>JAYESA010000002.1:109309378-109909378 GCA_036927795.1 Iris macrosiphon
TGATTGGATAATATTTCACGTAGCACTTAGAAGGACCTGTGTCTCATCTATTATGGATTTTTGGGAAATAGCTTCGAGCTTGATTTTACATCCTGGAGGATCGAGGAAGGCCGCAAGTAGGAGACCTAGTTATGACAATAGTTAAAGTTTGCGGACTTACTATAGTTGTATGAATTATGAATACAAGATTTTGTACTGTAACCTTTATACACATATATATAAAGCATGTTTTCACCTACCTTAGTTTTGTGATTGAGTATAATATCTGTTTCCTTTATATTATGAAGTGTTAGTTATACAGTACTAGTTTCAGACAACGTTCTACCGCCGACACTACGGCGTAGGCTGGGCGTACCCACGCACTCGTACCCAAACACCCGGGTGCGGGTCGTGACAGTGGTTATGGTGGAATAAGTGGCACTGGAAATCCTGATACAAAAGTAGATGGTTCTCCTAAAATAATAGTAGGTAATGCTACTGTTGAAGTAGTAGGAACTAACTTAGGATTTTGAATGGTAGCGGGATAAGATATAGGCATGTGATAGGGTGTCAAGTCTGAAGGCATCCCTAGCAGGGTGGGGCAGGGTGAACATGATTGTTTTGAATAATGAGAAATTAAAAGTAAGTACTAGAAACTAAGACAAGATCGCAAACACTCAATGTATCTTGGTATCCTCTGTGAATCATACCAGTCCAAGAGCTCTCTCCAGCTTGAATCCACTGTAATAGAAACACTTACAACCGCAAGCTTTGATACAAAGAACTCGCCAACTTCACACACGGACTTGGTGTCAAGTGTTTGCCGCTCCAAACTCGAGCTGGGTGTCGAGTGCTCATAGACTCCAACACTTCGGAAAGCAACCTCTTTTGCAATTTTCTTGAACACAAGATAAATATCCAATAAAGATCTCAAATTTACACCCACTTTGATGAATTTGGACAAATGGAAGCTCTTAGGTGTTTGGAGAGTTATCTCTTGATAATATACAAGTTTGGGTGCTTGAGATCTATAAAAACTATTCAACAACCCTCTTATATAAGGCCCCAAAGAAAACTAGCCGATAAGGCTCTTTTTAAAGCAGAAAATGACCCAATGGTATACTGATGATATGCCGACGGCATATCGACGTATACCTTTGAGTATGGGTTTTGACTTTGTTTTTTCTGACAAAGAAAAACCGTCTTCTCGTAAAGATACAATAATTTGAATAGGTTTTAGTTTGAATAGCCTAAAGTGTCTACATATGAAAGAAACTCTCTTGAAGTCTAGTTAGCGAAAAACTAGATTTCAAGACAAAATAATGCATGTATTATAGCTCAAAAAGTGAAGGTGTGTCAGACTGGATTGCATAGCGTATTTTGTTCTTGTTGTCTTGATTTTGACAAAATTAGACATATTTTGGAGAACTTGTGAACATATGACTTTTAGGTATGGAAGTCTAGTAAAAAAAAACACTAAGTTTCAAGTTAAAAATGTCTACACTACCAGATGTGATTAAAATAGTGAATGTTGTCAGGATGATTGTAAACACAAATCTAGAAGTTGTTTGATATTTAAAAATATAGTCTAAATCCTAACTAGAGAACTATTTAGCTAGAATGCATGCAAAACTTATATCTTTTAAGGATAATATAAGGTTGGGTGGGTTGAGCTCCGAAGTGCACCTCGTTCTTTAAGTGTTACATCGCTATACTCACCGAAGACATACAAGATAACAATTTACAAAAGTCTTCAAACAATCTTCGGTCTGATTTGACTTGAGATCTTGTATCTTTGGCCTAATATCATTTCTTTATTTCATCAGCACATGCCTATGACTTGCCTCGAATTACCCGAATTTATTTTTATAAAAATAAAATTAGGTATACAAAGCAATATACATAATAACAAGTATCCATATCATATCTGACACTTAACATCGATCTCATGAAAACGAGTGTGGATGACGAATACTTAGCATGTGCCTTAATCAATTATTAATAATTAGTGATTGTGTAATGAGAAACTTGACGGATTATCCATAATCAAAATACTCAATTAATCATTGGGCTAGCAATATCTCCCTTTCTTATTACGATAAATTGGTTAAGTTTAAGATAAGTACAAAAGAAGCATATATCACTAATATGTATACTTAAACTTCTTCTACCCTTTTGTCTTGACAAAACATGAAGCTCCCCCTTGATAATTGTAAAAAAGAAACCGATCATAGAAAAATTTGAACAAGAGGAAAGCATAGACCATCATGACCAAATATAGAATAACACAAAATAAAACGGGAGAAGTGATACACGGAAGATAAAAATAGCTTGTCAACATGAAGTACTTGGTAAATTTGAAAGATCGGAAAAGTTATCCATAAATATTTTACCAACATGAAAGTGTTAGAAGAAATTCCAAAACAATCATGATATAGATAAGAAATTCAATTTGCTAAAATTTGTCCAACATGAAATCATTGGGTGAGAACTATAATGATTAGATTTTGCACATAAATATAGCCAGTAATGAAATTGATTGAAAATACTAAAAAAAACTATGACATTGATCAAGGAATTGAATGTTATTTGCAAATTTACTATACAAATTGGAATAAGTTCCATGTAGGGATATGTGATCAATGTAGAACATAAGTAAGAATATGAATGAATCTTATTGTATCTCATGCATAAATTATATAATTACTCAAGTTCATGCATATGAACTCAATTATCTGCACATGCATTATGAATAGCCTGTGACTAAGCATGAAGGTAAGAGATTAGTTCATGCATATGAACTCAATTATCTGAACATACATTATGAATATCCTGTGACTAAGCATGAATGTAAGAGAGTATATCTACTTGAGAAAGAGATCCAGTCGACATGAATGCTCCCCCTCAAAATATTACTATTCTTAATTTAAAGCATGAACCGAAATTGGACGACTAAAGCCAAATAATACACATCATGATATATCAAATATAAATCACC
Source organism: Iris macrosiphon (assembly GCA_036927795.1). Taxonomy (NCBI): domain Eukaryota; kingdom Viridiplantae; phylum Streptophyta; class Magnoliopsida; order Asparagales; family Iridaceae; genus Iris; species Iris macrosiphon. The sequence goes on from JAYESA010000002.1 coordinate 109,312,356, forward strand.
AAGTCAATAATGTAAATTCAACTTTAAAGTGATGTATGACACAGATTAAATAAATCCATTTAGTAACATATATAAAGTCATAAAATCTCTAAATACATTATAATATCATAAATATTATCTTTATTATTCTTTTTTGTGAGATTAAGCACTTGTCTACATGGTTAGTACTTTTTAACAAATAATACAAATAGATATTATCTTTTCTTATTCCCTCGTAGATAACCTCTCCATTAGATCTATCATAAATAGAGCAACTATATTCTATAAAATTTTCTCCATAACCGTTATCCGTTAAATGGCTAATACTAAGAAGGTTATGCTTCAAATTGGTCACTAAGAAAATATTTTTAATAATAGAAAATTTAACTGATATTACCACTACAAATAATTTATCCTCTCAAGTTGTTGCCAAAGGTGATCTATCATTATTTCTTCATCGATAGCGTTGCAAATAATGTAGTATCTTCGGTCATGTGGCGAGAGTAGCCGCTATCGAGAATCCATTTTCTTCTAGCATGAGATGGATGGTACTCCTACAATACAAGTTGAAGATGTGAACTTTGGTACCCATATCATTATGGGTCCTTTTTTAACTTTAGGGACCATTTATAGTTTCATGTTGACATGTTTTCTAATTTGACATTGAAAAGAAATATGACCATTCATTCCACAATAATGACAAGTAGCATTAGTTTTTGTACTAGGAGTGGATTTGTGTTCATGATGAGTAGAATGCAACTGATCCCATCTTGTGTGTAAGCTAAGCATGAGAGTGTCTATAATAAAAGGCACAATTTTGTGATGATTTGGCCTTGTTTGCCTATCTGATATTAGCCCTTCTATGCGTGTTTTTGTGTTGAGCAAACTGTCATGCAGTGTTCTAGATATTCTTCCAGTTTTTTTATCAAATTTGGTTTGGGGACTTGCACCATATGTATCAACGGCTAAGATGTTTGGCACTATAGGACAAATGAGGATGGCTGGGACTGAGCTGGAGACCTTTTCTTCCTTGGTTTCTGTGAGAAGTTTGACCACAAAGCTCAAATAATAATTCAAAATGAAACTTCCAATGTGAGTACACGTGGACAGACTCTTGCCTTTATTCCCTTCTCCTTCTTTCATTATTTTCTTTCTTTCGTTTCCTTCGGACTTGGGGCCTGGGCACTTCTAATGGCCGAACAAAAACTCCTAAAAACAAACAAACAAACGAAAGAAAAAAATATGTTCGCCTCCTAGGCGCTAGGCAGACCTCCGACGCACCGAATCCGTCTAGCACAATTTAGAACACTGTTGTCATGTCTCATGAAAGATAGTATGCATAAAGATAGTAGTATGCATGTTCTTAACCGCATAGCTTTCTAATTTCTTGTATTTGACTAGAAGATCATTGTATTTGGCGGTTATTGTTTCTCTTTGAGAAGCTATAAGAGTCTTGTTTTTAGTTATATCATAATCTTCATTTAGAGTTGGACATTCTAACTCCTCCTTGAGATCTTCTAATGCCTCATGTAATTTTAGTTTTAATGAGGTGATATCGTCGGTGTCACATGCAATGCTCTCGTCCTTCATCTCATCTAGCATGCTATAAAGCTTTTCATTATCACGTTTGTGTTTCTCTATGTCATTTCTAGCAAGTTTGTACTTGTCTTTAATTTCTTATAATCGTCAAAAAGATCCATGAAAGAACTTTCTAATTCAGCATAAGTAAGATTATCGTTAATGAGATCGTCTAGTACCTCAACCGATTATTTTGCCACAAGACAAACATTGGCGGAATGTCGTGGATTGTCATCTTCGAAGCCACTAGCTTCACTTTCATACAAAATGCTTGTATTTGCTACATTTCTTGACTGCTTTTACGTGGTCTCTTATTTCTATGTGTTTCTTTTCTAGCCATAGGGCAATCCTTTATGTGACCGGGTGATGAGGACATCGTACCGCATGCACAAGATTTTCGACACGTGTACAGGCGCAGGAAACATCTCGGAAACGATCCATCATTGCTCATGTGGTTTTGAGTTTGAGTTGACATTTTATTACGTTTATTTTAGTCCCACATTACTTGTGGAGAGTTTGCTTCTTTTTTGTTCACATCTTTAGTCCCACATTGCCTGTGGGTTAGCACTTTGCTCTTTTGTATGCCTATATATAAACTTTTCTTTTCATATGAGATCATCAAATAATCAATGAAAAATTGTGAGAAAAAATTTCTTGCGAGCTATTTTTTTATATTAGAGTGTGAAACCTAATCCCCCCTTCCTCCCTGGGCGTGTGAAACCCTAGGGTGGTCGTCCGTCGAGCGTCTTCGACTTCCTCCTCGCCCCAACCTCGTCGCTAAGCCGACCACAGTCCAACCCAGGAGGTACCAGTAGCTCGCCGTTGTCCTGTCTCCCGTCTTGGTCGTCTGCCTTCCTCCCTTGGTGCAACAGGCCATTCGCCGTCAGGCGGCACGCCGTCAGGCCGTCCGTCGCCAGGCCGTCCACCGTCAGGCCGCCCGCCGTCAGGCCATACGTCGCCAGGCCGTCCGCCGTCAGGCCGTTCGTCTACCGCTGGTCGCAGATCCGACAACCAACCTTCTTCTTCTTATCTGAAGATCCAGGTGCATCATTCCAACTTCTCTAATATTTACGAAATTGTCACTGTTAGGATAAAAAAATATCTTATATTTTCAATCATTCATGGTTGTTATCCTGCTTTGATTGTGAGGAACGGATCTGCTTAATAAAGGACATTATATTTGCTAAAGAACTGATATTAAATTTGGAACTAAAATTGAGTATAATTTATTACATTAATTTTCTAATGAATCATAAATACAAGATTTGCAACTATGATTGTGCTTCTTCTTAAAAAAAAAGCCATTGAGATCCCAACATTGAACTTTAAATCATCTGCTTAATTAGTCGTTCTTTATAACTTGTCATTGATTCTCGTTCATTCTGCTGATTTTAATAACATGCACAACGTAGAGAGATAAATTAGAGTTAATCAAGACATGTTTTACATCAATTTGATATCAGAGCATGGTTTGTGCATTTAGATCATTTTGCATAAATTATTTTAAGGGCAAAACCTCTACAAGATATGGTTGGAATTTCATCACCTATCCATAGCCCAAAAAAATCACATTGAACTAAATTTAAATTTTATTTAGACATTGGCCTTAAGGACTTATGATGCATATGTCTCGGGGTCGTCGACCAGACGGAACTCATTAGGTCTTTGAAAGAAGCGGTTGTGGTGTGATCTGATATCAGTGAGTTCCGTGCCACTGAAGAGGTCCATTCACTTAATCCTGAAAATTTTAGGAGCTAATTAAAAAAAAATATTCTAGGGTTGCATTTCATTTAATTTAAAAAAAAGAGTTGCATTTCAGGGTTTAGTATTTCATTTCATTTATTTAACAAAAAAAAATTATCATTTGCATTACCAATCATTTAGGTTTAAGTAGTGCATGTCTACACGATCTGGTCATTCATATTTGTTAGCAGAAACTAGTCAATCACCCCAAGAGTCGAGTAACCCTTTGCATTTGACACGCGATTTGACTAAGGACAATATGGACCCCGAGTTAGTTAGAAAGTTAGATACGTTGATGGGACAAATGGGTACCATTTCTCAAGAGTGTAGGGCTACCTGTGAAGCCTTAACTGAATTTCAAAAAGAAACAAATGATAGGTTCATTAGAATTGAGAGAGCACAAAGTCGTACCCCACAGGGGAATGACGGAATGAGAGTGCGTAGTCAGACACCTCATAGGGATGAGTATGACCATCAAGTCGATTATGACCATGGGGGTTCTCACTCCCCATGACGAAACCAAAATCATCGACCACAACGATATGACCCTGACGAGCAATATTTGAGGAGTATTAAAGTTGAGGCGTCGACCTTTGACGGCAAACTCAACTCACAATACTTTTTGGATTGGCTCAAAGGTATGGACCGCTACTTTAAGTGGTATACCTTAACTGAGGAGAGAAAAGTAAAATTTGCTGCTATGAGATTGACTGGCCAAGCTAGTCAATATTGGTCTAATATTGAATACTTGAAAGAAATAAGAGGTGGGTTGCCCGTGAGAACTGGACTGAAATGAAACAACAATTAAAAGAAAAATACCTCCCTCCCTCCTATTATCCCCGTTTATTAAATCAGTGGGATCTCTTACGCCAAGGAAACATGGCGGCTAAAGAGTATGTAGCAAAATTTGATGAGTTCATGGTAAGATGTAGCACTATTGAAAATGAGACTCCTAAACAAATTATATCTAGGTTTAGAACTGGTTTGTGAACTGATTTAAAAACTGAATTGTTCGCGCGAGACATTAACACATGCCCATGTTCAAGACCTAGACGAAGTTAAACTACATCCAAGTTTTAGGAATCACGATTCTTGTGATCAAGCTTCACGATCATCAACAAACCAATATCCTAATCGAACTATTTCCAACCCACCCCAACCTAAGGTAGATACAAAGGGTAAGAGTGTTGAAAAGGATTTTTCAAAGATTGGTCCATCCGTTAAGTGTTTTAAATGTCAAGGATATGGACATGTCGCTGCAAATTTTTCTAGTCTTTTTAAGATCAATTTGATTGAGGAACAATTTAAAGAAGAGTCGGTACTCGATGATGAGGAGTATGTTCATCACATTGATGAAGACGTGGAATACCTTGAGGAAGGAAATGACACTGTCTTAGGTTACATAGGGTCTCCTACCTTAGGTGTTGTTAGGTGCACCTTGTCTCAACCTAAAGGTTAGCGATGACACGATCTTTCACATTTTACAAGGATCGAGGATAAGGATTGCAAGATGATTGCAGATAGTGATAGTTACATTAATTCTATTTTCGCATCTGTAGTGCCTAAAGTGAGCTTTATGTCAGTTCCACATCCGAGTCTTTATAAGATATTTTGGATCAACGAGACTGTCCTCCAATTCCAGAAAAGTTGTCTTGTTCCGCTTCAATTTGCAATCTATAAAGACAAGATTTGGTGTGATGTATTAGATAGGGACGTTAGGTTTACAAGTTACTTTTGGAAGACCCTTTGGCCCAAAACAAAAACAAAACTGTACTTTTCCACGACTTTTCACACCAAATCTAGACAATTGGGACTTTGAAAAATTAAAATCATTAATAGAACTTTGAAACACCAGTTAAGAACGTTAGTTAGTGAGAATCTAGACAATTGGGACATACATTTATCTATTGCTGAATTCACTTATAACAACTCTGTCAATAGGTCTACCGGTGTTTGTCCAGCTGAAATAGTTTATGGTTACAAACCGAAACAACCCATAGACCTCATTCCTACGTATGTAACTCACAGAGTATCTGAGTCATCATCTGCATTTGCATCTCGCATCCATGATTTGTATAAAGAAATCAACAGGCGAATTGAACAGAATAATGTCAACTATAAATTAAGTTAGTGATTATGTAATGATCCAGATTTGTCCGGAACGGTTTCCTCCAGGAACCGTCAAGAAGTTGCATGCACGAAGTGCAGGTCCATTCAAAATTCTGAAGAAAATTAATGATAATGCTTTTGTCCTCGACCTTCCAGAAGGGTTTAATTTTAGTTCTACATTTAATATTGAGGACTTAGTTGAATATAAAGGTCCAGATTTTTATCCAGACAACCCACTGGTTGATGGCCTTACCCCTGAGCCTATTCTTGAGGGACCTCATTTACCTCCACTACCAAAAATACAACCCACTACAGCACATGATATTGAAAATATTATTGATGATCATATTATTTCTACTAGCAGCAGTGGTATTCGCAGGTACTTAGTTCGTTGGAGAGGTCGTCCTGAGTCTGGGGACACTTGGCTAGCCCTAGATGATTTACAGAGACTTGATCTAGATGTATTGGAGTACTACGAGACTAGTAGAGCCCTAGCTTCGACAGAGTCGAGCTCTCCCTTACCCGGGGAGAATGATTAGGACATCGTACCACGTGCACGAGATTTTCGACACGTGTACAGGCGCATGAAGCATCTCGGAAAAGACCCATCATTGCTTATGTGGTTTTGAGTTTGAGTTGACATTTTATTAGGTTTATTTAGTCCCACATTACTTGTGGAGAGTTTGTTTCTTTTTTTGTTTGCATCTTTAGTCCCACATTGCCTGTGGGTTAGCACTTTGCTCTTTTGTATGTCTATATATAGGCTTTTCTTTTCATATGAGATCATCAAATAATCAATAAAAAATTATGAGAAAAAAAACTCTTGCGAGCTTTTTTTTTGAGATTAGAGTGTGAAACCTAATCCCCCCTTGCTTCCTGGACGTGTGAAACCCTAGGGTGGTCGTCCGTCGAGCGTCTTCAACTTCCTCCTCGCCCTAACCTCGTCGCCAAGCCGGCCACCGTCCGACCCAGGAGGTACCAGCAACTCCCTGTTGTCCTGCCTCCCATCTCGGTCGTCTGCCTTCCTCCCTTGGTGCAGTAGGTCATTCGCCGTCGGGCTGCACGCCGTCAGACTGTCTGTCGCTAGGCCGTCCACCGTTAGGCCGTCCGTCTACCGTCGGTCGCAGATCCGGCAACCAATCTTTTTCTTCCTATCTAAAGATCCAGGTGCACCATTCCAACTTCTCTAATATTTGGAAAATCATCACTGTTAGGATAAAAAAATCTCTCTAATATTTTCAATCATTCATGATTGTTATCCTGCTTTGATTGTGAGGAACGGATCTGTTTGATAAAGAACATTATATTTGCTAAAGAACTGATATTAAATTTGGAACTAAAATTGAGTATAATTTATTACATTAATTTTTTAATGAATCATGAATACAAGATTTGCAGCTATGATTGTGCTTTTTAAAAAAAAGCCATTGAGATCCCAACATTGAATTTTAAATATTCTGCTTAACTAGTCGTTCTTTATAACTTGTCATTGATTCTCGTTCATTCTGCTGATTTCCATAACTGCACAACGTAGGGATAAAAATTAGAGTTAATCAAGACATGTATTACATCACTGGGTCTTTTGCAGTTGTAGCAAGTAGGCTTGTTGTCTTGATTCTCCTTTTTGCTTCTATAGGCCTTCTTGAATTTGAGAAACCTTTTGAAGTTTCTTGAGGTAATTGCCACATCTTCATCATTGAAGTCTTCTTCTCTATGATCGACATCGAAGAAAGTCCCGTGATGGTTGACATTAAGAGCAATGACTTTCTCCTTTGAAGTAGCTTTTTTCTTAGTCTTTGAGGTCGAGCTCATGTGTCATCAAATTTTTCATGAGCGTTTCAAGTATCATGGTTGTGAGTTTGTTTCCTTCTATGATTGTCATTGCTTTGGTGTTCCAATTCTTGGTGAGTCCTCTAAGTACTTTGCAGATCTTTTGATGGGCCGAATATTCATTGCCAAGAGATTGAGAGGGTTAATGATATCAAAGAAACGAGTAAACATATTTGTAATAGACTCATTTGATTTCATTTTGAAAAAATTTCATACTCTTGAATGAGTCTACTAATTTTAGACTCTTTTACTTGTGAAGTATACTCGTGAGTAGACTCTTTTACTTGTGAAGTATACTCGTGAGTGACTTCGAGTAGCCTCCATATTTCATGGGAGGTGGTGGGATATCCTATTGAATTCATTTATATAAATTGCACAATATAGGACAATCATTGCTTTAAGTCATTGATTTAGAATCAAGGCTTTTCGCCTTAGTCCTATGAATTTTATACCCACTGATAACGCTACTCTATAAATCAAAATCTAAGGACTTTAAACAAATCCTCATTCTAATCTTCCAATAGTTATAGTTTGTGCCATCAAACAATGAAGGTCGATTGGAGGATTGTCCTTCACCATAGTTGGTGTTGACTTGGGGTAGTTGATGTTGGAGATAATAATAGGATGATTAATATTGATTGAGGGATTACATATATATAAGAGAGGACTAGCCTTCTCCTTATTCTCTACCTGATATGGGACTAAATAACTAATACTCAATATCCTCCCTTAAGCTGGAGCATATATGTCAATCATGTCCAGCTTATTACAAAGAAACTGAACCCGAGGGCCTAAAAGAGATTTTGTAAATATATCAGCTATCTGATCGCCATTTCTCATGTGGTGAAATGTTATCACCCTCTTTTGATACTCATCACGGACGAAGTGGATGTCGATCTCAATGTGTTTCGTCCTTTCATAGAATACGAAATTGGTAGCAATATGAATAGCAGACTGGTTATCACACCACATATCTGTTGTTTCAGATCATGTTTCTTCTTCCAGCTCCTTTAGAAGATGTTGTAGATATAACACCTCTGTTGTGTCATGAGCAATAGCTCGATATTTCGCTTCCGAACTGGATTGTAAGACCACACTCTGCTTCTTCTCTTCCACGACACTAAGTTCCAGCTAATAAATACCGAGTAGCCAGAAGTAGACTGTTTATCCATAAGACTTGTACCCAGCCAATATCTGTGAAGCACTCAAAATGAGTATGTTCCCGATTCTTCATCTGAATTCTTTTCTCATGTTTCTGAGCTAGATAGCGCAAGATTCTGAGAACTGCCTGCCAATACGGAACTCGTGGAGAAAACATAAATCTACTCGTAACACTTACAGCAAAGGAAATGTATGGACGAGTCATAGCTGCCAAGTAGTTGAGTTTTTCAACCACTCAACATACTGATCAGGATTGGTCATCAATATCCTCCCATCGGGGAGTAACTTTACCCCTGGATCCATGGGTGATGTTGCTTCCTTAGTTTGCATTATTCCTGCTTCAGTTAGGATGTCAGGCACATATTTTCGCTTAGACATTACAATGTCTTGCTTTTTCCCTGTGACTTCAATATCCAAGAAGTATTTCAATGACCCCATATCTTTGGTCTCAAACTGTTCACCAAGAAACTTTTTCAACCTTGCAATACCCTGACTGTCGTATCCTGTAATCGCAATGTCATCAACATAGACACCAAGTAGTATCCGTCCGACTGATGTCTGTCGGTAAAATACCGAATAATCCTTCTTTGATTGGCATATGTTAAACTGGATAACAACATGTGTAAATTAACCAAACTAGGCACGAAGTGACTGTTTGAGACCGTACATGACCTTTCGCAAATGACATGTTGGCGATAATAATAATAATAATAATAGGAGGATTAATATTAATTGAGGGATTACATATATATATGATAGGACTAACCTTCTCCTTATTCTCTATCCGATTTCATAATAATTGAGGGATTAATATTAATTGAGGGACCGGGGGAAACTCAGTTTCAATAAAGGTTATATCCTGAGATATATATACCTCTTCAAAGTTGGAAAAAAATAACGATACCATTTTTGATCCTTCAGATATTCAAGGAAAATACACTTAATTGCCTTTTGATCCAATTTAGAAAGAGTAGGTCAAATATCTCGAACATAACACAAGCAGCCAAAAAAATTGAGAGGTAGAGGAAACATCATACGATTGTGATATAACCGAAAAAGGGAGTATTGCCATTGAAAACTGTAGATGTCATGCGATTGATCAGATAACAAGTTGTAAGAACCACATTCGACCAAATTTTTTAGGAGTACGTGCATGAAACATAAGAGCACATGTTGTTTCCAAAAGGTGATGATTTTTACGTTCGGACACACCATTTTATTGTGGTGTGTAGGATAGAAAGTTTGGTGGATGATGCCATGTCTAGCCAAATGAGAATTGAATATCTGAAACATATACTCACGACCATTTTCACTCCAAAGACATTTAATAGGAACCCAAAATTGGGTTTTGATCTCAGAATAAAAATTGCACCAAATATTAAATAATTCGGAACGATTTTTTATCAAGTAGACAAAAGTGACTCGTGAGTAGTCATCAATAAAAAAACAAAATATTTGAAATCCATTACAGATTTAATAGGACATGGACCCCAAATATCAGAATGCGCCAACTCAAAAGAAGTTGTGGCAGCTTTATTCAGACTCACTAGGTAGGGTACCCGATGATATTATGTCAAACTACATGACTCACAATGAAAAGAAATATGAAAATCTAGAGAGACATTTTTTTGGAGAGCTTGGATAGATAGGTGACCTTATCGACAATGCAGTTCAAACGGGTTGAGTGACACACCGACACAAGCAAGAGAAGATTTTATTTCAAACAGATACAAGCCTCCAACCACATGCCCCCTGTCGATAGTCTTTCCAGTCTTTAGGTCCTGAAAAACACAACCATCAGGAAAGAATTTTATCGAGCATTGCAAGTCACGAGTAATGTTGTTAATTGATAATAAACTGAATGGATTTTCAGGTGTGTGTAAAACTGAATTGAGTGGCACACCGGGAGAAAGACGGGTGCTCCATTTTCCATGAACTTTCAGGGAACTGCTATTCACAACAATAATATCTGTCACGCGATCCACATATACATAATTATGTAGCATACCTGCATCACCTGCCATGTGATCAGAAGCACCCGAGTCGATTACCCACTACTTTGACCTTACCATACATGCCGCTAAATATCCGATTGTGGATCCAGATAGAGAGACTTCACTACGATGCTGATCTTGGAATTCAATTAATTTGCATGTCTCTGCAGTCATGTACATGGACCGTCCTTTATCATCATGATCATCCGATGCAATATTAACAGTAAGAGCTTTGGGACACTGCCACTGAAAATAGCCATGTTGACCACAGTTGAAGCATGTTTGTTGTCGTCCTCCATCACGTCCGCCATTGCTTCTTCCACCATCACGGCCAGCAGTCCAGTCACCACGTCGACCACCACGACCTCCACGAAATTCACCACGAGCATCACCCAAGGCAGATCGATCAGCAGGTGCATCACTCGTATCATTGTCGACTGCTTTCGTTGCCAGCAAGATACAAATGTGGACTTCTATCAGAAATGGAACCTCGGTCCCAACAATAATCTGAGACCGTACAGAGACTACATCAGATCGAAAAGGCAAGATATTCCATGACATAGATTTGCTGACGTGTCCTCGCCTCATTGATATCCATCGTTAAGGGTAACATGCGATCCACCTCATATCCTTATTTGACTTGTCTCCCTGATCAGCTCAGTAGACGTCAACCACCGAGTTATAGATGCGAGACAAAGCATGATTTCTATCAAACGCAGTCGTTAGGACCTCCCATAACTCTTTCACCGAATCTGTGTTCTGAACCGTGTCCTTAACTGATGGTTCCATCGAATTCATCAATTGTGTAAAAAGTCTACTGTCGTTCGTCTTCCACAGTTCGTATGTGGGATCTTCCACTGCTGGGGTTGTTAGTCAGATTCTTTGACAACCGAATTCTCCGAAGAATTTTTTCGACCTTCTTGCGTCTTGTGGAGTAATCGTCCAGATCCTCCAGTCATCGATCGACAAGTCGAATCGATGAAATTGTCATACTAGTGCTCGACAATGTTCTAATTTTGGCCTAGGCGGTTGCCGGTCACACAGGAAAACCCCTAGGCGGCAGTCATAGGCAAATTTCGGTCCTAGGCAGCCCTTGGAGGCACCTAGGCGGGCCGATTCGGCCTATTCAGCCGACTGAAAATTTGAAACTTTTTCAAAAAAATCAGATTTAATATTTCAAAATTTTAAAATTCAAAATTCAAAAATTTAAAATTACAAAAAAATAAATCAAATCAAATCAAAAATACAAATTCAAAAATTAAATATTTACTTGGACCACCACCACCGATTTTGCATGCACCTGCTGGATGTTGATGTTGATGTTGATGTTGATGTTGTTGTTGTTGTTGTTGTTGCTAGTATTGTTCTTGCTGATGCTATTGTTGCTACTGTTGACGACATGTTGTTGATGTTGTTGATGATGGAGAGAAGAGCCCTAAAAATAAGAGAGGGAGAAAGAGAACTAAATTCCAAGTAGGAATTGAAACCCATTACTGGACCCTAAAAGGAAAAGGGGGGAGATGAGAGAGAGAGATAGTCCACTTAAGAAAAAAAATTGAAAGATAAATGAAATCCCCGAGCAGGGAATTCGAACCCACCAACTGTCCCTACCCACAACAGCCCATGACTTAAAACATACATCCCCTGCTAGCCAAAAGAACACACAAACTTTTGTGTCTATATAGTATATATAAACTATTTATAACGGATACATATAAAATAAAAAAATAGTTCGGCGCCTAGGCGCTAGGCCCCTTTGGCGTACCGAACCCGTCTAGCAAAATTTATAACGTTGGTGCCTAGTGTCCCCGCCACTTCGTTCTCGATACTGGTGTTGTTAGCACTGCTACTTGCCTCAGTGTTCGTCATCCCTTAACCTCTCGATTCGACAATCGTTGATATATTAACATCAACTTTGCCAATGCACGATCAACGATGCCAGTACTGGCTCGCAATTTTGGCAAAGATCGAAGATGGATCACACAAGCCAAGACAGAGATTCACATAAACCACGTTTGCTCTGTGTTAAATTCTGATGTGAATACCAGGCCAGGAACAAAGATTCACACAAACAATCACGTTTGTTCTCTGTTAACTCCTGATATCGTTATCAAGGTTCAGAGGTTCACACTAACAATCATAGTTTACACTATGAAGGATCTCAACTCCGATGGTTTTTCCCAGATATAAGTTTTTTTAGATCTGATTTTTTTGCTAGGGTTTATTGGCGGTTGAAACTGTAATTAGGGTTAGGGTTTGGGAGTATGTGAACATGGAGGGGAGGGAGGCGGTTGTAGATGTGGAACTAGGGTTAGGGTTTTTGGATATGTGGGGAATGGGGCAGTAGATCGGGGGGGAGAGGAGGTCGGATGGTTGGGTTTAGAGGCTGCGCGGTGGGGGTCGCGTCGGGATGGGCGGGCAGCGGATCGTCAGGCTGGGTTGGGATGGATTTGGAGGTGCTTTAGGCGGAGGCACATCGGCCGAGCGGTGCCGCGTAGTGGGGGGGGACATTTGGGGTGGGGTGGTGCTATCGGAAGTAGTGGGGAAGGGAGGGGGGCAAGCGGCAATGGATGAGAAGTAGAGAAAGGGGAGAGAGTTTAGGTGACTACTAATGATGGAATTCAGATTTCTAATTTTGCAGAGAAAGAGACCTAAACATCCCGGTTGGTGCGTCGCTATGAAAGAGGAGATGCGAGCACTTAGAAAAAATCATACATAGGACATGGTAGATTTAGCTACTGGTAAGAAGGTGGCAGGTTGCAAATGGGTGTTTATAATCAAGGTTAAACATGACACTCTTGATCGTCTGAAAACTCGTATTGTGGCAAAAGAGATTTCGCAAACTTACGGTGAGGATAATTTTGAGACATTCTTTCCAGTTGCCAGAATGACCTCTGCGCGCGTGCTACTATCCTTAGTCGTCTGTTATGACTGGTCCTTACTTCAGTTGGATGTGAAGTACATTTCTCCATGGGGACCTTGAAAAGAAAGTGTATGTGGTCCAATTTCCAGGGTTCGTTGCAAGGGAGGATAAAATATGTCATTTGCAAAAGGCCCTCTCCGGTCTCAAAAAGTCACCCCATGCCTGGTTTGGTCGATTTACACATGTCCTTATCCAGTTTGGTATGTGCCAATCAAAGAATGATCATTCGGTATTTTATTTTTTTTGGCTAGGGTTTGCTGGCAGCGGAAGTTGTTGTTAGGGTTTGGGAGTATGTGAACATGGAGGGGAGGGAAGCGGCTGTAGATGTGGAACTAGGGTTAGCGTTTTTGGACATGAGTGGAAGAGGGCGGCAGATGGGGTAGGGGGGGTTGAGAGGTCGAGCGGTCGGGTCTGGAGGCTGCAGGGGGGGTCGCATCGGGCTGGGTTGGGATGGATCTGGATGCGCGTTGGGTGGAGGCACATCGGACGGCGGCGGCGCGTTGGGGGGGGAGACGTCTGGGGTGGGGTGGTGCTGTCAGAAGCAGTAGGAAGCATTGGGGAAAAGGGGGGCAAGCGGCAGTGGATGAGAAGTAGAGAAATAGGGAGAGAGATTGGGAGAGTTTTGGTGGCTAGGGTTAGGATTTTGGCTCTAATACCATGTTGGAGATAATAATAGGCTGATTATTATTGATTAAGGGATTATATATATATAGGAGAGGACTAGCCTTCTTCTTATTCTTTATCCGATTTGGGACTAAATAACTAATACTCAACAGTTGCCATGAGATCTACTCTAAGAATGTAAGTCCACTATAATAGCCATTGTTCTGATAGCAATTGTAGGAAGCCCTAAAGGAGGGTTGAATAGGATTTTGAAACTAATTTGCACAAACAAGTATAATAAAGAGTAATTCAGAGAGGCTCTAAAAATCAAATACTTGATGTATCCTCGTATCCTCCACGAGGCATTCCAGGCCTATAACTCTCCAATTCTAATCCACTATTGCAAATATTTTACAACCATGCTTTGGTACAAAGAACTCATCAACTTCAAACATACGAGTTTGATACAAAGAGCTCGTCGCCTTCAACCTCAAACAAAGAGATTGTGATCTTCTAACAAGTGAAGATATCAATGTACAACTCGATTCCACTAGCACAATGAGTAATAGGTAGGTAAAAATTTACGGCTTAAGAAGTGATAATAAATGAGGCCAGTAACGATTTATTTATATAGTGATCAAAACCAACTCATTATAATTGAGCCATACTGCGCATGCAGTATACTGCCGGTATACTGCCGGTATACTGCCATCACACTAACGACTATAAGACTAGTCATTACAACATTTAATGTTGAGCAAAATGGAGGAGAAAGTATATCGACAGTATACTGCCAAGTCAAAACTAGTATACTGATGAACAAATAAGTTGCTCTCTAGAAAATTGTTCGAGTCAATTTGGGTATAACACTATACCTTTGATATACTGGCAGAATTCTGCATTTAGCCGATATACCAACAGTATACTGCTGGCATATAGCAGTTAACGCTAAACAACTTTTAGAGAAATATGGGTATAAACAATATACTAGCAGTATATCGCCACCAAGTTAAAATTGGATCATTTGGCTAAGGGGTTTTGGTAGCTTTTATTTTCCCATTACCTATTGAGTTACAATCTCTCATAAAGATACTGTACAAAATATAAAAGAAATATTACATTGGACTCGAGTAATTTATTTTTCCTTTGGTTAATTTATGGTAGTTAATCATGATGGCAATTGTCCTTTGATCGAACTTGTATGCTATCTCATGCGATCCGACTTTGTTGCAAGATGTGTTAGCATAATACACATAATATAATCATGTTTGTTATTATCAAAATCTAATGACAGATTGGACCAACAGAAAGAATCGTCTTGACGTTTAGTTTCCAAAAAATACTAAGGGTTCAATTTGGATAGGTTTTCAGAAATTTAAATTTTAAAACAATTTTCTATAAAGTTGTTTTCTAGTTTTATAAATTTCGACTTTCTGTTTGGTTACTTTCATCTAAAAAATAATTTTAAGAACCAAAAGTTTAAAGATTTTGTTTGGTAATTTTTTTTTAGAAAACAACTTTTGAAAAACAATTGTAGAATGTTTGAGGAACACCCAATAAAAGAACCTAGGAAATATCCTTCTTCGATCTGTGGAACACCCAATAAAAATTTAGTGAGTTCACTCATATGAACTAATCTTGAACACATCCAGGGACTATTTTCTGCAACGAATTCCTAACTGCTCCCGCTCTAAATAAGAAGTGTAAAGAAGAGAGTAGTGATTAGCGACGAGGACGTCGGAAACTCCGACCGGCTACCGACGAATCGTCAACTTCGACGCCGACGACCAGGGCGACGCCAACGAGGAGTTCGGCTGCAGTGGCGGCGCGATGCTCCCCGTCTTTGTCCCCGTCGACGAAATGATCGAGGTGACATTCGAGAACTTTGGGTGGTTCGTAGGGCCGCCTCAGAGCCGAGCCTTAGTTGAAGCTTCTCCGTCGGGTCCCGGATCCAAAGGAAGTTGGGCTAGTTGTTCTCGAAACCGTCCGGGAAAGGGAGAGAAGACTCTGGCCTGGTCGAGCTCGAGCTAGGTCATGGAACTCGGGCTCTCCAGAGAGGAGGGGATTGGTGTCCATGAGTGGGAAAGGGAGAGGAGAGAGGAAGGTATGGAATAGGAGAAGAATTTGAGTCAGATTTAGGGTTAGGGTTTTGAGACTTAGTGGAGATAATGAAGTTGAAGAGTGTTGCTGTTTTGGGAGAGGAGAAAAAATCTACTGAGAAAAGAGTTTTTTCCTCCTCCCAAAACAAAGTTTAAACATTGGTTCCCTAAAATTGTTTTGGGAGTGCTGCTGTTTTAGGAGAGCAGCCAAACACTATTTATTGCTGGTTTCATGTTTAAACTAATATCCAAACACATCCTAAGTTTCAACTTTCAAGTCCAAATAATATTTGTAGATGAAGTTTTGACCCAAAGAGTGAATATGTGTTAGACTGGCTGAAGAGAGTATTCTGCAGACATTTGCATTCTTGTGTTTTGATTTTGACAAAACTAGACATATTTTGGATAACTTGTGAACATACGACTTTTAGGGATAGACTATGTTGTTAGAGGAGACAATGCCTAGGCGACCTAGGCGTACATGTAAAAGTTTTGTCGACTCGTCTTTGGTTAAATTTCCATGGTTGTGGAGATAGTCGCCTAGCGACCGCCTATGATCGCTTAGAACTTTGAAGTTAAAGACCTTTGCAGGAGCAACAAGGAAGTACCCAAGTCCCAAGGTAACACCTAGGCGAGTCGGGAGGTCTGTCGCCTTGCCTAGCACCCATAACAGCATAGCCAGTATCAGCAGGTATCGATATGATGCGTTCGATACCAATACCTTTTGATATGTTCTTACCTGATACTAATCGCTACCGATATTGACCGATACCGACGTTGATTTTTTTTCCAATTAATTTGGCATAGAAAATTGAACAAAAAAGACCAATCAACAAGGGTGTAAAAGTATAGTAATGTTATAAAAGCATGTAAATGAAGAAAAATTATTTATCGCAGCTAAATCAATCAGCAATGATGACTATTATTTTATTTAATTTCAAAAATACTAAGAAACAACACAAAATATACTTAGGATTATGCCTAAATGAATAAAATATTTTGTCTAATTTTTCAATATTTTTAATCATTATTTGTTTTTCGATACCAAAAAAATTGATAATTCGATCTGAAACTGTCGATATTGTCCCTACCGCCGATCTCGATACTCATAGGAAGATACTGATACCGATAATGTTAACATTGCTTTTAGGTACGGAAATGTAGTTTCCAAAATTTAAGTTTCTACGTTAAAAATTGCCTACACCTCCATATATGATTAAAACAATAAAGGAGTGTAAGGCTGAATATAAATGCAAATCTAGAAGTTATTTGATATTTGAAAATATAGTCTAACTCCTAACTAGAGAACTATCTAACTAGAATGCATGCAAAGCTTATATGTTTTAAGGATGATATAAGGTTTAGTGGGTTGAGCTTCCAAGTGCACCTTATTCTTTAAGTGTTACATCACTATTCTCACCAAAGACACAAGATAACAATTTACAAATGTCTTCAAACAAACTTCGGTTTGATTTGACTTAAGATTTTGTATGTTTGGCCCAATAGTGTTTCTTCATTTCATCCGCACATGTCCATGAGTAGTCTTGTTTCGAATTACCTAGCAAATAAGTATCCATATCATATGTGACAGTAATAGCAATCTCGTGAATACGAGTGTGTATGACGAGAATACAAAATACTTATCATGTGACTTAATCAAGTATTAACAATTAGTGATTATGTAACAAGAAACTTCACCTATTATCCGAAATCAAAATACTCAATTAATCATTGGGTTAACAAAGTTCTCCACATTGAATACTGGGTTGATCCCTAAATCCCGACACATTAGGACCTATCCTATGTAGATAAACATGTTGGGGGAACTTCTCCAATCGAACCCTCACCAATAGCATGTCTCCAACTAAAAACTCCTGCAACCTCTTTTGGTAATTTGCTGCAAATTTAAGAATCATTGCTCGTAATATTTTTCTACAAATATCAGAATGTAAAACAAAAATATAACGAGCAAGAGAACTCGATACACACTAGTATAGTATTCTATGGGATACCAATACCCTGTCTCCAACTAAAACTCCTACAACCTCTTGTCGTAACACGCCACCAACACTAACTCCTAGTGCATCACATGCAAACTTGAAGACTTTCGAGAAATTAGAGAGACAGGACCAGGAGCAGTGGTAACCTTCTCTTTGATTTTCTCGAACTCTCTCTTACAACTTTAGTTCATTTAAATTCTTTATTTGAGGCAATTAGTAACATAAGCCAATTGGTGTACTAAATCTCTTGACAAACCTCAAATAGCATGTGGCGAACCCATGGAAACTCTTGGCCTCTACTAGGCCAATCTCTAATTACCTTAACTTTATCAAGGTCTACAGATACACCCTCACTCAAATATGTCACGACCCGCACCCGTGTATTCGGGTACGAGTGCGTGGGTACGTCCAGCCTACGCCGCAGTGTCGGCGGTAGAACGATGTCTGGAACTAGTACTGCATAACCAACACCTCATAATATAAAGGGAACAATTATTATACTCAATCACAAAACTAAGGTAGGTGAAAACATGTTGTATATATATATGTATATAAAAGTTACAGTACAAAATCTTGTATTCATAACTCATACAACTATAGTAAGTCTGCAATCTTTAACTATTGTCATAACTAGGTCTCCCGCTTGCGGCCTTTCTCAATCCTCCAGGAGGTAAATCAGGCTCGAAGCTATTTCCCAAAAATCCATAATAGATGGGACATGTCCTTCTAAGTGCTACCTGAAATATTATCCAGTCAGGATTGAACGAGTACAATTCTAATAGCAGTTTCAATACATGATAAGGACTATAAAACAGTAATAGAAAAGTAGTATATGATGGATAAATAAACTGACATCAAGGTATAGTAAGAAATGAACAGGAAAAATGAATAAACAGAGAATATGTCATATATCAACAAGGAAATCTACAGTCACTAAGTGTTTTGAAATACTAGTTTGATTATGTGATCGGCTTAGGATTTCACAATGGGAGCCGGTTAATCATACGTGAAGTGTATGGTTAGCCTTTGCACAGGAATTATATTTGCACAGTTTTAGGGTATGATCACATATAAACTAGCATTTTTCCGTCCCGACTAGCATACAAGAATCACACGAATATCATGTATTGTACAAGATCAAAGTCTAAAAACATAAGATATGCTAGTCCGTGTTTCTTTGTGTCAGGAATCAAATACAACAATACTACATGTGTTATAGAAATTATCAGTAAGAAAACCATCAGAGACTGTATTCGCCTGAGGTCCAAAGCGGGTGAAACAAGTCAGAGTGTGACGGGGTCCAGATAACCTATATCATGAATAATTCACATTAATTGATGAAATATAATTAAATAGACTTAACCCACTAGATTTCTAGGTCAATTTTATGATATTTCTGGTTTATAGATGGGACAAATATCTATATAAAATAATGTATATATAAGATATATAGATAATATATAGTATAGATATATATATATATATATAAATACTTAGATACACATATATATAAGATATATAGATACGTATATAGATACAATATAGTATACATGTATAGATAATATATAGTATAGATACATATATAAATACTTAGATACATATATATATATATAAGATATATAGATGCGTATATAGATACAATATAGTATACATATATAGATAATATATAGTATACATATATACATATATAGATACTTATATATGTATATGATATATATAGGTATATATAGATACAATATATTATATATAGATACATAGATATATATAGTATACATAGATACATATGTATAGTATACATAGATATATAGTATACATAGATACGTATGTATAGTATACATAGATATATAGTATACATAAGTAATATATAGTATACATAGATAATATATAGTTTATATATATACATATATACATAGATATATAGATATATATATAGATACATATATAGATACACATATAGATACATATATATGTATATGATATATATATAGATACAATATACTATATATCTATATATCTATGTATATATGTATATGATATATATATAGATACAATATACTATATATAGATACATATATACAGTATACATATATATATATATATATATATATAATATAGATACATATATAGATACATATATATGTATAGATAATATATAGATACATATATAGATACATATATATGTATATGATATATATATATATATATATATATATATATATAATATACATAGATAGATAGTATATAGTATACATAGATACATATATATATATAATATATTATATATAGATACATAGATATATATAGTATACATAGATAGGTAGTATATAGTATACATAGATACATATATATATATATAATATATTATATATAGATACATAAATATATATAGTATACATAGTAATATATAGTATACATAGATAATATATAGTTTATATATATACATATATACATAGATATATATATAGATACATATATAGATATACATATAGATACATATATATGTATATGATATATATATAGATACAATATACTATATATAGATACATATATACAGTATACATAGATAATATATATATATATATATATATATATATATAATATAGTATACATATATAGATACATATATATGTATAGATAATATATAGATACATATATAGATACATATATATGTATATGATATATATATATATATATATATATATATATAGATACATAGATATATATAGTATACATAGATAGATAGTATATAGTATACATAGATACATATATATATAATATATTATATATAGATACATAGATATATATAGTATACATAGATAGATAGTATATAGTATACATAGATACATATATATATAATATATTATATATAGATACATAGATATATATAGTATACATAGATAGATAGTATATAGTATACTGCATCTGCCACTGCTCGCTGCAGCTGTTGCTGTTGCTCGTTGCAGCTGCTGTTGTTGCTCGCTGCAGCTGCTGCTGCATGCTGCTCCTGCTGCGGCTGATACATCTGCTGCGGCTGCTGCGGCTGCTACTGCTGCTGCAGCTGCTACTGCTGCTGTGCGCTTGTTGCGATTGCAGCTGCTGCTGCCTGCAGTTCCTTTACACACACATATATAGTTAAATTTATAAAACAAAATTGAAGAGGAACAAGGGTTACCTTGCTAGTATAGGGTTGAGAGATGATGGATGGAGAGTGAAGAGGGTGGGGTAGTGTTTATATAGGGAATGAGGGGGTTAGATATTTTTTTATGTGCATTGACCAATGTGCCCTTGACTAATTCAATTTGGATTTCTCTTCTTATGAAGAGGAATCCAAATTGGATTTGATTTCCTAGTTTAATATTAAATGAAGGTTACAAATCTACCCTCCTTAGAAAAATTTCGTCCTCGAAATTTAAAGTAGATCATACAGAAAGAAAGAAGAAATACCTCAAAATTCAAAGAGGTATGGATATCTTTCACGCATCTCGTCCTCTCTCTCCCAAGTAGATTCACCCGTGGAGTGATGACTCCAAGTGACACGAACAAATAAAATTGTCCGGTTACGCAATACCTTTTCTCTGCGATCTAGTATCTCTACGGGCTGCTCTTGGTAGCTGCGGCTCGGTCCCACTTCAATATCTGAGTGATCTAATACGTGGTTAAGTTCAGCCACGTATCGTCTCAGCTGGGGTACATGAAACACGTTATGTACTCCCTCTAATGTAGATGGCAAAGCTAGCCGGTAGGCTACGGCACTGACCCTTTCGGTAATACTGAAAGGTCCGATAAACCTTGGACTGAGCTTCTCGCTTCTCCCGAAACGAATCATGCCACGTGTTGGAGAAATTCGCAAGAACACCAATTTGCCAACATCGAACTCTAACGGTCTCCAGTGACTATCGGACCAGTGCATCTGTATGTTTTGAGCTACACTAAGTCTTTCTCTAATCTGCTTTACCTTCTCCGCAGCTCCCCACTAGGCACACACAATATAGCACTGTCGCAAAGAACCATCCTCAGCAATGGTGAAATCATCCTCCAATTCTACTCTCACCTGAGCTCTGATGCTCCTCAGAGATACATCTTCATACTGGGCTGCCTTGATCTTGTCCATCAACTCTTGAGTGTATCTGCAACCCCCACATCTGCATAGCAAAACCAGGAAATATCACCTCCATGCCCAAGCTCTTCAAGTCCTCCAACAAATACCGATCATGTGTCAACAATATAGCTACCGGATATCTGCTCAAGGCATCGGCAACTACATTGGCTTTCCCAGGATGATACTGCAAAGATATGTCAAAATCCTTCATTAGTTCCAACCACCGTCGCTGTCTCATGTTCAATGCCTCATGTTCAACTCCTTCTGAGTAAAAACGTACTTCAAGCTCTTGTGGTCTGTGAAGATCTCCACACGCTCTCCGTACAAATAGTGTTTCCACAACTTCAGGGCAAAGATGAATGCTGCCCACTCCAAATCGTGGGTAGGATAGTTCTTCTCATGAGGACGTAATTGCCTGGATGCATAGGCAATCACTTTCCCATTCTACTGAAGAACATAACCCAAACCTTTTTCCGATGCATCACTATAAATAGTGAAACCTCCAGACCATGATGGCAACGTTAAAATAGGAGCAGACGTCAACCTCTTCTTCAATTCTTCAAAAGCAACCTGGCACTCTTCTGTCCAAACAAACTCTACATCTTTTCGAGTGAGTTTAGTCAAAGGCTCTGCAACTCGAGAGAAATCTTTCACGAACTTTCTGTAATAGCCAGCCAATCTTAAGAAGCTTCTAATTTCTGCAACAGAGCTTGGAGTGGCCCAAGATTCTACGGCAGCAATCTTCTTTGGATCAACTGATATTCTATCTCCAGTCACTACATGTCCGAGAAATTTCACTTTGTTTAAGAAAAACTCACATTTAGAAAGTTTTCCATAGAGCTTCTCCTTCCTTAGAGTTTCAAGTACCATCTTTAAATGCTTCTCGTGTTCTTCTAGCGTCTTTGAGTATACAAGGATATCATCTATAAACGCTACTACGAACTTGTCCAGGTACTGATGGAATACCTTGTTCATCAAGTTCATGAAGACTATCGGGGCATTAGTTAACCCAAACGGCATCACCAAGAACTCGTACTGGCCATATCGAGTCCTGAATGCAACCTTTGGAATATCTTCCTTTTTCACCTTTACCTGATGATATCCGGATCTCAAGTCAATCTTTGAAAATATCTTCGCGCCACTCAACTGATCGAAGAGCTCATCTATTCTCGGCAACGGATATTTGTTCTTGATTGTGAGGTTGTTTAGGGCCCTGTAATCGATGCACATCCGCATCGATCCATCCTTCTTTGGCACAAAAAGTACCGGGGCTCCCCAAGGTGACGAACTTGATCTGATGAATCCCTTGTCGTCTAATTCATCGATCTGTTTCTTTAGCTCCGCCAGCTCATTATTGTTGATCCGGTAGACATGCTGCGATATTGGTTCTGCTCCCGGTATTAGATCAATAGAGAATTCAACATCTTTATCTAGCGGCAATCCTGGTAACTCCTCGGGAAACACATCTAAGAACTCAGCAATAATAGGATGCAGTACATCTTTCTCCATTATAGTTTCGCAAAGAATTCTACGATCTGGTTTCTCTGTCTTTCTAGCAAACTCGAACTCCGGCTCTCTTGGAGGTCGAAACAGCACACGACCTCTGCGGAAGTCAATGCTAGCGAAATGCATACCCAACCAATCCATTCCAAGGACAATGTCAAAACTTGGAAGTGGCATTACGAGTAAGCTAGCAGACAAAACACGGTCTTCCAATGTAACATGATATCCTTTGCAAACATCAGACACAAATCTCTATCCTAGTCTGTGATGCTTGCAACTCCTACCCAAGGGATCTATTAATAAGCTATGCTTAAGCACAAAGGATATAAATATGAAACTATGTGATGCCCTAATCTAGCGTGCCATGCTGAAATATGATAAAAACAATAAGGAGACATCATTAAGGCACAAGATAGGGTATTATTGGAGAAGGACAAGAATTAAGGAATATGTCAAATCAGTTAGAGTAATCAAGATCAATAAATTTAATTCAGGGATGGAATTCCTAGTTGTGATTGAGTATTTCCTATTCCTAATATCCTATATCCTATTGCAGGCTCGTAATAGTACTCTAGTCATAAGTACTATTACGATATCGCACTTCTTGCGAAGTCTGACCTGCATGGGCCACCATAAAAACGTGTCACGACCCGCACCCATGTATTCGGGTACAAGTGCGTGGGTACGTCCAGCCTACGTCGCAGTGTCGGCGGTAGAACGCTGTCTGGAACTAGTACTGCATAACCAACACCTCATAATATAAATGGAACAATTATTATACTCAATCACAAAACTAAGGTAGGTGAAAACATGCTGTATATATATATGTATATAAAAGTTACAGTACAAAATCTTGTATTCATAACTCATACAACTATAGTAAGTCTGCAATCTTTAACTATTGTCATAACTAGGTCTCCCGCTTGCGGCCTTCCTCAATCCTCCAGGAGGTAAAATCAGGCTCGAAGCTATTTCCCAAAAATCCATAATAGATGGAACATGTCCTTCTAAGTGCTACCTGAAATATTATCCAGTCAGGATTGAACGAGTACAATTCTAATAGCAGTTTCAATACATGATAATGACTATAAAATAGTGATAGAAAAGTAGTATATGATGAATAAATAAACTGACATCAAGGTATAGTAAGAAATGAACAGGAAAAATGAATAAACAGAGAATATGTCATATATCAACAAGGAAATCTATAGTCACTAAGTGTTTTGAAATACTAGTTTGATTATGTGATCGGCTTAGGATTGCACAATGGGAGCCGGTTAATCATACGTGAAGTGTATGGTTAGCCTTTGCACAGGAATTATATTTGCACAGTATTAGGGTATGATCACATATAAACTAGCATTTTTTCGTCCCGACTAGCATACAAGAATCACACGAATATCATGTATTGTACAAGATCAAAGTCTAAAAACATAAGATATGCTAGTCCGTGTTTCTTTGTGTCAGGAATCAAATACAACAATACTACATGTGTTATAGAAATTATCAGTAAGAGATCCATCAGAGACTGTACTCGCCTGGGGTCCAAAGCGGGTGAAACAAGTCAGAGTGTGACGGGGTCCAGATAACCTATATCATGAATTATTCACATTAATTGATGAAATATAATTAAATAGACTTAACCCACTAGATTTCTAGGTCAATTTTATGATATTTCTGGTTTATAGATGGGACAAATATCTATATAAAATAATGTATATATAAGATATATAGATACAATATAGTATACATATATAGATAATATATAGTATAGATATATATATAAATACTTAGATACACATATATATATAAGATATATAGATACGTATATAGATACAATATAGTATACATATATAGATAATATATAGTATAGATACATATATAAATACTTAGATACACATATATATAAGATATATAGATACGTATATAGATACAATATAGTATACATATATAGATAATATATAGTATAAATATATACATATATAGATACTTATATATGTATATGATATATATAGGTATATATAGATACAATATATTATATATAGATACATAGATATATATAGTATACATAGATACATATGTATAGTATACATAGATATATAGTATATATAGATAATATATAGTATACATAGATAATATATAGTTTATATATATACATAGATATATAGATATATATATATATACATATATAGATACATATATATGTATATGATATATATATATAGATATATAATATACTATATATAGATACATATATACAGTATATATAGATAATATATAGATACATAGATATATATACATATATATATAGTATACATATATAGATACATATATAGATATATATAGATATAATATGATATATATATATAGATATATAGATATATAGATTACATATATATATACATATATAGTATACATAGATATATAGATAATATATAGTATACATATATAGATACATATGTATATAATATATTATATATAGATACATAGATATATATAGTATACATAGATAGATAGTATATAGTGTACATAGATACATATATAGATAATATATATATATATATATATGCTGCTTCTGCCACTGCTCGCTGCAGCTGCTGCTGCATGCTGCTACTGCTGCATCTGCCACTGCTGCTCGCTGCAGCTGCTACTGCTGCTGCGCGCTTGCTGCGACTGCAGCTGCTGCTGCCTGCAGTTCCTTTACACACATATATAGTTAAAGTTATAAAACGAAATTGAAGAGGAACAAGGGTTACCTTGCTAGTATATGGTTGAGAGATGATGGATGGAGAGTGGAGAGGGTGGGGTGGTGTTTATATAGGGAATGAGGGGGTTAGATATTTTTGTATGTGCATTGACCAATGTGCCCTTGACTAATTCAATTTGGATTTCTCTTCTTATGAAGAGGAATCCAAATTGGATTTGATTTCCTAGTTTAATATTAAATGAAGGTTACAAAATCTATGTACCTCCAAAAGTTATCGGACGAAGTCATGAACAGTCTTCCTCAAATCGACATAGAGGTCATTCTAAAACCCAACTCAAATAACAATATATGGTTCCTTGGGCTATGACTAAAACCTAGGATGTCATCGAAGTACATCACGGCAAACTTGTTATGTAAGGAGACAAAACTTGAGCCATCACCCTCATAGATATTCATCGAAGTACATCACGACAAACTTGTTATGTAAGGAGACAAAACTTGAGTCATTGCCCTCATAGATGTTCTAGGATAATTGGATAAACCGAAGGACATGACTAACCACTCATATACCTAGGCCTTTATGTTAAAGGCAATCTTCTACTCATCAGCTTTGCGAACACATGGTGTGAACTTGTTTCTGATGATACCCATTGTGATGATCAATCTTCGAGATGATGTTGTGCCAATCATCGTGTCAAGAAGATCCTTAAGTCTAGGGATAAGAAACCTATATTTGACCGTGATTTTTTTGATGACACAAATATCTACACCATCTCGGTCTAACATTTTTCTTAGGGATATGTAAGGCAGGGCGATACAAGGACTCGAGGTGTCTCTTATAATGCATTTCCATAATAACTCATCCACCTCTCTTCTAAGCTCAATTAGCTCAGTGGGATTCATCTTATAATGTGGTTAGGCAATGTAGCCTCTACTAGAATCATATAAATACTATCCCTTAACCCTCACCAAAGCTTTAGAGTTTTTATGCAAGTGGTAGAGACTTTAACATGACATCAGAGCAACCCAGGTTCAAATCTTCTCTGGTGCGCATTTTAAGCGAATTAAAAAAAAGTTAGACTGTTGCATGAATCCAACACTCGGCTCGACAATTCGGCCTTCGACTTGCGGGGGCAAGCTACAATCATATAAATACTAACCCTAAACCCTCTCGAAAGCTCTAGAGCTTTGGTGCGACTTTTAGGGACTTTAACATGACACTAAATCTATGACATGCTAGATATATTTCAAGGAAGG
Source organism: Iris macrosiphon (assembly GCA_036927795.1). Classification (NCBI taxonomy): domain Eukaryota; kingdom Viridiplantae; phylum Streptophyta; class Magnoliopsida; order Asparagales; family Iridaceae; genus Iris; species Iris macrosiphon. Next base: position 109,339,941 of record JAYESA010000002.1, read on the forward strand.
AATTTCATCAAGTAACTCATCCAGTATTTATAATTAACTATAACTTGATGAACCTCAAGGGGGGTATTTAAAGGCTCACCAGTAATGCGCACACTAGTGCCTATAATAACCTACACTAAATCCTCCTCTTTGCTCCTTCGAGGAATTGGTCACCGATAAATATGAAACCTCTTGCTTGCTTTAGCTTTACCAATGGAGAGTATGACCCAACTATGGCTCCGTAGGTTTTGAAGGTTTCAACATTAACTTCTTATCTATGAATTTAAATGCACGAGTGTTACTCCTCCCAAAGTTGGTAATATATATATTGAAGAGCCATGATCTTCCTAATAAAAGCATGCATGGCATCCATAGGTACAACATCGCAGCATACAACATATATGGACCTCATATTAAGGAGAATTTTATCGGGACCAAAAATGGTTGGATGACCAAATGAGATATCTTGATATCGCAAATGATATTGTAAGGTTTTGAGTGTTTGTCAGCCTTTAGACATATACTACATAAGGCTGTCTTGGTAACTCCATTCACACAACTACCTCTACCAGTAATTAACTTGTGGGATTTATCATTTATCTTGGAGGAGGAATAAAAAATCTTTGTAGCTTTATGATGCAGATCTCCCCACTCGAAGTTGTAGTGCATGCACCTAACAACGTGTAAGGGTTTGCCCTTTGGGATGGGGATTCTAATCACGCTCGCGTCATTAGCACAATCTTCAACCTCATGGACAACCTCCTCCAGTTGACACATCATCATCATCCGAGTCGTTTGACGTCCTCTCAAAGTGTAAATTCCTCTAGGGACACTTATTTGAATAGTGACCATATCCTAGACAATGGAACCCTTACTAGCGGACTCATCTAAAATGGTTTCCCTTGTCGGCAGTGGTACGAGGTTTTGAAGTACTCTCTACGGAGGACCAATAAATCCTAGCTGTTAATCAATTTCATCCTAACGAACCTAGTCCTACGCTCGTCGCTCATATCATACTAGTTTAAGTAATAACCTAAGTCGGACAACCAATCGGTTTACCTGAGGGTCATGCTTGCCATCAAAAGATGAGGCCTCTACCTTAAATCTTCTTAGTGATATCATCCTCTCTTGGTCTACGATCATCTTTAACAAGGTCTGGTACTGTGGGAAGTGGTCCCACAAGGATGTCTCCATCAAAAGGGTCAAGGGTTCTAGGAGCTCGTCTCCAAGGTCATCCTTTAAAGGAGGGTCGGGAGTCACATGATCTCGTATCCTGTGGTCATCCCTAATGGGAGTCACAAACATCAACATGACGTGCGACATGAACCTTTGAGCGAGGTTGCCTAAGGGTGGCTCTAGCTTTTAAGTTGATCCTATTTTTCATCATGTCAACCCTAGCATCTAATGCAATAAACTAGTATCTAACTTGGTCACATATGTCAGCATGAAATTCAGCAAACTTAGTGTTCATAGTACAACTAAGTGTTCATCATACAACTAAGTTGTTGTTACAAGTTGGGATTTATATTTGGCCTAAAGGTCTTAGCACCATATAACCTGTGCAACAAACTAGTCATGTATGTTAGCATGGAATTTAGCAAATTTATGTTCATCAGAGGATTAAGTTGTTGCAAAGAGTTGGGATCCATATTTAGCCAAAAGGTCTTAGCACCACGTACCATGTGATGCCTAACTTTGGCTTCGATACGAATTTGACATAGTACACGACATAGGGAGGCTATCTATATGGAATTAGCAATGATTTCACAACCTGGGATTAATAGAAGTTTAATTATAAAGGAAAGATTTATAAAATTCTATCCAAAAGAACCCTAGAAGATCACAAATCAACCAATTAAATTTGGAGTTAAGAATCAAATTTACTAAAAGGATTTTGATGTTGCACAAAGCAACTGAAGACAATGAATCTACGTATCAAAGCTTTTGTCTTGGAGTCCAAAGATAAACCTTCATGCAATGTAAAGGAAACATTGGGGTGGATGGTAAGTAGATTAAAGGGATAGAGTTTGTGTAAGATGAATAAGGAGAAAGAAGAAGAAAAAAATATTTGAAGAAAGACAAAACACCATAACTCAAATAAATCTCTAACTCTCCAATAAATAAAAATTGGAGAGTATATGAGTTTGTATAACCCATCAAATCTTTGCCATAAAGATTACTAGTCTAATTGCAATACAAAACAAGTTACCAAAATAAAACTGATCCTAAATACCAAATATGACAAATCCTAATAATATATACTAATCCTAGAATCAACCATGTTCATCCATGTGCATAAGTAATTGAAACAAATGCACTCAAATAAGTGCACCTAAAAATAAACCCGTTTTCCAAATTCTCATTACGCATCAATCCGACGCCTTCATCACCATGCTCCTTGATGGTAAACGTGCATTGGGCCCGATCTCCATCATTTGTTTTACCAGGAAATCAACTAACTTTTATAACCATTTGAACAAGGCATGTGTTTTTTAAAACTTCTGATATTGCTGTATTAATAAATGATAGCAATGCCCACCTTGAAGCATTTCATTTAACTTTATTGAATATGTAGTCATCTTATATAATTTCGACCAAGACTAAAGGAACGATAATATCTATAGCCATAACAGATGAGCTGATAGATTCCTTTTCTTACTCAAATTAGCACATATATATGAGGAATGGTAGCCCAATACCATTTAGTAGAGCCTATATGAGTATATTCATGACCCCTCTATTGTTCTGCTCTAGATAAGTTTGTTTTAAAAAATTTGAGGGTATATTATGTGTGGTGAAACGTAATGACTTTTGTTTACCCCACTTCTCCAGGCAATATTTCAGCGGTATCCGCAGCCTGATAAAGAATACCAATCGTTTTCTCTGATATACAATGACAGGTCCCTAGATTTGGTGGGTATTCTGCCTCAGTTTTTGCTTTTCTTTGAAAGTTACTTTCATATTAGTTGATTATTTTCTAGTTTCCATTATAATGTATTTTGCATTCCTTGTATCGGGTGCACATGACTGTCTCTGTCCTTTTGTGTGTATGAATAACGTTGCAACTTAATCATCTTACACGAATTTCTCCTTACTTGAAATTGATGTAACAGATATGCAAGGACAAGGATGAAGCTGAGGTCTGGTTTGTGGGTTTGAAGGCATTGATTTCACATGGAAACTACCTTAAAAAATTAGAATCAAAAGGTGAGCGAACATCTGAGAAAAATGGTCCAAATTCACAGACCTTTGTTAGTAGTGACATCTTCCGTAAGGTGAGTATACTTTACATACTTTCGAAGAAGAGAAACATCAGCTTCCACTTCTGTATTTTACTTCTCTTTCCTTTTCCAGGATTCAGGAGACACCTATCACAATCACATTCCATGCGATAATCCTCCACATAATGGTTTCGGAAAGGTTTTCTCCGATGTGATATTATATACCGCACCTAAATTATCCTGTGCCCATTCGGATTCAGTGAGTAATTCTCCAACATCATATTCATCTGGAGGTGCTGGTAATTCGAGTGAACGGATCTCTGGATCTGAAGATGTTAGAGCTAGCCTTTCTAGTGCAGTAAGCTCATCAAGTCATGGTTCGTGCCGTGATGACTTTGATGGCTTAGGTGATATATTTGTCTGGGGAGAAGGCATTAGTGATGGAGTCCTTGGTGGTGGTCTTCGTAAGTCTAGTAATCCTCTTCCCACCATGATAGATGCAGCTTTACCAAAAGAGCTGGAAGCAGCAGTTCTACTAGATGTTCAAAATGTTGCTTGTGGTAGTAGGCATGCTGCATTGGTTACCAACCAGGGAGAGGTCTATAGTTGGGGTGAAGAATCAGGAGGCAGGCTAGGACATGGTGTCGATGCAGATATTTCCCATCCGAAGGTTATTGATGCTCTAAGTGGCATAAATATTGAGCTTGTGGCATGTGGAGAGTATCACACCTGTGCTCTGTCATTGTCTGGAGAACTTTACACATGGGGTGATGGAACTCACAACTCCGGTTTACTTGGGCATGGGAGTGAAGTTAGTCATTGGATTCCTAAACTTGTACGTGGTCAATTAGAAGGTCTGCATGTGTCTTTTGTATCTTGTGGGCCTTCTCATACGGCTCTTGTAACGTCTACAGGCCAGCTATTTACATTTGGTGATGGAACATTTGGTGCTTTAGGGCATGGAGACGATGTATGCATAAACACACCTAGGGAAGTGGAATCTTTGAGAGGGATGCACACTATCAAGGCAGCTTGTGGTGTTTGGCATACTGCTGCAATTGTGCAAATTGTAGTAGAGTCTACAGATTCTGATAGTTCTCCATCTGGCAAACTATTTACTTGGGGAGATGGTGACAAAGGTCGGCTTGGACATGGGGATCTAAAAAGTCGGCTACTTCCTGCATGTGTAGTTGCTTTGGCTGAGCCTAGCTTTTGTCAGGTGGCCTGTGGCAAAGACATTACAATTGCTCTTACAACTTCTGGACGAGTTTATAAAATGGGAAGTTCTGCTTATGGACAACTTGGGAATCGTGAAATGGATGGTAAGTTACCAACATGCCTTGAAGGAAATCTTTGTGATAGTTTTGTTGAAGAAATATCATGTGGCTCTTGTCATGCTGCAATATTGACCTCTACATCGGAAGTCTACACGTGGGGCAAGGGAGCTAATGGCCAGTTAGGCCATGGAGACTATGATGACCGAATTACACCCACACTTGTTGAGGCTCTAAAAGGAAAGCAAGTTAAGAACATTGTGTGTGGTTCAAATTTTACTGCTGCTATCTGTCTGCATAAATGGGTGTCTAGTGCTGATCTATCCATATGCTCTGGGTGTCGTCTTCCTTTTGGTTTCAGAAGAAAAAGCCATAACTGTTATAACTGTGGTCTCGTCTTTTGCAGTTCATGCAGTAGCAGAAAATCTGAAAAGGCAGCTTTAGCACCAAATATTCACAAGCCGTATCGTGTATGTGATGAGTGTTACAATAAAATTAAGAAAATCATAGGTTCAGGAATGCGTTCACAAATTCCTAAGCATCCAAATGGAAGTCCGATCCAAGCGTCCAATGAACTGGTAGAAAAGGAGACTCTTCCTTCCAGGCTTTCTTCGGCTGATTCCTCTGGACATGATGGCAGGAGTAAACAGAACTTGAAATCTGAAGGGAAACGTCACCGATCGTCTCTATGGGGAAACTCTTACTTTTCAAAACCCGCAAGTAGTCTATACAAGTCTTCAAACAAAATATTTTCTGTTTCAAATCCAAGTTCAAGAATATCTTCTAGATCAACTTCTCCGGTGTCAAGTATGCCAAGTCCACCATTTTCGACAGCCACTCCAGGATCACCTGACTTGGTTGTTGATTACTCCAGGAGGGCAATTGACAGCCTTAGTAATGAAGTTGCTAGATTGAACTTACAGGTATTAATCTATAAGTACTTGGAGGACATTGACATCAATTAGCTCATCATGATACGTCTGAAAACCTTATTCTTTATAAGCTGGCCTACTAAGTTATAAACTAGTAAATTTAGTTTCCTGATTTATCAAAGAGCAGCTTACTTTTTGCTGTTAAAATCACATGACAGGAAATAAGTACACATATATTATTAATAAAGTACCATAATGGTGCTTATCTTGGAAAATTTTGAAGCTTTGGTCATGTTCAAATGGTGTTGTTAAAATGAGATACTTCACCTAGTATTTGTCTCTTGAAGTTCTTCCAAGGCCATGACTGATGGGTGTTGTGATATGATGCCAGTTAATTCATGATGTCTTCAAAAGAATATGCTATCCATCGCATATTGAATTTAGACAATGGTAACCAACACTTACTCTTATCATTTGACAAAAGGTCATCTATTATTGTATTAGCAATCCAGATTCCAGAATGTTAGTTTGTATCAGGAACATTAAAAAAAGAACTTGCTATGTGGTAAAGCTGCTCGTCATCGGATTGGCGTACAAAGTATATGTGGTTATCGACCAAGAGAGAACAATTTCTGCTCTAATATCCTATTCCATTTTCTTCAACATATATGAATACCCTATCATTTAATATATGAATACAACTATGATTATTATTTTCAACTTTAAAGATTTGTACCATAATCCTTGTAGGAGAGAATAATAGGATGATTTTATTGATAGTGATTACACATATATATATAAGGAGAGTCAGCCTCTCACTTATGTGTCTACCCGATATGAGACTAAAGCATACTACTAATACTAACATACTTAACAATCCTGATTTTGTATAACCGTTCAGATTAATTTAGGAATTATATGTGATGCATACTTGTGAGGATTCAAAATATCACACGATTGATCAAAAGAGATTCAACAGCTAGATGGAAGAAAGATTTTTTTGGATCCTTTGCTTTATCAAACAGAACAGATAAAGAACCGGATGGATTCACGAAATGTTTTGGACCTTCCTTAGTGTCCTGGCTATTCAGGTAACATAAAAAAATGGATGAGTCGTCATTTTCTTCTATAAGAAATCAAAGAATACTTGAAAAAAATACATGATCAAGCTGCTGTCTTTATTTTATTTTATTTTATTTTATTTATTCGTTGTTGGATTATTATAAATATTTATCCCTCAACCTCACTAGTCAGCGCAACTCTAGAGTTGTGGTGCATTGATAGGGTCTTTAACATGGTATCAGAACAACACATCTTCGCATCCTCTAGCACACATTTTAAGTTGATTTTAATAAAAAGCTATATTGCTGTGTGAATCTAGCTCTCTGGACAAAATGGGCCTTCGACCTGCAGGGATGTGTTGGAATATTATAAATAAATACACCCTCAATACTCATTCGAACTCTAGATTTTTGGTGTAGTGGCAGGGTCTTTAACACTATCAAATGGTCACAAGTTCACAGGAATTACTTTAGAATGACACTTCAGTTAAGTTTCAATATATATTATATACAAGTGAATGGAATGCATAAGACAGTTAACCAACAGATTATGTAATAAGACATTCTTTTCTTTTTCTTCTTATTGCCAAAAGGAAATGAAACAAAAGCTCACCACATTTTTCTCTCCTTATCCATGATCATATCAATAACATTTGTCCATACCAATATCTTCTACTAATTTGGATCTGTATCCATATATTTCAAATGTGTATTATTAAGAGCACATCACTCAAACAATATTCTATTTGCATTACTATGCATTTCTTACAACAGACAATTATGAATATGGAAAACCTATTTTGATGTTGTATCCATTGTGTTTACGACCTTAGTTATCACCTTATATGAGAATGAGAATCCCTCTATGGAAATATTGTGAGGACTATTTTCTTGATTCCATTTGGGATCTTTTCTGGTGTGTTCAGCAAAGTGCCCACATAATTACCTGGAATGCCAGATCTAGGTTTTACCTTACCATCCGTAAAGAATATTTTCCTTTAGCATTATGCCACATAAAGAATTTATTTGGAATCTCGTTCAGAAACAAAAGCCCTCAACCACCATGCACTGGGAACAATCATGCTTCGTGTAGCCACTTTCTATCTCAATATCTGTCCTTTTTTTTATATATGAAGTTCTCTAAGCAAGATTTGTTCTGGAGTTCTTTTCTTCAGGTAAAGAATCTTACACAGAAATCACAACTTCTAGAAGCTGAGATGGAGAAATCATCAAGGCAATTAAGGGAAGCAACAGAGGTTGCGGGGGAAGAAACCACAAAGTGCAAAGCGGCAAAAGAAGTAATCAAGTCACTTACTGCACAGGTAGTTCTTTCTTTCCTTTTCCAATGTTTCTGTGTACTTTTCCTTGAAGATATATTGCTCTGAGTTTCTTGGGTTGCTTTTCATATTGTATGCTCACAAGGTAATTGCGTATTTTCTGTCATAACATTGTGGTTGTGTAATTTTCACATTTGTTATTCTTGCTCAACTACATGTTGTGCATAATCAATTAATGGATGCTCTAAGGAATTTCTTCCTCAAAAAGCTTCATCTCTCTGTTACTTTCTCATGAATAAAGTGACAATCTATCTCGCTAGGCTTGGTCCTCTTATGGAAGATTGGATTCTCAGTAATATGAACTGCATCCTTGTTGTCATAGTAAAGAAAGGATAACAGGTGGTGTGTTGGTAGCAGGAGGTTGGCAAGGAGAGTGACATGACGTGGTTAGGGTGCTGGCAGAGGCAGACGCAGAAGCACGTGTAGTGCACTGGATAAATTGAATTTTTTTTTAGAAAGAAACAGTAGATGTATGTGGCCCAGCCGCCCAGCCATACACAAACGTCCCCTTTCTAAGCAGTAAGCCCTCTTCTTTCTCTGCGTATTGCGTCCCCCTCTTTATCTTTGTATCCGCCGCCGACCAAAAAAACAAAAAAATAAATAGAAAGTAGTTGTCGCCTGTCGGAGCTGCTGGAGGAAAGGAGGACGGAGGTCACAGAGCTGTTGTTGGAAGAAACGTCGGCGTCGGAAGAGCAACCTGCAAAGGTAAATTTTCAAATCAAATTAGGCGAAAATTAAGTTAGGTATCCTTTTAGGTCAAAATCAAGTTTCTATTTCTATAGGGAGGTTAGATTTATATTTCTTTGATGTGAATTAAATTTATGAATTTGTGAAGTCTTTAATTGAGAAATTATGTCTATGTTTATATTTGTAGAATTAATTTGTGGAATTGGAAGTCTGAATATGGAAAAAAAACAAAAATTGTCACATCAAAGTGCAACTGGAAGTTCATGGGAGGGTGTTTCTAATAGTACTCAAGAGCATTTTTCTTCAACTTCAGTTAAGAAAGAAATTGTTGATTTGAATAGCCTCCATTTAGATCTGGTAGAAAGAAAAAAGATTTATGTATATCATCCAAACCAAGTTGACGAAATTAGACTAACTTATTTGCTAAAGGGGCCTTGTCAACCCCGTGGCCATGATTTTCCTAAGAAAATGATTAGAAATAATTGCGTCGATTTAATCCGGTTTGGTTTGATCAATATGCTAATTGGTTAGAGTATAGTGTAAAAGAAGATAAAGTGTATTGCTTGTGTTGCTATTTATTTAGGGATCAATTTGACAATCAAGGTGGTAGTGGGGCATTTGTAATTGATGGTTTTATTGTTAAAATAAAACACAGAGGTTAGATTCTCATATTGGTGTGATTAATAGTGCTCATAATTTGTCATTGAAGAGATGTGATGATCTAATGAGACGAGCAATCCATTACGGTTGCTCTTCATAGATAATCAGATATTGTGATAAATGAATATCTAATTCGTTTATATGCTTCAATTGATATTTGTAGATTTTTGTCGCACCAAGGGTTATCTTCTGTGGCCATGATGAGACCAAAGATTCTATAAATAGAGAATTTTCTTGAAATGATTAAGTATACTGCTGATCAAAATGATTTTGTTTGTAATGTTCTTAGAAATGCTCCAAAAAATTATCAAATGGTTGCTTCGGGCTTTCAAAAAGATATTGCTCATTGTTTTGCACAAAAAATAGTGCAAAATATATTTGAAGAGTTTAAAAATGATTTTTTCTCATTGATGGTGGATGCAACTAGTGATGTATCGGACAAAGAACAAATAGTTGTGGTTTTGCGATTTGTTGACTCATATAGGATTGTGAAAGAGAGGTTCATTGGTATTGTTCATATGATGGAGACTTCTGTTTTGTCTCTAAAATCTGCTATTGATAATTTGTTTGCTGATCATGGTTTGAGTTTGATGAAAGTTCGGGATCAAGGCTATGACGGGGCAAGTAATATGAAGGGTGAATTCAGCGGGTTGAAACTTTGATTATGAATGAAAATGAGTTAGCGTATTATGTTCATTGTTGTGCACATCAACTTCAATTAGCTCTTGTTGCTGTGCCTAGAAAATATGTTAATATTGTAGACTTTTTAATATGATTTCTACCTTGATGAATGTTGTGGGAGGCTCTTGTAAGCGTAAAGACATGATTTGACAAAAACAAGCAAAAAGGGTAGCAGAAGGAATCAGGAGTGGTTCGATTGAGACAGAAAAGGGATTGAATCAAGAGTTAAGTCTTAAGAGGGCTGGGGATACATGTTGGGGGTCATATAGATCATTGTTGAACTCGGTTGTTTTGTCCTCTTCTGTATTTGAAGTTCTTGAAGTTGTTTCATGTGATGCTACGGATTCATCGAAAAAAGCTCAAGCACGTTGTCTATTGAGGTATTTGCAATCATTTTATTTTGTCTTCAATTTGCAATTGATGCTAAGTTTATTGGGGATCGCAAATGAGTTGTCATTGGCTTTGCAAAGGAAAGATGAAGATATTTTGAATGCTATAGCACTTGTCAAAGTGGCTAAGGGACGATTGCAAGCAGTAAGAGATGATGGATGGGAATCTCTCCTAAGTAAGATTACCACATTTTGCAATGAGAACAAGGTTGACTATTTGGATATGAATGATGAATATGTTGATCCTTACCATCCTCGGCGTAAAAGCAACACTATTAATGAATTACATTATCATGTGGAATGCTTTTATGTGATTGTGGATAAACAACTTTTGGAGAGTAATAATCGATTCAATGAGGTCAATTCTGAGTTACTTCTTTGTGTTGCTAGTTTGAATTCAAGTGATGGTTTTGGTGATTTTAATACATCAAAGTTGACAAGGTTGGCTCAATTTTAACCTGATGATTTCTCTTTCATTGAATGCATGACTCTTGAGCATAAACTAGAGATATATATTGTGGATGTGCGAAAAGATGAAAGATTTAGTCAGTTGAAGGGGCTTGGTGATCTATCTAGATTGTTAGTGCAAACAAAGAAATATCTTTCGTACCCTTTGATATATCGGCTTTTGAAGTTAGTATTGATTTTGCCTATAGAACAACAAGTGTGGAAAGATGCTTCTCTGCAATGAATATTGTCAAGACGGATTTACAAAACCGAATTTGTGATCAGTTTTTAAACAATTGTCTTGTATCTTCATAGAAATAGAGTTGCTTAGTAGTATTACAAATGATGTTATAGCTAAACGCTTTCAACGTATGAAAACTCGTAGAGAAGATGTAATGCTTTATTGTATGAAAACTCGTAGAGAACAATTTATACCTTTTGATAGATTGTTTGTATTAAGAATCAACCCTTTGTTTGGGGTGGTCTGTATGTTCAATTTGCAGTTCTTCACTTTGTTTATATATGTTCAATTTTTGGGATCGTTGTCTCCGAACCCCCTTATGATTGTGCCATAGTAGAAAGTAATTCCGGATCCGCCACTGGATGCTGGCAACAGGAAGGTGACATAAGGCGAGTAGGGTTGTTGGTGGCAGGCATGTGGCAGGGAATGGGTGGAAAGGGAAGCTGGCAGGAAGAGAGGAGGGAGGAATTTAGGGTTAGGTTTTGGCTGGGAGGGTGTCACAACCCGCACCCAGAGATTTGGGTACGAGTACGTGAGCACGTCCAGCCTACGCCGCAGTATCGGCGGTAGAACGCTGTCTAGCAATATCACTGTAATATCCAACACGTCACACAATATAAAGTGAAATAGATATCATACTCAATCACAAAAACTAAGGTAGATAGAAACAAAAGGTAATATATATAAGTTACAATAAAGTGTCAAGTTCAAATTTTATCTAAACATACAACTATAACAAGGCCTCCGAAAAACAGTTCCGACAAAACTAAAGCTAGACTAAATATCAAAGCTAGGTCTCTTGTTGCAGCACTCCCTGATCCTTCTGAAGGGTAGGATCAGCCTCTAAACTATTCTTGGCATTCCATAATAAGTGGTGTACATGTACTCATAATTGTCACCTGAAATATTATCCAGTCAGAATTGGAGCAAAGTACATACTTGATAGACTATTCATAACATGATAGAAACTATAAAACAGAAAATAGAATGAATATATGATGATCAAGTAAACTAAATTAGAGTAGAACAGGTACGAGAATAGTAAACATGATAATCATGGTATGACAACAAGTGAAACAAATAGATACAGGTAATCATGATAAGTGACAACAAGTACTGGATTAAACAAGTAGAGCTTGTACCTATCTAAGTGTTTTAAAATACCATGTTCAATATGTGATCGGCTAGGGGTAATTTGACACATCTCGTCAGATGGCTACTTACAAGACATGAAGGGTCTGGCTCAATCATACGTGAGGTGCATGATTGAGCTACTCACAGGAATAAAGTAAAATATGATTGATCACATATCTACTTAGTATTTTTCCTCCTAACTAGTACTGATAGATTCGGGACACATCATGTGGGATCACAATATACGAAAATCATAAAGTCAGGGTAGAATATGAATCCATCAAACACTAATCACGTGTATCAGGCGTGTCAAGAATCAAGTTCTGCATATCTAAATTCTGTAATATAATAACTATCAGGAAATGAAAATAATCAAGCAATGTACTTGTCTAAGGTTCTGAGTTGAAAACACAAGTCAGAATCTGTACTGGGATCCAAGTGACCTATTATGAATTTCCAATGTTAATAAATGATAAGGAATCAATAACGACTCTAATTTATTGGGTATTAGGTTTCTAGGTCCAAAACCCATTTGATTTACATGTCATATAGTAATATCTATTATACTAGACACAAACCCAATGCCTTGGTATCTTATGGTATCTTGAGTTACCAATACTCAAATATCTAAATTCTTGATAACAACTTATACTCTTATCACTAACCTATTTACTTACTCTCTAGGATATCCAAGTTAAGACACTATACTAATACCTTGCTTATGACACTTCCCCAGGGTATCCCCAATAACACTTAACTTTGACACTTCACATAGGTACCTAGACACTTACCTCCCCATTGGTATAATACTAATATACCTATACACTTAACACACCTGCATAACTCACTCTGTTGCACACTCAAACACCCCTTAATACTCACTCAACACACACTAACACACACTGGTACACTTAACTGTGCACTGCACAGACACTCCCCCTGCACATCACACACACATGCACAACATGCTACTGATGCATGCTACTATTGTTGCAGCTGCTGCTGCGTGCTGCTGCAGTTTCTCTTCCCCCCCCCCCCCCAACCCAACCCCACCACAAACACACACACACAACACACACACACACACACACACACACACACACACACATATATATATATATATATATCCTAGTTAGAAATAAAAATTGAAGACAATAAGGGTTACATTGTTGATTCAATGAAGAACCATGGCTTCTACAAGGAGGCTCTTGAGCTATGTAGAGGTGGGGGAAAGATGGAATGGTATTGGAAGGGTATAGGGGTGTCCTTATATAGGGAAGGAAGAGAGAGGGAGGGTTGGAGTCCATATGAGAGGAGTTGGGGCCATGTGAGACAAGGATGAGAAAGGATGTGGGGAGTGGTGTCATGTAAGGAGGGGATTGGGTATGGACATGTGAGAGGGCTAGGTGTTCATGTGAGGTGATGAGGTGTAAGAAAATGGATGGAGGGAGACATGTGAGGTATTTGGGGAGGTGTGATGTCATGAGAAGTGTGTAGTGAAAGAAGTGTGTAGAGAAGAGTGATGTCATGGGTGAGGTCATTGGGTTAGGTGATGTCATGGGAGAGGTTACAGGGAAGTGTGTAGAATAGATGATGTCATGGATGATGTCATATAGAGAAGTGTGTAGAAGGATGATGTAAGCGATGATGTCATCATCTAACTTAAACTCTTAATTAATCTCTTAATTAGATGTTTTAACTTATTAATTATACTTGGTGATAATTTTGTGGTTATTGAAAAAATGAAGCTTACAAATCTGTCTCCCTTAGAAAAATTTCGTCCTCAAAATTTAAGATAGAACATGCGTGAAGGAAGAAGAAAGAATACCTTACGGCTCGAAGAAAGATGGGTATATCTCACGCATCTCATCTTCTCTTTCCCAAGTAGATTCATCTGGGGATTGATGCCTCCAAGCGACACGAATAAATGAAATTTTCCGGTTACGCAGCACCTTTTATCTGCAATCCAAAATCTCTACGGGCTACTCTTGGTAATTGAGACATGGTCCCACTTCAATCTCTGAGTGATTCAATACATGGCTAGGGTCAGCCACGTAGTCTCAGCTGGGACACGTGGAACACGTTGTGCACCCTCTCCAATGTAGGCGGCAATGCTAGTCGGTAAGCTACGGCACCAACCTTTTCGAGAATACTGAAAGGTCTGATAAACCTTGGACTAAGCTTTCCGCTTCTACCGAAACGTATCGTACCACGTGTCGGAGAAATCCGTAAGAATACCAAATGTCCAACCTCAAATTCTAGTGATCTCCGGCGACTATCGGACCAGTGCTTCAGTCTCTCCCGTGCCACACGAAGTCTCTCCCTAATATGATTTACCTTCTCTGCAGCATTTACTACCATCTCGGTACCCAAACGTGCTCTCTCGCTCACGTCGTCCCAAGATAATGGGGTACGACATCTCCGACCGTACAGAGCTTCGAAAGGAGAATCTCGATACTGGCCTGGTTACTGTTATTGTATGCAAATTCTACCAGATGAAGATGATCCTCCCACGAACCACCAAAGTTTAAAACACAAGCTCGAAGCATATCCTCAAGTGTCTGAATTGTCCTCTTGGACTGTCCATCCGTTTTAGGGTAGTATGCGGTGCTAAACTTGAGTTGGGTGCCCAAGCTAAGCTGCAAACTCCTCCAGAAATGGGATGTAAATCGACTATCCCGATCGGAGATAAAACTCACCTGAACCCCATGCAACCTGACGATTTGTTTCACGTATAATCCAGCGAGCTTCTCTGTAGATAATTCCACCTTGAATGGCAAGAAGTGGGTTGCTTTGGTCAACCTATCAACGATGACCTAAATTGCGTCTTTCCTTTCGGAGTGCGTGGAAGTCCGGAAACGAAATCCATTGTGATATGTTCCCATTTTCACTCTGGAATCGGTAGTGGTTGAAGCAACCCTCCTAGTCTCTGCCTTTCGGTTTTGACCTATTGGCACACTAGACATGGAAACAAAGTGTGCCACCTCTCTCTTCATACCATACCACCACACGTGATCTCTAAGATCCTTGTACATCTTGGTTGCTCCCGGATGCACAAAATACTGAGAGCGATGAGCATCCTACATGATTTTTTTCTGCAGATCTCCATTAGGAACACATAGTCTAGCTCCGTGTCGCAACGAGCCATCCTCTGCAATGGTAAAATCATCTAACAATCTGGTATGCACTTGAGCTCTGATACTTTTCAGACTCTTATCCTGATATTGTGTTTTCTGGATCTTGTTCATCAATCCAGACTGAATCTGCATACCCATCATTTTTGTCTCAACTTCTGGAACTATAACTTCAATACCCAAACTCTACAAGTCTGCTAACAAATAATGGTCCATCGTCAGATACATAGCTACTGGTTACCTGCTAAAGGCATCTGCAACTACGTTGGTCTTTCCTGGATTATAATTCAAGGCAATATCAAAGTCCTCCATAAGTTCTAGCTATTTGCGCTGTCTCACGTTAAGCTCCTTTTGTGTGAAAACGTACTTCAAGCTCTTGTGTTCAGGGAATATTTTCACACGCTCTCCGTACAGATAATGTTTCCACAGTTACAAGACAAAGATGCCAGCTGCCACCTCCAAGTCGTGGGTGGGATTGTTTTTTTCGTGTGGTCGTAGCTGCTTGGATGCATAAGCCAACACCTTATTGTTCTGTTCTAAAACACATCCCAGACCTTTCCTTGAAGCATCGCTCTAAATGGTAAACCCGCCTGATCCTAATGGCAATGTCAGAATAGGAGCTACGGTCAACCTCTTTTCAACTCATCTAACGCAGCATGGCAGTCCTCAGTCCATACAAACACTACATCCTTCCGAGTGAGTATAGTCAGAGGCTCTGCAACTCGAGAGAAATCTTTCACGAACTTTCTGTAATATACAGCCAATCCTAAGAAGCTTCTTATCTCTGCAACAGAGCTCGAAGTAGCCCAAAACTCTACGACAGCAATCTTCTACGGATCAACTGATATTCCATCTACAGTTACTACGTTCCCGAGAAACTCTACATTGTCCATTAAAAACTCACATATGGAGAGTTTTCCATAGCTTTTCCTTCTTGAGAGTCCCGAGCACTATCCTCAAATGCTTCTCGTGTTCCTCTGGCGTCTTCGAATATATAAGAATATCATCTATGAACACTACCACGAACTTATCCAGGTACTGATGGAATACCTTGTTCATCAAGTTCATGAAAACTGTCGGAACATTAGTCAACCCAAACGAGATCACCAAGAACTCATATTGGCCGTATAGCGTCCTGAATACAGTCTTCGGAATATCCTCCTTTTTTACCTTCACCTGATAGTATCCGGACCTCAAGTCAATCTTCGAAAATATCTTCGTTCTACTAAACTGATCGAAGAGATCATCTATCCCCAGCAACGGGTATTTGTTCTTGATTGTGAGGTTGTTCAGGGCCCTGTAATCGATGCACATTCGCACAGAACCATCCTTCTTCGGCACAAATAATATCGGAGCTTCCCAGGACGATAAACTCGATCTGATGAATCCCTTGTCCTCCAACTCATCAATCTGCTTCTTCAGCTCTGCCAGCTCACAGTTGTTGATCCTGTAAACATGCTACGAAATTGGCTTTACTCCCAGTACTAGATCAATAGAGAACTCAACATATCTCTATTTGACGGCAAACCTGGCAACTCCTCGAAAAATATATCAAAGAATTTAGCAATAATAGGATGAGGCAACTCTTTCTCCTCTATCATAGCCCTGCAGAGAATTCCACTATCCTGCTTCTCAGCTCCCTCGGTAAACTCAAACTTCGGCTCTCCTGGAGGTTGAAACAGTACACGACCTCCGCAGCAGTCAATGCTAGCATAATGCATACTCAACCAATCCATCCCGAGGACAATGTCAAAACTCGAAAGTGGTATTACAAGTAAGCTAGCAGACATAACGCAGCCTACCAAGGTAATGCAACGCCCCTTGCAAGCATCACTGAGAAGGATAATGCCTCCTCTAGTCGTAATCTTGCAATTCCTATCCAATGGTTCTGATTCTAAGCTATGCTTAAGCATAAAGGACACAAATATGAAACTATAAGATGAACTAGAATTAAACAAAGCTACAGCTGGAATATAATCGAGAAGAATGGAACCTATTATAACATCAGCAGTGGGCTC
The DNA here is from genome assembly GCA_036927795.1 of Iris macrosiphon. Taxonomy (NCBI): domain Eukaryota; kingdom Viridiplantae; phylum Streptophyta; class Magnoliopsida; order Asparagales; family Iridaceae; genus Iris; species Iris macrosiphon. The sequence goes on from JAYESA010000002.1 coordinate 109,357,076, forward strand.
GGTCTCCTCGACGGTCATAGTGAAAGCTCTGCCCTGCTGATGCTGAGCGAAACGTTGTTGCTTAGTGGGAAGTGTGGGTCCTCTCTGCTGTTGTGCCATATGTGGCCTAGTCGGTCCCCTCTGAACAGCTGCACCCTGAGCTGGATGCTAAGGATACATAGGGCAATCCCTCATCTGATGTCCTGTAGAACCACGGTATAGACAGACTCTAAGCCTCTTCCTGCATATCGTCCAGGTATGTCCCAGTTTCCTACAAAAATGACAAAAAAGGACCTGCTAAATCTGTCACTGGGTTTGTTGCTGAACCGGAATCCTAGCCGGAGGATAATGTTGTTGTTGAGACTGGAAAGTCCTCTGCTGAATTTGGGGATGCTTTGCTGGTCCAGCACTATTGCAGCCACTAAATGAGTCACGATCCCTCTTGGACCTGAAATACAGGTCCACCTCGATCCGCTGAGCCTCTGCTACAATTCCTGCAAAGGTTGTGACACTAAAGGGAATAAGGACTCGGATCTCCTTGGCAAGCCCTGTTGGAATCTACGTGCTCGATCCACAGGGTTCCTGACCATATATTCCACAAATCGGCTAAGTCTGCCAAACTCTACGGCATACTCATCCACAAATAGACTTTCCTGCTCCAGGTTCTGGAATTGCTTCTCCAAAACGTCTTAGCCATTGCAGAAAAGAATTTCTTCTTGAAAAGGTCCTTGAACTGGTCCCAGGTCAGATCTGGATCAGCAAGCCTGTGCTCATTTCTTAACCAGGTGCGGATGATGTCGTGAAGTTGCAAGCCCACAACCTCGATCTTCAAGTTCTCTGGAATCCGGACAACCCGCATAATTCGCTCGATATCCTCGAGCCATTCATCATCATATAGGATGCCCTCGGTTCCCTTGAATTCCCGAAAAACAATTTCCTTGAAGTCCAAGATAGTGCCTATCTTCTGTTGGACGGCTGTTGCTGCTGAAATGCAACCCTCTCCATAGTTTCCAAAGCCACACGATGGGAATTCTCGATGCTCTCCTGCATCATTTTTGTCTGCTCCCTCTGGGCCTCAGTCATAGTTTAAAGTATCGGCCGATACCGATCCGATACGGCCGATACCGATACAGTTTGGCATGTTCCGATCCGATACCGACCGATACCCGATACTGACCGATACCGACATTAGAGGTCTTTTTTTCAGTCAATTCGGCACAAAAATTTGAATTAAAAAGACCAATTAGAAAGGATGTAAAAGCATAGTAAGGTTGTAAAAACATATAAAAGAGGAAAACTTATCTATCGCATATAAATCAATCAACAAGGATGACTACTATTTCATTCAATATCAAAAATACTAAGAAACAATACTGAAAATACTTTAAATTATGCATAAATGTATAAAATATATTCTTTTAAATGTTAATAATTTACTAATAGTTGTTTCCTTTCCGATACCAAAAAATCCGATACTCCGATCCGAAACCGCCGATACTACCGATACCGCCGATCCCGATACTCATAGGAATTGTCCGATACCGATTCCGATACCGATACTTTGAACCTTGCCCTCAGTCTGAGTCATCTGTGCCTCTATCATTTTTCTGAAGAGCTCATATAGATACGTTCTTTCAGTAGGCATGCCTCCGGTGTTCAGTAGTATGCGTTCCTGGGCTGGAATGTTAGGAGAAGGAAGACACTAGGCAGCTGGAGCGGCCTCTGCAGCAGCTCTCGAACAACCAGGTGGTCTGGACTCGTGTGCTATTCTGGAATGTCTTAGGTGCCATTTTGAAATATGATAAAAACAATAAAGAGACATCATTAAGGCACAAGATAAGATATTATCCGAGAAGGACATGAATTATGGAAGATATCAAATTATTTGGGATGAACAAGGTCAACAAATTTCAAATTGGATTTGGAAATCTTAGTTGTGATCGAGTATTTTCTCATTCCTAATTTTCGATATCCTATCGCAGGCTCGTAATAGTATCATAGCCCTAAGTACTACTACAATATCACCCTTATTGCGAAGTTGGACCTGCATGAGCCACCATAAAAATGTGTCACGACCTGCTCCCGGAGATTTGGGTACGAATATGTGGACACGACCAGCCTATGCCGCAGTGTCGACGGTAGAACGTTGTCTGACAATATTGCTGTAATATCCAACACCTCACACAATATAAAGTGAAATAGATATCATACTCTATCAAAAAAACTAAGGTAGATAGAAACGAGAGGTAATATATATAAGTTACAATAAAGTGTCAAGTTCAAATTTTATCCAAACATACAACTATAACAAGGTTTTCGGTAAACAGTTCCGACAAAACTATAGCTAGACCAAATATCACAGTTAGGTCTCTTGCAGCACTCCCTGACCCTCCTGAAAGGTAGGATCAGCTTCTAAACTATTCTCTGGCATTCCATAATAAATGGGGCACATGTATCATAATTGTCACATAAAATATTATCCAGTCAGAATTGGAGCAAAGTACATACTTGACATACTATCCATAACATGATAGAAACTATAAAACAAAAAATAGAATGAATATATAATGATCAAGTAAATTAAATCAGAGTAGAACATGTACGAGAACAATAAACATGATAATCATGGTATGACAACAAGTGAAACAAATAGATACAGGTAATCATGATAAGTGACAACAAGTACTGGATGAAACAAGTAGAACTTGTACCTATCTAAGTGTTTTAAAATACCATATTCAATATGTGATCGGCTAGGGGTAATCTGACACATCTCGTCAGATGGCTACTCACAAGACATGAAGGGTTTGGCTCAATCATACATAAGGTACATGATTGAGTTACAAGAATAAAGTACTATAGGATTGATCATATATCTACTTAGTATTTTCTCTCCCAACTAGTACTGATGGATTCGGGGGATATCACGTGGGATCACGATATACGAAAATCATGAAATCATGGTAGAATATGAATCTATCAAACACTAATCACGTGTATCAGGCGTGTCAAGAATCAAGTACTGCATATCTAAATTATGTAATATAATAACTATCAGGAAATAAAAATAATCAAGCAATGTACTTGTCTAAGGTTCTGAGCTGAAAACACAAGTCAGAATCTGTACTGGGATCCAAGTGACCTATTATGATTTTCCAATGTTAATAAATGATAAGGAATCAATAACGACTCTAATTTATTGGGTAGTAGGTTTCTAGGTCCAAAACCCGTTTGATTTACATGTCATATAGTAATATCTATTATACTAGACACAAACCCAATGCCTTGGTATCTTATGGTATCTTGAGATACCAATACTCAAATATCTAAATTCTTGATAACAACTTATACTCTTATCACTAACCTATTTACTTACTCTCTAGGATATCCCACGGACACTTACTAATACCTTACTTATGACACTTACCCCAGGGTATCCCCCATGATACTTTAACCCTTCACATAGGTACCTAGACACTTACACCCCCCCCCCCCCCCCCCCCCCCATTGGTACAATAATAATATACCTATACACTTAACACACCTACATAACTCACTCTATTGCACACTCAAACACCCCTTAGTACTCACTCCACACACTTCACTCAACACACACACATTGGTGTACACTTAACTGTGCACAGCACACACACTCCCCTGCACATCACACACACACACCAACACACAGACGCACATGCTACTGCTGCTGCTGCTGCTGCATGCTACTACTGCTGTTGCAGTTTATATATATATATATATATATATATATATATATATATATATATATATATATATATATATATATATATATATATCCTAATTAGAAATGAAAATTGAAGACAATAAGGGTTACCTTGTTGATCCAATGAAGAACCAAGGCTTCTACAAGGAGACTCTTGAGCTATGTAGAGATGGGAGAAAGATGGAATAGTATGGGAAGGGTATAGGGGTGTCCTTATATAGGGAAGGAAGAGAGGGAGGGTTGGAGGCCATGTGAGAGGAGTTGGGGCCATGTGAGACAAGGATGAGGGAAGGGTGTGGGGAGTGGTGTCATGTAAGGAGGGGATTGGGTGTGGACATGTGAGGGGGCTAGGTATTCATGTGAGGTGATAAGGTGTAAGAAAATGGATGAAGGGAGACATGTGAGGGTGTTTGGGGAGGTGTGATGTCATGAGAAGTGTGTAGAGAAGAGTGATGTCATGGGTGAGGTCATAGGGTTAGGTGATGTCATGTGTAAGGTTATAGGGACGTGTAGAAAATATGATGTTATGGATGATGTCATATAGAGAAGTGTGTAGAAAGATGATGTAAGCGATGATGTCATCGTCTAAATTAACTCTTAATTAATCTCTTAATTATATGTTTTAACTTATTAATTATACATGGTCATAATTTTGTGGTTATTGAAAAAATGAAGCTTACAGAAAGGGGGGGGGGGGGGATTAAGTTTTAGGGGTTTTCTCTCTAATTTTTCATGCTATGATACCATGAAAATTAGAGAGATTATTTTATTGACTTGAATGATACATGTGAATCAACAGTACATATAGAGGAGGTCTTGACCACCTCACCTGGTCTAAGCAACTGGGACTAAAGCTAGTCATAAGAGAATAACTAACTGACAGATTTCAAAATATGTGGGAAATAATTCTGAGAACAATACTTCTAAAATAGCCAAAAAAAAGTCCATTTATTGTTAGGTGCAGTCCTGATTGGATTCTGGTAGGGCAGTTCCTAGATTGATTACATTGTGCAATGTATTCATGGACCGCATCAACTCACACCTAGCTCCGGATTGTAACTCTTTGAGGCCAATATATAGAGCTGCTAGAAAACTTTCTCCTCCTACAAGAAAGGCTGCTACCATCCTTAACGTCCTCCTGGATCAATAGCAATTGTTTCTGGAGTGCTTCGATGACTTATACTGCAGGACAGACAGGAAGTCATTTGTATTTAGAGAGCATGCATCAATTAATATATATCCAAATACTTTTGCAAGTTTGCAAGATATATGCAACCCGAATGTGCATCATATGATGTAATTTTATAGGGCCCTAGAGTGAGTTTTATTTCATAAGATGTCATTTGAAGGTCCATCCATCGTTATCAGTCATTCACAGTCCGCTAATTTTGGTTTCTAATTGGAAATAGGTTGTTTAGAGAACTAAGGCATGTATGGATATTAGGATATCAAGTTTGACACTTATGCTGAATAAAAGATCCTTCCCACCGTATTTGTGGATTTATGGAATGGACTTTGTGCATTTCATGTATGGACCAGTGGTATAGCATGGACATTGTTGCATACAATGAAAATAGTGTGGGCATGAGGTGTAAGCCTGTCCCCTTTGTTTCATATAAACTTTTGTTTCTGATTAGCACTTTGGGCATATCCCGTATTTTCTCAATCATTATTATTTGGTATTTTGCAGTTGAAGGATATGGCACAAAAAGTACCAGAAGGATATGTAATCGATGTTAATGGGACACTTACAGAAGAATGGGTTGAACAGGATGAACCAGGAGTATATGTTTCTGTTACATCCAATCATGGGGGTGAGATATATCTTAAGAGGGTACGATTCAGGTATGGGCAGTCTTTGGACCCTTGGTTACAATTAAGATTAATTGATACATCTGCTAAATTAAGATGATTGCGTGATACAACAATGACAACTGGGGACAGTTACAAATTTTATTTTAGTACTTCACATCTCCATGCTTAATATTCATTTGATAAGTCTTGTACATTGTACATATCATGCCAAATTACATATAAACAACATTTCTTAACTACGGCAGCAGCAAGATACCGTTTTATCCTAACCTTTATGGTCAAACACTTAATTTAACTCCTCCTTTTGAGGAAGAAGAGTTGATGGACCCTTCCCATGTCTCGTTAACCAAACTGATGTAATGAACGATGAGGTTGTGTAGAAGTAGCGGGAGCGCAAGATGGAGATAAAACGATGGGTGGTGAGTGTTAAGAGATTTGCAGCGCACCATCAGGGCCAGTGATTTCCGCCCATGGACAGTACCGGCCACACTAAGGAACCAATGCTGCCACTGCAAGGAGTGGTAACACCCTCCATGAAACTTCTCTAGTGGCAGTTGTCACTACTCGTGAAATGTGTTCAGGCCTTAAAATTTCTTTGGTTTAGAGTCAAATTTTGTTGTTTTCAATGGCTCTTTGGTAGTTTTATTTGTTTCGTGGGTTTATTTCCCAGTTCTTTTTGGGGGGTTTTTTCCCTATTTTAAGTCAATTTTAGGTCATTATGTCAAACATGTTTTGTTGCTTACCTAGGTTTACTTTTATGGTTAAGGGTTTGGTTTACCTATAAATCAGCTCATGATATGGGCTTGAAATCATCTTCTTTGTCATAAAATTTGGAGATGTTCTCTACCAAATTAGTGGCTTCCAGCGTCCGTGGATTCGAACACATCCGTTGACTTAGTTTTTTTTTCTCGTGAACTCGAGATATTATCTTCTAAATGACTTTGGACAACATCAACTTTATATAATAGTATGTGCTACATTACAAACATTACAAAACCTACTTTTATATTATTTACATCTAAAGACTCTACATCTGTATTTTACTACTTTCAGAACCCCAGGATAAATATATGGCTAAATTGCAACTTGATACCCTCAACTATTGACAATGTTCAACTTGATATCCTCAACTTTTATAGGTACCAACTTGATACCCTGGAAATAATTTGGACCAAAATGTCCCTTCCCTTCTCCCCCCCCCCCCCCCTCTCTCCGGCTACGGGTAGGGCGGGAACGGGTGGCCGGCGGGCGCGCAAGCGAGCTACGCGTGCGGTGCCGTACGGGGCCGTGCAGGGGCTGGCTGCTCGCAGGGGCACGCGGTGGCGCATGCGGAGGTGAGCGGTGGCGCGCTGGGCGCGAGCAGGGGCACACACTAGGTGGGTGGGTCGTCAGGGCCGGGGGCGGTAGGGGGGTGGTCGCCGGGGGTGGGGGGGTTGCCGCCGGAGGAGAAGCAGGGGGGTTGGGGGTGGGGGGGTAGAGTAGTTTATGAATAAAATAAATTTTGGGTTTCAAATTGAAAATATTAGTTGAGATAGGGTATTAAGTTAGTATCTATCAAAGTTGAAGGTATCAAGTTGAACATTGTCAATAGTTGAGGGTATCAAGTTGTAGTTAAGCCAAAAAAGCCTAAATATATTGACAAAAGCTCCCTCGCATGTCTATCCAACTAAACAAAGTAAGGGTAAAATTGACATTTTCATCATTTTAAGGTCGAATACATCAATACTTTTCATTAAAAAAATGTCTTAAAATTGTTAATCATCATGCTAATTGCTGATTATTCGACATTTTGGTGATCATGCATGGTTCTGTTGTAGGAAATGCCTATTAGTTGAGTAGTTATCTTAATAAGGTCATTTTTCTTGGGGTTTGGACCTAGGAAGCCTCCTTGGAATGCCTTTTCCTAAGGACCCTTCAGTTATTTCTCCCTTTAGTTGGCAAACTCTGACAAGGAATATCATGTACTGTGATTGGAGTTTTCATCACTGTTTGGTAGCTTTAGATTTATGATGACAATTTATACTTAGTGTATGAGTTATAAAGTTGATTTGAAATTGAAACTAGTGTTTTCAATACTAAGGTCTTAAAATAACAAGATGAATGTTTAGAAGTATTAAAATTACAAGTCTTTCTTGATTGTGGCATTAACTCATTGATACAATGCTTGACATTAGGTATTCATATTTTCACATTATTATACAAAAACAATGAAACTCAATGTTCAAAATAAGGTATTAATCTTGAAATCTAATAACTAGTTCAGTTCCTAGATAGTGGATTAGTGAGAGATACTCAATATTTCAATAAAAGATAGCACCCAAATTTGCATTGGGAATTTCGTTCCTTTACGTCTTTCGGGATTTGCTGCCATCCTGGGTTTAGAAATAGGTTCCCAGTATTGGTATCAGATCGGTTTCAGACCCTTCCTATGAGTATTAGTATCGGTGCTTTTGACAGTTTCGACGGTTTAGACTTGGACTCTCGGGATTTTTTGTTTAAGAAATCCAAAAATGATAAACTGTAATTGAGAAAATACTTCATACATGTAGACAATATATATATATATATATATATATATATATATATATATATATTTGTTGTTTTTCGTTTGTCGTTAGTTTTAAATGGAATAATATTCAACATTATTGAATAATAAATACTATTGTTTATTTCTCGAACTCTCTTTTGGACAGAGTACGACCACATTAGATACTTTATAATGGAATAATTCCAAGATGGAGAAATATTTTGAATTTATAGATATACAACTAATGTAATGATTATGTCGTCACATTTTTTTCCTTCATACTTTTCTTTTTTTTTCAATTTTTTCTGTTGAATTGGCCAAAAAAGAGAGCCTCAATGTCGGTATCATCCACTATTGGACGTTATTCGTCATTGCTCGTCGTTATTCACAGTTATTAATTTAAAAAAATATACGTTTGTCATTGCTCATCGTTATTCATTCGACGTTGATGTTACCATTCAGTACTGGGTAATGAATAACGTTGATGAGCAACGACAAGCAATGTAGATTAAGCGAATAACAAAGAGTTGATTGTGTAATTGATACCATTGTTATTCACAGATCACCATAGCCTGTGGTTGCTCGTCATTATTCGCCGTTGCTCACTTCTTTGTGCCGCCGGTTGTCAATGGGCCACAGATGTGGCATCTCCTAGAGAGAAACCATGAGAGAGGAATGGAGTGGAGGCACCATCCGACAAAGAGAGAGAAATAGGGAAAGTAGATTGAGAGAGAGAGAGAGAGATTAGGTTATATACCTATAGGTTTGGGTTCACAGGTTCATATTTGAACCTGACCCGATAACCCAACCCGATAATCCGACCCTAAAACCGATTAACCAGTAATCTACTATTAGATGGCATGTGTAATCGTTGTGAGGGCCAAGCAAAAGGGCACATTGCATACACGTCCTGCTTTAATAAATATTAAGCAGTCTTTGGCCTTTTTGAGTACTCTATGGATTTAAGTGGCCGTGGAATGATGGAATCCTAATGGCATTCTGAGTACTCAAGAGACAAAGCGTCCATGGAATCCTATTGAAACAAAAAAAAATTGTTACCTAGGTTGTTGTGTGTGTCTGTGTGTGTGTGTGTGTGTGGTGGGGTGTGTTGTGGGGGGTGGGGGGGGGGGGGGGGGGGGGGGGAGGGTGGAGTTGGGTGGGGGGGCACGGAAAGTGTGAGTTAGGATTGTTTGTTTTAGTAAATGAATGATGTGCAAATTTTAGTGAAGAGATGACTCTTCATACTGCTGAATTGATGATTAGGCTTGACCCCAGAAATTTGAAGGTGGTGTGTTGGAGTATATATATATATATATACGTGGTATAGGCAACCAATTGATTAGGTGAATGTTTTCATCAGAGTTTTCCTGTCCATGTCTATTGTGATCCAATTGGGTACCAAATCCTAGAAGAAAGGTGGGAAGCCTTCTCATTTACTTTTCTTCTACTTTCCTACCTTTTTCCAATCAAACCCTCTTTCTTATCCTTTTTGTTGGCGAACACTACTCCTGTCCCTCCCTTGAAATTCTTTTTGTTGGCTAAACCACAGAAGAGCCCTTACTCTGGACGTTGCCCATTTCCTTCAAATTCCAATTCTGTGCACTGCTATGCCTCTTTAACATTCTGAGCAAGTTTATCCCTTTATTTTTGGTTTAATCTGCCTCGTACCTGATGCCTGCACTTTCAGTAACTGAACTCGATTGTCAAAACACTCTCGAGTTCCTTTTTGAGGCATTAAAGAGATCTAGTCGGAAGATGAGTCAACTCACCTATTTTACGATGGAAATCAAGACCATAATTCACAACTAATTGTTGAAGAATCCACTCAAACTACAAAGAAAGGCCTGTAGATAATGCACACCTAATTGTTGAAGAATCCTCTCAGGTTACAAAATCTTTGTAACTGTAACCTAACCTAGACTACTTCAGCATTGCATGTCAAGAACAGCCAAAAACACTTATTCACAATAACACTTACATATCACCCACAACCTGATCAATGTTAATCAAAACTTACCTCACTCCTTAGTATCAACTCCCATGATTATTAGGAGAGAGAATTGATTGCAATATTTTCTCCCTTCCTCCACTACTATTTGATAACGAGGGTAAAATAATTGATTTCTTCTCTGTTGTTCTATGGCGTTTTGATATTGAGAAAGTCTAGTGCCTCAGCTGTACTGGTGTGAGATCTGTTGGTTCTATTTCTGATACTTGGGATTATGAAGAGACTGAGACTTTCGTCTTTTATTATACACCGCCCACCTTGTCGAGCAGGAGGAGCTGAATCCTTCCAAGCTAGGAAGAAAATTAGCGGTGACTCACATTCATTACAATTCAAGATGTTGATTTAGAGTATTACATCCTAATGAAATTGTCTAGTAAGTTATAATTTGGTTTAGAGTTTAGTTTGGGTCAATTCAAGTTGGAGTCAACTTTAGTTAGTTTTTAATTACTGTTGAGAAGTTGGCTCAACTTTATGGACTTAATTCATTAAAGTGGCGGAGAGTACAATTTACAGGCAAGGGTGTGCTCCCCTTCCCTCTGTTTTTCCAATGTGGGACTAAGGGCAAGAGGAAAACTAGAAAGACTCTTTAGGCCATACAATAAACAAAACTATCTTCTTTATTATTTGGGTTTCTTTTTGTAACACATTGAGGTTGCTAGCATTACATGTATATGGATTAAGCCATGGTAACCTAGAATTCGGAACATGATGGAACGAGAAATGAAAAGGGTAGGTGATACAGTATGGAAAGGTGGCTGTAGGCATAGGTGGAACAAAATGTGCTACTATGAGCAATTTTCCTTGATGACAGTGGGGGCAGGCCTCTTGATTAGTGCAAAGCAGGTGCATCGGTGTTGAATCTTGTTCCTTTTCTGATCAAAACAGTCAGCAACCTCCCTTATCTACCTTCCAAAGATATACCATAACCAGCGGATTTATTCGCTTCAGTTTTTCCAACTTACGGAACAAAGCTATTTAGCACGTGTGCGACTAGGAGTAATTTTGATCTGCTTGGGTTTGGAATTTTGGAACACTACCTTTAGCATTCTGGAACGAAATGATTCAAAACAAAATGCACGGAATGCAATAACTGCCTTCGAATGATTTATGGTAACTCTGGGTAATGCAACCAATTGGGCTACTGAATGCCTCTTATTGTGTGCCTCATTACTTTTGAGTGTTGTTCTCCATGTTTCTTTGTGTTGCTCACTCTGTTGTTGCTCGAAACAGTGGAAGGAAAGCTGTGAAACCTTACCCTCTACGTATATTATTTTCCATCTTCCCCCCATCAAAGCCCGTCCCATCCACTTTGCTGGCTTACCCCGTTCCTCAAACCCGGTAGTCATGTAAATCATCCTATTAAACCTGACAGCAATCCGCACTCCTATCTTTTTTTTTCCAAATTCGAAAAGTCCTTGTCCTAGCCCTAAACCTCTTTCACCAATCCCCATACCCATGAACTCTCAAATATTTATGGAGGCAGCTGCGGCTAAATCCCGCACAGTTCTGCTGCAGGATCCACCAAATTATCTTCCAAAATCCTGAAGCAGCCTCTTCAATTGCAAACTATGAACCTTGCTCGAATTCTCTTCTGCACCTCCTGAATACTGATGTAGAAACCATAATTGCACCATATTGGCAAATTTATAGGTTGGATTCGGTTGCACAGTTGTCTTTTATCAGTGTTTGTGTCCATTGTCATTGCTTTCTCTGCTTCGTGAGACACATGCAACAAGAATAAGTTAGTCGAGACACCTTATTAAGATCCTCACCTCTTCCTATCTATGTACATACTTGAAAACTTAAGAAGGAAGCATTTTTCTACGACTCATGCATATGAATGTTTACATGCATGCCTATTGAAGTGTTGGTTGACATCGTTGCTTCATACTTATTCTACCTGCCTAAAAAAGATACATAATGTGCCATCTGCTGATTGTTTTCCTGATTGATATGCAGTCGGAAACAATTCACTGAGGCACAAGCAGAGAAATGGTGGGCTGAGAACAAACCAAGGCTCCAGAAGAAGTATAGTTTCTTTGCAACAAAAGGAACCACGAATAACTTCTCATCTTTGTCTGATAGGAAAGATGACATGATCGACTAACACTTCTCATCTTTGCTAAGAGAGGAGCAGCAGCAGAATCAGTAAAATATTGAAGATATATATACAGTGTGTGGATCTTCTCTATTGATTTGCAGTCAGGGAGTCAAATTTATAGTCTCTCTCTACAAGCCTGCTTAAAGTTCTGCCAACATTTTTTTCTCTCTTTATCTTCTTTTCAATTGTATCATATATACCATGTAAAGAAATGGAAAAGGTAAATATAGAGAAAATAGTGTTTCCCTATTAGTTAATATAGAGAAAATAGTGCTTCATTCGTTCTGAAGAATTGAACTGTTTCTCCTCGTATTTGATTTGATATAAATGTTGAAGACTGGTACGTGAGATCTTTCCATTCCATATAGATGCTTCTATCTTTTCCTCTTAAATATAGTTTTATAATTCAGAACGATCAGCTGAGATCTAGTAATCTTGATCTCTCATTTAACTGAAGAAACACAAAGCTTTGGCAAGAAAGGAAAATACTAGTCTAAATGGAGATTATGGTAGTGCTATTCAGAAGTTGAAAGAACTATTGGAAGAGCCCAAATGCGTTCAAGTACAACAGTTCGGCTTCTCTCATTAATTTGGCTACTTTGCAAGTAGATATCATCAGATTTCACACTTGTAAATTGCGTGACCTTCCAAAATTTGTAAATTACAGCTTTGTAAGTTAATACCATAAATTATTGCTTTTCTTTCAAGTAATTACTATAAATCTACCGTTTATTTTGCAAGTCAATGTAATGATATTAAATATGTTGTTTTTATTTGATTGTTTGTGTGATAAGCAGAGGGAGATTACAATGGCATCAGTTGGGCTTCACTTGACTAAAAGATGACGAGAGCAGGAAAAAACTAAAGAAAACAAAAACTAGCTTTTGCAATTGAAGATAGAGCGCAGTAAGAAAAGAATATAAAAAAAATGTTCGTTCCTCCCAAAAGGATGGCTAGAGCACAAAGATGTCAAACTTTTTGTGATGGTCTCCAATGAAACAAAGGTGTCATTGACAAGGCCATTTGAATCTCTAAAGCCATTAAGTATCTGCAAACTTGACTTTCTAAAGAGATGCAATCAGCATTGCGTCACTCAAATTCAAACGATTCAGACGTAAGTAATCCAAAACCAGTAGCATCTCTACTGCAACAAACCAAAGAAAAGTGTGACCTTTAAATGCATGCAGATGCAAACACTAGAATTGGTCCCTCAATTTCACATTTACACTTGACATTTCCTTTTGAATAAAATGGAGAGGAAATAAACCGACAGGTACAAGCCATATAAACAGAAGGGGTAGTTGAACCACTTGGCTTATAGCTAAAACTTTTTATATGACTTCTGAATAGACAGCATAGCATAGCTGAGAGAGAGAGAGAGAGAGAGAGAGAGATTTGCACGAAATTAAAAAGTTTAGGCAACCTCGTTCGAGTCCCGCCCCAAGGCAACAATTGAAGAAAGCAACATGTTACATGTCCACCGTAGATTTTACCAAAACAGATTGGTGGTTACTTTCTGTAACTGAAAGAAGTATGAGAGAGAAGCGATACAAATTTCTCCTGATTACGACTAGTAATACATTGGAGGCCGGCCAACTGATGGAGGACCAGCAGGGCGTGCATTTGGCTGCCCCCCATAGTAAGGGGGCATATGCTGCATTGTGGCGGCATCAGCAGCAGAAGGGGGAGGAGCACCTGAGGTAGGATACATAGGCATTGATGACGATGGCACATAAGCTTGGCCTGGGTACGTGCCTGGAGCTGGAGGAAACCTAGGCCTGCCACCATGCATGTTTGGATCCCAAGCTCCCATTTGGGCATCAGGATGAGCTTGAGGCCCAACATTACCAGGATACATGGATGCAGCTTGTGGATTACTCTGCCAGGCAGGGGCAGCAGTCGGAGCACCAGGAGGTTGAGGTATTGATAGGAGACCAGTGTCATGTATGGTATAATCCCTGCTCTTGTCACTGTGGGCCTGGAGACGTACATAGTGAATGTATCAGATAAAACACTAAGCAAAGAAAAAGGGCAGTGTCAAGAAACATACATGGATGGACAGTAAAGATATGTAAGATGGCAGACCAACTGTTCAGAAATATAGGCACAGTTTTTCCCCTTTTTTGGTTCTTTAATAATGAAAAATGGCTCCGCAGTTGGAGGTTGTTATGTGTTTATTTACTTCTTGACAACTAAATTAATATTTGTACCTTTACATTGAGATCAGTATGACGAGAGTATGACAGATGAAGCTTACAATAGCCACCATCATAGATGCAATGTCCCTCTAGAGCTTCTTTAGCAACTGCAGCAGTTGTCACATCTAGAAGTAACAAATACTTGCAATAGTTATTCAATGTGCATATCCATCATCATCATCATCATCATCATCATCATCATCATTATATATATATATATATATAACATGAGACTTTGTAGCAAGATAATAGTATGAAACAAGGGTAATTTCCGATTTTATCTTATGTGTCTTATAACGAAGTTACGAACTCTTTCTTTTGCAAATACTTTTTCATTAATAATAACTGCAATAAAATGGTAAAAAAAAAACCAATGATAAGAACATGTGCAAGCAGGAGAAAATGCATTGGCAGCAATTCATAGCATCCGAATTCCATCAAAGAGTAGGCAACACAATATTACATTTCAGGCCTTGAGCCAAATAATAAAAATAATAAGCTGGACCCTTGGCCTACCTGGGTACTGAATTAAAGCCTGCATTCCACCATTCTTCTCAAATATTGCAATTTTCTGAACTGTACCAAAAGCTGAAAACACCTGAAATTACAGTGCCATAACATTCAGCTACAATTGGATATATAAAGCAAGAGCAAAGAAACAACATCTTACGGTGTGGATAACATCTACGGTTACAGCATATTGCATATTCTCTATGGAAGCTAGAAGCACATTACTCTCAGGTTCCTTCTTCTTTCCATCAGGACCTACTGTAGGCTGGAAAACCAGAAGCCGGTTTTTGACATCAAAAATTAATCAAGAAGATAATAATTCTGGTATAGAGAAGCCAACCTGTAAAGTGCCCTCAATTGCAGAAGGGTTCACAGGTAAATAAGGATTTGTGTAATCCCTGCACAAGGAACAAAACCTTTAGTAAGAGATTCCAAGCTGCATTATGGCGTCGAAACTAAATCAACTATCACTTATTACAGGCGGAGTTGCTGAGAGCAGTTATAGCCAAATAGTTGCTGAGAGCAGTTATAGCCAAATAATATAAATCAGCAGAGAATACCATTAGCAGTCAAAAATATCAAATGGTAAGAAATATTGTCAGAAACCAACAGCACAAAATTCATAACCCATTCAGCAAAAATTCTATGGCATTAAAATTTAAAAGTCTTTCAAATTACATATGATGTCCCTTTCACCAAATATAAGAATCAAGAACTTAACATGCATGTCGATAAAAGTTAAAACTACTATTTTACATGGCATAGAGGTCACTAACTGCAGTTTGTTTCACATTATACAGCCTACCATCCAATCTAAGCTTGAACCCCAGCTGCAGCAGCCTAGGACCTGTTCCCCTATGTAAGAATGTGTTGCTTGGACAGTTGGACCCTATTAAGTAGAGGCTTTAATCATGGGTGTAAAAGCTTGTGTATGTTCGTATTTAATATAATATCCAAACCCAAATACAACAAGGTATTTATATTTGTGCCCAGTTCAAGAAATTTCTTATTACTCTTTACCAGGCCGCTCCAGTAAAAGTTGCTTCATATTTAATATAATATCCAAAAATCCAAATACAACAAGGTATTCAGATTTGTGCCCGGTTGAGGATGAGTCTTATTACACTTTATCAGGTGTGCTCCGGTAAAAGTTGTATATTAAAACATTTTCAATATGTCTTCAAATATAACATACATAAACTACCATCTGATATTGTATTTACTCGTTTTATTTCAAATAATGATCTAGAAAATTTCAATACGTCATTTAGATATAAGACACCTACATTAGCATCTGAGATTGTATTTACTCTTTTTACTTTCAAATAATGATCTGGATAATATCTGATCTCTGTACTCGTGGAAACACACTAAGTAATTAATTATCTGTGAATTGATACAACAAAAATAGTAGGCAAAATGTTTTTGATACAATTGAGGGTCACTCACTTGCTGACGTCATTAATACGTGTGCTTGCATCACGAAACATGGCAGTCATGAAAATAGAGGTAACCTGAGTACATCTTGACCTAGCCAAAGCTTAGCAGGAGACGTATGGCACTATGTTTGTGATAAAATTAACATATTGTTCAAATAAACATAGATTTGCATGTACGACTATTTGCTAACTCTTTAGTTAATTTATATTTGTATACAAATTAGTTTGTGATTTGTTATTAAATTTCAATTTCAGAGCACATTATATACAGACCAGATCCACTATAACTTGGGATTAGATCTGAAAAACCAAACCCAATAACTTTCAAAATGATCAATTGGGTTATCTGTGTTATTAATTACAGGTTCCTGTCCTCGCGCAAAATATGAAATAAGGGGAACTGGAGAAGAAATAAGAAACAAAAAATAAAGAGGTAGAGGAGAAATAGATCAGTGAAGAAAGAAGAAATGGAAAAGAAGAGGAACCAAACTTCTGTTTTTTGCAACATAAATATTTTTAAAGGACATTTAGTTTACAAATTAATCTCCCATGTAAAACCTCCTTCGAAAGAAGCATGGTTCCTTTACCCTAAAGAATGTAGATTTGCATGTATTAACTCCAGCTATTCTATATATATTTGTACACAAATAATACTGTATTCCTATTAGATTTCAAGTACAGATAACACTGGATACAAACCCTAGATACTGATATTTGGGTTTAGATTCTGAACCCCAAACCTTGTAGCTTTCAGATTAACCATTTGGGTCACAGTATTATTCAATTACTCTCTCCTACGCCACAAGGAGGTGGAGACTATGGAGAAGAAACAAAAGGTAAAGGTCTAATAGATTGTTAACAGAAGGGAACACCAAAAAAGAAGATGAACCACATTTCTTTTGTTAACAGCATAAATTGTATAGCTATATTTAGTTAATATAATTCCCGTGGAAAGCTTCCAGAAAAACATGGTTCCCTCCTGATCTTTAACATAAATTTTCAATGTTCATGTTTTTCGACCACATTCGTACAAAATCCTTACGTGGAACCTTGAAGCCAGTGGGGCAGGCACTTGGTGAAACAACTTTGTTTAGAAATCCTTTTGAAAGAGAAAGGGAGCATGTTTATATTGGAGCATGTTAGAGCTATATGGAGGAGAAAACAGAAGCACACAATTGGCCTGAAATATGAGATTGTGCTTCCTACAAAATTCTGGTTGAATTAGAAGATTGGTCAAAATGTTCTGCCTATTAACTAGCAATGTAAATGTTAATAACAATACATATTCTAGATAAACAGGAGATTCATCAGTATCAACAACCCAGCCCGCCATTTGGACCTAATCATGTTTGTTCTATCTACATGTTTTGCACAATGCACTCCAATAATATTATCAAAACCATATAAACATAATGAGAACATAGAAAATTCGAAGTACTATGGCATTTGTAATGTCGAGTCTAAGTCATCTATGAGATAGAACAAACAGTATCAGCTACAAGGCGGAATAACCAACTTTATATCATATAAAAATATTTAGGAGGGCAAGCAATGCAAGGTATAAGAAAATTAGAAATTTATCAAATGTCCATAAAAAAAAAATTCATGCACTTATATACCTGCTGCGATGTGACTGAAACTTTATATTCAAATCAGTGTGAGCTGAATACGAAATTCGCAAATGGCAAGAATTGACATGTTCCGGAAGCAAGTATCTGTAGGTAAAACATTTTATCATCGTCTTTATAATATGACATAAAACCGTATTTGAAGGTTAACGAAGTAACAAAACACCAAAACCTTGGGATACTTCTTCCATCCAAGGCATTTCTTGCTGCTGCGGCAGTTTCAGAGTCAGTGAACTGGATTAATGCCTACACAAGACAGATCTCAATGAGTCCAAAAACTGAACAAAATTCAACTTTTACAACGATAGTATAAAAATAACCTGAAAACCAGCAGCCTTTTCAAAGGTAGCGATCTTGTGAACAAATCCAAAGGCAGAGAACACCTAAAAGCAGTTAGGAAAAAAAAAATAAGTTGGAAAACACAAGAAACTAAAGCAAGAACCATAATCGCCATTACAATATTTCCCATGGAAAACAATTAAGACAATGCTAGAGTGCAGATGGCGTCTGTAGGTAGAGCTTCGAATTCATCAAAACTCAGTGGCATTACAAATGACTATATACTTCACTAGATGAATAAGACGCATGGACCATATTTACTCACTGCCTTCAACACAATAAATTATATAAAAAAAAGGAGAGGATGTACACCATTGAAGATAAAAGAAAACCACATATTTTGATCCTAGTCCAGAGTCCAATAGCAACCAAAATGAGAGCCGATTTTTCTAGAAATAAATTTCTTAAATTAGGGAAGCATGAAAAGGGCTTCTATGCTCACTATAGTAACAAAGGGTCATAAAAAATAAGACCAATCAGGAGAGTTCCTAGAGATTAGAAGTTTAACCTGGAGAGTTCCTAGAGATTAGAAGTTTAACCTCATAAATGGCTGCCATACACAGAGGATTGTCTCCTACAGCTTAAATTAAGCAAGATAGTTATCAACAGTTAGAAAGTACCATTATCAAAGATTTTAAAAGCTCAAATTGGATCAGTCAAAAGAATGAGTGAGCAAAACACATATGGTATCTCTGTGAATGCAGAAATCTGATTACGAATATTTCTCCGTCTAACATGGACCTGCTGATCCATGAGCATGTTACTAGAAATGAAATGATTTCAGTAAGATCCTTTGATCCATGAAGAATACATCGCACAAGGATTTCATTGTCACATTCAGCTTTACTGAAGTATACCAAACATGTCAAGTGGTTACATGATGATGTCATAGTATTCAATCTGCAAGGGTTTAGAAATATAGGTAATCATCTAATGGTACTTACCAGATGAATAACATCAATGCTGACATCACCAGCTTCAACACCTTCAATAGTCACGAGCAAGACATTCCCAGCAACATCTCCAGTGCTCTTGTTGTTCACAATTTCCTGCCTATTTGAGTATTGAATATAAACTGTTTTACCACGAACTTGTGCAGGCTCAGATGAAGAAGCAAAATATGAAACCATTGAGATTGCCTGATTAAGGTCAGACTGCAAGGAAGACATAAGGTCAGACTCCAAATAAGAGAGTTCATTACGTGCGAATGAACCAAAACGATAAAATATAGAATAGCATGTGCCTTAATGCTGTTTGTGTACTTTAAGATAGTGAGTGGTAGCCATGTTACTACATCAATATCCAGAAAACATTTTTACTATATGCGCACAGCAGTAAATACATTAATTCTGGGCCTGGATTATCCACAATTAGGAAAAGGATCTATGACTGCCAAAATAAAAGGGGAGACTAGGAAAGCCTGAAAATATATCAGATTTCCACATAGACCACATTCATTATTTCATCAGCACTGGGAAACAAAAAAAACGGTAGTGGTTTGAGTGGAACTTTTAAGATGACATTAACTCAAAAAATAATAATAAATCATCTCATGATCATGAAATATTGATTGATTAAAGCATGATCAATATTCTAAAATAGGAAACCCAAAAGTGTAAGACATCATCTAGTGGATGACTTCAAATTTTCTCAAAGCGTCACTCTTAGCAATCTGAATTTTCTTTCACCCTCCAACCAGTTCACATAAGAGGAATAATAATAAAAAAAACTTTAGGATTATATGTCTATAAGATAAATGCAGCAGCAGCATCTCCTACTCATCATTATCCACCACCTTCGTAATCATTTATGCTATCAAACTCATAAGGCTTACAAGATGGTATCATAGTACATCCTACAAGCATTTCTCGTTATGTGCTGATCCTTCCAGCTCTTTACAGCAATCTTTACCATCGAACCCAGTCACTCACCATGCCACTACTCGAGAATCAGAACGATAATACTTTGAGGCCTAATGGAGCAAAACAATGTGCCTCACATCATAGAACTCAAGCAGAAAAATTAAGGTGTTAATCAAAGTGGATTTCAAAATCACAATGTGGGTGCAAATTCAAACTCACAGTAATTTCAAACAAAACACAATGACTTCAACAATCACTGGGATTGCAATTATGATTCTGAAATCACATTCAATATGCGTCTAAAAAATCATTATCATTTGCAAGCTTCTTCAATTACCAATTTATCAGGCTATTTGTTGTTAATTTAGAAAAGTAAAAATCAAAAAACTATATTCATTGTATGCTAAGACTAATGTCATAAATGAATATAACATTATGTACATGAGCATTAGGTTTTTCTATTACAATGCCTGTGTATAGTTATTGTTATTTTATTAAAATTATATAAATTAGGGAAATAATTTTTACACTGTAATTAAGTAATAAGATTGGATTAAAATAGATCATTATAACCTATCAATAAGTTTTTACATCATAAAATCTTATAAAAAATTACATTTTAAACAAAAATCAAAACAAAAAGAATTGTACATTTCCATAACCATTGATGCTCAAGTTTCAAGCTCCTTGAACATAGTGAGCATCTCTTATTATCCCATTTCC
Source organism: Iris macrosiphon (assembly GCA_036927795.1). NCBI lineage: Eukaryota > Viridiplantae > Streptophyta > Magnoliopsida > Asparagales > Iridaceae > Iris > Iris macrosiphon. Next base: position 109,377,947 of record JAYESA010000002.1, read on the forward strand.
AATGGCATGCACGCTGAGCACCTCTTATCCCTTTTCCAATGGCATGCGAAGATGATATCTGCACAGGATCGACGATGATGGTGGGGGCTTGTTGCTGGGGTTGATGGCGTTGGCGAGCTAGGCAATTAGGTGGCAAACGACGACCCTTCGAATCTCCAATATTGTTCTTGAAGATGACAATGACTCGTCAAGCTCGCTGACAAAGGAAAGAGATTGAACAAGTGGTCGACCAGTTGAGTGCACAAATAAAGATCTTGTGCATGGATAACACGAACAGAAGAGGGACGGGTTACCATGGAGGAGGAACTCCTCAGAAAGGGCTTGAGGATCTTGAAGGCATCCTTGAGAGTCAAACAAGGGATGGAGGTGGCTAATGGCACAATACCGTTCTTATTGGCCTTGGGTTTCTTGGCGGTAAGATCCATGGCAAATGGGGACGAGTGAGAAAGAGAGGGGGCAAGGAAGAGATTTAAGAACCATATAGTTAAGTGTATAGTTAAGTGGTGCGGCTAATGTGCGAGAGAAACAATTTTAATTTGGACCGTGTGATTCTAAAATCACAATTTTAGAAATTTTAAATTTTACCAAAGGGTGACTTTTTAGTCATGGCTTCCGACCACAACTAGCACTGAATTTTGAAAACATCTCATGCTATTATCAAAACCCTGCTAAAAGTGTTACACAATTAAAAGAACACATCATAAGCATGTTGCCCCCTCATTATCTTTCTTGTAACAACACGGATAAATTTCCCATCTTCCTATTCATTTATGGAATTGAATTGGATCAAACACTTCCAGAATCGGTGGAACTCCATAAAAAGATGTAGATTTCTTGAAAAGAAGATAAAAAAAAAAACTACCATAGTAATTTATAGTGTTTGGTGAGTTCCTTTAGAAACCTAATTTTAGATCAAATAAACAAAGTTCTTTTCCTGTACACTTTCTACATATGCATCTTAAAAAATGTGAATGAATACTTATGGGAAGCACTTGTACCACAGCGTGTCATGCCCCCTAGAGTGGAGTAAAATAGCATAGCACAATCACCATGGACTGAAGCATGCATATACAGGAAGTAGACCACAATCAACATGGGCTGAAGCATACAGGAAGTAGTATACTAGTTCAACAGAAGTATGAGTTAGAAACGTACTGTCATGTTGACAATGCTCAAAGAAGAGCTTCAAAAGTAAAGGGTGGCAGGTCGTGACCACACAGCATCATGCCCTGACACACTGACACAGGATTAGATCTAAATGAATTATCTAAGATTTTACGGAAGTTTATGAATGATAAGTATTAATAATTTATCACAAATGACACTAAAATATATTTGGAATTACCAAACTAAAAAACAATGTAGGGTTCGAGTGTACCAAAAGTCATGATCCTAGATCTGTTAAGAATGACATAATCTGTGATCTGACCTCAACAACACATTCGAAAATCTTTCCAACATAATCTGGGAAGCATTTGAACATGAAAGTTGTAGGACTTGTAGTCATTTTTCCAAAGTGAAGTCGTGAGGCCCAAATGGACCTCTTGTACCAGAAGATATGACCATTTTCATAAAGTTGCACATTGAGAATATGGATATATGAACCTGAGTTTTGAGTCTAGTCAGGTCTGAAGAGAATTGATTTTGGGGAAAACTCCAGGTTCATGGTTGGAATTTTATAGGAAATACAGTAGGCAAGGTTAGGTTTGTTTTGGAGGTATCTGAATGGTGTTTTGAAGGGCTTTAAGGGTGTTTTTTATTGTTGAACTAGTAAAGATGCGAACATATTGTGAAATAGTTGAAATATAGATGTGGAAAAAGATAAATTATCATGAATAGGAATCACTACACAAATATAAATGAAAATTTCAAATTTTGGGAAAAACTTAAGGTTCATGGTTGGAGTTTGATAGGACTTGAGGTAGGCAAAGTTAAGGTTGTTTTTGGAGGTATCTGGATGGCGTCTTCAAGGGCTTTAAGGGTGTTTCCTATTGTTGAACCAGTAAAGATGCGAACAGATTGTGAAATAGATGAAATATAGACGAAGAAAAGATAACTTTATCCATGAATAGGAATCTCCACCACAAACTATAAATAAAACATTCAAACTCTACGTTGAATTATAAAAGCAAGTCAAACATGAGTTTATATAGCGATACAAGCGCATTTGGCCATCAAGTAATACTAGCCCTAAGAAAAGCTAACTAATCCAAGGTTCACAGAGTCGGTTATGGACCCTTCTTAAGAGTATCGGTATTAGCGGTTTCCACGGTTTTGTATTAGAGTTTTGGTTTATATTGCACGGACATGGATACGACACGATAAGGACACGGCGACGTGGACATAGCTCCTATTTTGGTGTCCTAGTGTATTTAGAAGTGTCCATGGGGTGTTCAATATGTACTTGCAAAAAGCCAACAAATATAAGAAGTAATTAAAAATCTAAAGAAAAATTTGAAAATCTTTGACACTATTTTATGTTATTATTTGTTCTTTCTCACTAGTTCTGAATGGAACAATATTCAACATTGCTAAAATTGTTCACTTGCACTAGATACTATTGTTTATTTCTGGTTTTAGAGAATGTACACTCATAATATATAGTTTTGAATGAAATAATATTAAGATGAAATAGATGAAATGTTGTTAACTTATAGATATACAACTTCGACAAGCGATAAATGGTAAGCGAGTGGATAAGGAATTTTATCGACACATTAAAGCATATAGATCTACAACAAAACCAAATTATTGAACCAACACTATTTTTACACCTCTTATATTTCTTGTATTATTTTTTTACACTTCTCTTCTATTTCTTGTATTTTTTTTCTTTGTTGAATTGACCGGGAAAGAGAGCTCCAATATTGGTAATGGACGGTATCGGCCAATATCAATACGATATGATACGGCCGATATGTATCAGTATCCGTTGATACTTCGAACTATGACTAATACATTACTAAATATAGCTCTAATCTTAAAAAGAAAGGGGGGGGGTAGGGAGAGGGGGGGGGGGGGGGGGGGGGGGGGGGACTTAGATGCATTCAAACCAAGATTCTCAATATCGAAATTGATAATGAGCCTTTCCTATTAGTATCGGTTTCAACACTTTTGGCAGCCATTTCGGTGGTTCCGTGCCAGAGTTTCAAAGTTCTTGGTTTCGGAAAGTCAAAAATAATAGTAAATTATTGAAAAAATAAAAGAACATGTTATGTAGTACTTTGTTGTTAATAGTTTTGAATAGAATTATATTGAACAATTTTAAATTATTCACATGCAATAGATATTATTTATTTTACTTGCTTTTAGACAAAGTACCCTACAATAGATAGTTTTGAATGGAATAATATTGAACAATGTCGAATTATTTATTTTACTTGCTTTTAGACAATATCTCGACAATAGAATAGTTTTGAATGGAATAACATACGTTGTGAAATTATAGTACACAACTTCGACAAATGATAACAATTACACTATGTTGATAAGAAATTTATTGATACATTGTAGCATATTGAACTTTGGCACGATTACTCACTGTCACTATTATTTTTTTGTCATACTCTCTTTTTTAATTTGTTTTTCTTTGTTGATTTGATCAGGAGAGAGCCAAAATTTCAATATGAACCAGTATTTTGAGGCTTATTATTGGATCCGACATGTTACAAATGATACAACATTGCCTATATGTATCGGTATCGGCCAATACTAGAGCTTTGATCCAAACAAGTGGATCCAAAAGTAAACCCAATAGCTAAGAAACTCATCTAATCCTAATCAAACTCAAACTCAAACTCAAACCAAAACCAAATATAAACTAGTAGACTGATCCTCCATCACCCTCAGAGGGTTGCCAGAATAGAAAACACAATCCATACAAGTTGAATAATACAGGGACTACTATACTAGTTTAATTAAAAGTCTGAGTTAGATATTATTGTCATGTTGACAATGCTCAAATAAGAGCTTTAAAAAGTAAAAAAGTTGGAGTCATGATCACAGAGTGTCAATAGATAGGAAAAGGGGCCTGCTGCTAAAATAGAAGAATTTGACCGACCATAATTTCCAGAATCTGTTTTACTCTGCTTTGTTTCATTGATCCAACAAATCACATTTGAAGAGTAAGTTCCAGTATCACTTCTATTCCACTAAAATCCTAGTAGTTCCTTTGTCCTCCCTCCTTTTACACTCCTACATCAAAATTTTAACTTGGCAGGAGATCCAACCTCAAAAAATTCATATCTGCTGTCCTAGATTCCTACTTAGAGTTCCTATCGACACCAATGCACAAGTTGCATAATGAACAAATAAACGGAGGTCAGCTCACTAAGAACAGCTTGCAATTTCCAGGCACTCAAAGCTCAAGCCATGTTATTAGGTTTCTTTAAGCAAGCTTGTTAAGGAGGCACGGGGGCAGTGCCAGTGAAGCGGCGCAAGGCAGTGAGGTAGCAAGGACCAAAAGGCTTAGACGGGACTCAAGAGTAAAATTAGAGCCCATCATTAATAGTTTCTACTATTCACCCAAGTTAATAGGGTCCTCCAAGCAAGCTTGTTAAGACGGCAAGAGGAACTAGGCAGCAAGGACCAAAAGGCTTAGGCGGCAGACTCAAGAATAAAATTAGAGCCCATCATTCATAATTTCTACTATTCATCCAATCTGCTCCAAGTAATATTGTCCTGCTATAAACATTGAATCACATTTATAATGATATCATTCTATGCTGCTCATGGGCAAGGACCAAAAGATAGTTCTCTTGATGAAGAAAATGGGGAGAAACTAGTCATTGTTTCAACTACAAACAACAAGTTTCAAAAATCCTGTAACCAGAAATAGATCATTGTCCTCTGGAAAATGTCAATAAGGATCGTGCACATGTTGGCCTAACTATGATAAGAACTTATATATAGAATTCCACTTATCCAGCAACCAACTTAACCACAATTTGATGGATGATAACAGTAACACACAACAGCTCCTGGACTTTGGTTGCCACCTAGGAAGCACACACACTCCAAAAATCATAGCCGTGTCGTGTGAGACACATATCAAACACTCCAAAAGACACTAGGACATACCAAAACATGCTTCGTATCCATGTCCCCATGTCCTTACTGTATCCGCGTCCGTGCAATATTGGGTTGCCAAATTTCGTTAGCCAAGTTAAGACATACTTCCATGCTATGCTGCATGGACACGGCAAATTGGTGTATGTATCCGTATCATGTCCGTATCCGTGTCCATGTCAGTATTCATCCAACATAGGTGAGTGAAAATGTCTCATATTAGTATTGTATCCGTATATCCATGTTTGTATTCGTACAACACAGCTTGCATGTCATCAAAAATACCCATTCCAACATCAAAATGCCACAAAGGTGACAAGGAACACATAGAAAGATTTATGGGTAGTTTATGGCATCAATAAAATGTACTAAAAATCCAATCCCTAGGAGTGGTAACTATTTTCAATTCAGAATACTGTTATTTAAGTTTTAGATCTTCCAAATCATTTCCCATAGTAGTTCCAGACCGATTTCTGGATAACCTACAATGATAAGATTCATTTTATTCATAAAAAAGAGGTAAGATCTTAATCAAAAAAAAAAAAAAAAAATAGAGTACAGCAAGTAGTTCAAACCATGGCCTATCTCTTGGTCACCAACCATTGTGTCAACCTTGAGTTCACTGCAATTTTTCTCTATAACCTACCCACTGCGAAAGGTTATTGTACACGTGAATAAGTTGTCAACAGGGTAGTATTTCTAAAAAAAAATTAATAATAATAACGCAATAAACTTGTGCATGAATTCTCGTATTCCTGTTATAAAGAAATCATAGTCTATTGTTTTCATTCTCCAAGGAAAAACAGCCTTTAAGAGCAGCCTCTCATCTGCTTTAAAAATCTGCCCAAAATTAAACTGGCTTTTCAAAATATTTTTTTTATAAGTTGTTACCAAAGCTTTCTGCGCTGCTCTCCGAAGAAATAAGCAGAAGACCATCCATAATAAGCAAAATCCAAAACCCAACATAAGTACCACATGGTTCTCAAAAATCAACCAATATATCAAAGGATAAATGTTATGAACAACACACACTATTTCATAGGTAATACAACAATGCACAGCCTTCCTATATAATATGGTCTAATCTCTATAGATGTAGGCTAGTAACAAATAACAATCCACCTTTATTAATTTCTTAATACTTGTTTCCTCACTAGGTTATATATACAATCAGTAAGTTTCATGGTGCAACTACTGCTTATGTTGCGAAACAGAAGCATGCTACATTTTCTTCTCAAACAAAACAAAAATATATTTCTACAAACTTCTAATCAGTAATGTCGAGCACTTCAGCAAGCCAGTAAACCAAAATTCATATAAAACCGAACATAACTTCACATATACCGGTGTCATGCACTTTCATTGCCACAGCTTTTACCAAATATCAGCCTAATGTGCATTTACGCCATATAACCAATTCCAACATAGAAAAGCCTCAAATGTCAAAAGAAAGGGCACAAAAACATAACAAGTTAAACGGTAGCTGATTTCCATTATTTACAAAAACTAGACAAACACAAACAAATCCAAGGATCAATATCTTTTTAATCTGTAAAGATTTATTAAAATATTCGGAGTAAGTAGTATACACTTCAAACCATGATTTTCCATCTTGGTCACAAATTATTGCACCAACCTTGAGATGATGCCATCCATTATCTCCAAATCATCCCCCCCTCCCCAACTACAAACTCTACACAAATTGGTAATCAACAAGGTATTGTATGGCTTGGGATTGTTTTTTTTTTTCAAAACCTGACCGTAGAAGCAGCCTTTGACAGCACGTGGGAGGATTTTGTCAACAACTGCTTCTAAATTGAATCAACTTTTCAAAAGTTTTTTAATAAGTTGTTACCAAACAACTTCAGACCGCTTTCCACAAAAATAGGCAGAAGCCTCCAAAAAGCAATCTCAAACCCAGCCTAGTATTGTTCCTCCTAACTTATCAAAACCAATCAAGGTAGTCAAAGGTGCAAGGAGCACTCGAGGCGCAAAGTGTCCATATCGCCTGAGGCGCAAGGCGCACAAGCGATGCCAGGCGCAAATATATATATATATATATATATATATATATATATATATATATACTCTTTGAATTGAAGTTTTAAGATATTCTTCAAGTGCTTTGTAAGGATAATTCAAATTAATAGGACTTTCATTTCATCAAAAGATGGAAATGACAGTAAAAATAGTATACAAAATAAACATTATACAAAACAGTAAAAAGTAAATAAAAACGGTATAAAAATAACATTATACAAAAAGTATAAGAAAACAGAAAAAAAAAGTATACAAAATAAAGTATAAAAGAAACAGTAAAATAAAGAGTATATAAGATTTTTTTTTCCTGACAGGCGCGCCTAGGCACGCCTTAACCATCCCGCGCCCTATGAAACGCGCTCGCCTTGACTACAATGTGGTGATGTCCCTGCGCCTAGGAGCAAGGCGCGCCTTTGTCTACACCGAAACCAGTTAGGATTAGTTGAATCAAAAAATACATTAATCACGACCACAATGGTTTCAGACAGAACACGATGATTACAAGACAGAACACGATGATTACAAATACATGTTGCTGTGATTGTGATACCGAAATCACATCTCATGATTCTGAAATCGCCACTTTAGAAAAATAAAAAATGTCTCACGAACATTCTACGTGTCCAAAATAAATAATCTAGATTAAAATACATAATATAAAACTTATTTTCTATATTTTGATAATATTGTAATTTAAAATAGTATTATTCGACTAATTAAAATATATATCGAACTTAACATAGTATAAACATTTATATTAAGAGGTTGACAAAAGTCTAGAGCACTTTTTAGAGTCAATGGTAAACAACAAAGCCTTTATCCAACTCGGATTTTAATCAAAAGGTGTTCTGAATCTTAGAAACTAAACCAAAATGAATTTGAGTATGGTTCAGCTAAAGGGTAGGGTATGAAAACCATAAATATTTTTAGGTCAGCTTTGGATTTATTTTGTTGGAACAAATTTATTTTCTTATATGTAAATTGTTGACTTAATTTAATTTTTTTTCATCATTATTTTGTGGGGTCATAAAAAACTACAAATGAATTTCCGCTTTTGAGTTCAATAATGAGAATGAAAGCCAAAATATTTTTGGATCATGTTTGGATTTTTTTTTTCTATTTCAATGTAAAAAATAAGGTTTTACTATATGTGTACCATTAACTCAATCCAATTCCAAAAAGAAATCGCGTTAGTACGTTAATAACGAAGCCCAATAACTTTGGGTTATGCTCGATATATAATATGAACCTTTTTCGAGTTATACATTGTTGGGAGCAAGGTTCGCAGTTGTATCTGTATCGGTGTCGAACATTTCCATTGAGTATCAGGATCGGCAGTTTCGGATTGGAGTATTGGATTCTTTTGGTATTGGAGAACAAATAATTATTAATACCAAGGTTGTGAAAAGCTCTAGGCGCTAGTCGGGCGGGTATCCGCCGCCTAGCGCCTAGTCTGCCTAGACGGCCTCATAGATCTAGGCGGTTCAAAAATAAATAAATAAAATCCAAAAAAGTATATTGAAAATTGCAGAAAAAGTCCATAAAACCTCAAAACATGCATAGTCAGTCGTCAGAGGGCCTAGACAGGCATCGGACGGGCACCAGGCGCCTAGCGCCTAGGAGCCGCCTAGACCGCCTTTTAGAACAGTATTTAGTACATTATTAAAATTTTAGAAAAAAATATTTTAGATATTTAGGCATAATTTTAAGTATTTCTTGTGTTATTTCTTAGTAATTTTGGAATTAAATAAAATAATAGTCACCCTTGCGGATTGGTTTAACTACAATATATTTTTCTTCTTACATGCTTTTACAGCTTTACTATACTTTTACACCATTGTTCTTTGTCGAATTGACTGAAAAAGATACCCCCATGTCGGTATTGGTCAATATCGGTCGATAATGGATCGGGACATGCCAAACAGCATCGGTATTGACCGTATCGAATCAGAATCGGCCAATACTGCAAACTATGGTTGGGAGGCGGCGATGGTGGTGGTAGTGGTGCTGAGGCCCAGGGTGGTGACTATTGGCGGGACAGAGAGCCGGTAGCCCGGTGGTGAAGGGGATGATCAATTAGAGTCAGGTGAAAAAGAAAATTGATCATGGAAAGAAATAAAAATAAGAGAGGATAGCTGGTTTCAAGGATCCCACTATTTTAAGGTGAAATTGATGTAAAATAAACATTGAAGGAAGGTAAGAATTGAAATATTTAATTATGTTGAATTTCAAATCCCAATCGACTAACAACAGATTTGGAAATCACATCTCAAATCCTAAATCACTAATGGTGGATTTCATAATCATAACACATAATTTGGAAATGCAATACACTCCCCACCCCACCACACAAACACCCCCCAAGACCGAAATATATGAAACCCGGCACAATAACTGCATTGGGTAAGCAAATTAACCAGTCATCCAACATAGTATGAAGCTCACCACAATAACTGCATTGGGAGCAACAACCAGTCATCCTACATAGTATAGTTTAGACTTCTATAAATGTAGGCCACCAATAAACCACATTCATTTATTTTTAATATTTTCCTTATATTATTTCCTCTCTAGGCCTACATTACAAACCTGTAACTTTCACTGTACACACAATTAAAGCTTCTCTTACAAATAACCACCACACTTTTATGCTACATTCACTTTTCAAAGAAAAAGTACATATTTATACTATTTTCGAATCCGTATGTTGAAGAACATACATAACAATTATCTACACAAAAGACAATATAAACCCAAACATAAATCCAGTCGAGCACCAGTACCACACACTTTGGTTGTCACATTTGCCTTGCCAATTCCAAGTCTTATGTGCATTTAATTAAGTCAAATACTCTTCAAAATGACACAAATGCCATAGCTAACAGCAATGCAAATTTAAAATGGGTAATTCACGACTTTGAGCCTTTCAAAAGTATACCAAATTAAAACAAATCAATGTTGTTAATGGTGGATGGCGGATTATGGCGGCAAGCCAAAATTCCGCCATATAAATATGGCAGATGGCGTGTCGGCCTATGGCGGAAGGCATAGCGAACAGAATATATATATATATATATATATATATATATATATATATAACTGCAAAAATAAATAAAATACCTAAACAACTTAAAACATATGTCAAGAACAATAGATTTAATTGATAGAAAATATCATTACTCAATGACATAAACTACTAACAACGACAAGTTTGTGCTGAAGCCATTGTCGAAAAGCTATACAAATGGACAGAAAAACAGAAGCAAAGGAAGCAAGAAAAACGCAATTAAAAAATAGCATTCAACTGAAAAAACATAATTAAATCACAATTAAAAAACAGGAAAAAACAAATTAAAAAATTAAAAAAAAACAGAATGGTTCATCGAAGAGGAAGAATAAGAAAAATAAGACTCAAAACAGACTGAAAAAACAGGAATAAACAAATATATCACAGAATTAGTAAAAACATACAAAAAATTAAGATTTAAAGAATTAAAAAAAAGTGTTTTTTAAACCAAAAAGACTTAAAAAAGAATTAACGAAAACGTAAAAAAATTTGAAGAATTAAAAAGAAGTGTTTTTTTTTAAAAAGACTTAAAATACGAAAAAACATAGTAGGAGAAAAAGGTCACCGGAAGAGATTGCCGGAGACGTTCGTCAGAGGGTGGGAGTCATCGGAGGACAGTAGAGGGAGGATGTCACGCCCCGATCCCGAAAGGGTCAATCGTCCTCGCTTGATCCTTCACGGAACCGATTCGTCTTCGCTGGAGCGTGATGCCGTACGAGCCTGGAGTTGCGCTCGTACAAGGCAAGAACTTGCAGTTATAGAAACCCACTTTGAAACACAATTTAGAAAACACATTCACAGATAATTGAACACAAGTGCAGGAAGAAACATGCTTTTTCATTGATAATTCAGAATAATTTACATAGAGTCTACATTGATGCGCCTTCTCGGCTACTTGAATTACATTAGAAAAGATAACTCAAAATGCAGGGCGCGCTCCATCAGATAGTCCCTGTCGTCCATACATTACGCCTTTGTATAGGTTGAAAGTCCAAGCCTCCAAAATGATCTGACTCCAACTATACTTCAAAATAGAGGTGCTCCTAACGCCTCTTCATCTATCCACTAGCGTTGCACCGTCTGAGTGCCTGAAATAGTTGCCCACAACGTGGGTCAGTACTCAACTTGTACTGGTGAGCGAGATGAACCCACTCGACTAAATCGACACTAGCTTATTAGGGGCGAGCATGCACTAAAATGACTTCTATAAAGAAACAAGTGAATTCAATTCATATCAGTTGCATGTTTTGATAGGAATGAAAATAACATTGAATCCAACCAGTGCATCGATTGCTTACTCAACCGATGCATGCCTTCCCTGCAACGAAACACAAGTATACTTACCATCTGCACAAGACAATAAATTAGCATGTGTTCTATTCTATGCGGTCATTGGTGTGATCGACACCTTAGGGACTTATTCCAAGCATTAACGGCGCGCCCTATCAGCCCGGGTAGCAAGTCCTGCTGGAGGTCCCGCAATGCATCGTGACGAGCACGAATCAATATTTCCCTCCGGATCGATACGGTTCCAGTGCCCCGGAAAGCCGTTTCGAGGAAATGATAAACCTTGTGCACAAGTTGTCCCAGACCATGCAAATGCATGAACATTTTATATCTCATACAATGCATCGAATTAAACAGATGAAGTAAAGCAGCAATATATATCTTATGCAACAGTTCATATTTTCTCAATACGGTGTTCCGATTTTGATATCCCATGGGTCCAAACTCTATCCGAGGCACCAGGTCGCAACCAACAACCAAATTCCCTTTCCAACCAACTCAAGTTATAAGGTGTGCAAGCATATAGTAAAATTAGTCTACAATCCCCATGTTCCTTTCTTAGTGGCTGGCATACATTGTGGCTAAGCATTTCCTAGGCGTCCAACCGGGTATCATCGAGTGAACGTTTGAAACATTAGAGATGTTGGCGTGAAGAAGTAGGAAAGAAGGGACCAAACTACTCACTGGTTAAGGAAAAAGTTGCTGAAACAAGAAATCCCGCCTAGCGACGATCAAACGTCAGTTACGCGGACCTGCAACAGCACGAGTACCGAGTTAGAATTCTTGCCTATCCTTCCTTGTCGAACTCCCCAAAATTCAAGCTCCAATCAATAAAACCAACAGCGAAAACCAAGCAACTCGAAAGCAACACCAAATCAAATCCCAAAACGGCAATCAAGAAAACCAAGCAACCAAACACGTAAACTATTGGACTCGTTTCAATAGAGGCCTTTCCATGAGTTGGAAAATATCATCGCATTTCGTCCGTGGCAAGAAGATGCCGAAGATCTAAGCATACTCGGACGGACTAGCCACAAGCCTAATTATATAGTGCACATCCCGGTCGGATCGGGATTTGAGGCACTACATAATATACCACTAAGAAAAAGTTTCGTCCCGAAACTTAAGAACAAGGCCCTACCTCCGACAGAATGAACAACGAAGGATATTTCTCCTTCATCTCCGATTCCATCTTCCAAGTTGATTCCCCAACTGAATGGTTCCGCCACAGCACGCGAACCAAGGACATCGTACGGCTGCGAAGTACTTTTTCCTTACGATCCAGAATCTGCACCGGTTCCTCTGAGTATGATAAATCCGTGCGCAGTTCCAATTGTTCGAAGCTAACCACATGAATCGGGTCATGCACATACTTCCGGAGTTGAGAAACATGGAACACGTCATGCACTTCGGCCAAGGCGGGAGGTAGTGCAATCCGGTATGCCACAGCTACCACTCGTTCCAGTATCTCGAAGGGGCCGACAAACCTGGGACTCAGTTTGCCCTTCACGCCGAAACGCATCACCCCACGCATCGGCGTCACTTTCAAGAATACATGATCCCCGACCATGAACTCCAAAGGTCTACGATGAGCATCGGCATAGCTTTTCTGTCGGCTCTGCGCTGTGCGGAGTCTTTCTCGAATCAAGCGAACTTTCTCAACTGCCTGCTCTACCAGCTCTGGCCCGAGTACTTGCCGCTCGCCGACTTCGTCCCAACAGATTGGAGATCGACACTTGCGCCCATAAAGTGCTTCGTACGGTGCCATCTGGATGCTCGATTGGTAGCTGTTGTTGTACGCGAACTCCCCCCAACGAGAGATGCGTGTCCCAACTAGTCTTCAAATCGATTGCACACAGCCGTAACATATCTTCAAGTATCTGATTTGTCCTTTCTGTCTGGCCATCAGTCTGGGGGTGGTATGCAGTACTGAACTGTAGCTTGGTTCCCAAAGCAGACTGTAGGCTTGTCCAAAAACGAGATAAGAAGCGTCCGTCACGGTCAGAGACGATTGAGGCAGGTACTCCGTGTAATCGAACAATCTCGTCTATGTAAATCTGTGCTAACCGATCGACGCTCCAAGTAACTTTTATAGGAAGAAAGTGGGCTGATTTGGTCAAACGATCAACTATGACCCAAATTGCATCATGCTCCCGCGGCGTCTTTGGAAATCCCACAATGAAATCCATAGTGATGTTGTCCCATTTCCACTCAGGAATAGCGAGGTTCTGCAGCTCCCCGCCGGGCCTCTGATGTTCAGCTTTCACCTGTTGACAGGCCATGCACTGTGACACAAAGGTCGCCACATCCCGCTTCATACCTTGCCACCAGAAGGTTCTGCGTAAGTCCATGTACATCTTAGTGCTCCCCGGATGCAAGGAATACTTCGCATAGTGTGCTTCCGCCATAATTTCCCTTCGGAGTTCTGGGTCGTTAGGAACACATAGCCTTCCTTTCATTTGTAAGGTCCCATCTTCGCCTGCCACAAAGTCAAACGTCTTCCCCGCCGAAATCAGTCCGCGTGCCTTCGCTAGGAACTGATCGCCCTCCTGAGCTGATTTGATTCTATCACGCAAACTCGGTTCAAGATGGAGTGATGCCAGCTGCACTCCTTGATGCTGGACTCGAAACTCGATGCCCATCGCCTCAAGATCTCGAAGTAAATGGTTGTTTACGGATAACGAGCCCACGTGCTTCCGACTCAGAGCATCAGCAACGATGTTTCCCTTGCCTGGTGTATAAGTGATCGTCAAATCGTAGTCCTTAATCAGTTCTAACCAACGCCGCTGTCGGAGGTTCAGTTCTCGTTGGGTGAATAGATACTTGAGGCTCTTGTGATCTGTGAAGATTTTGCAAGCAACACCATAAAGATAATGCCTCCACAACTTCAGTGCAAATACAATTGCCGTCAATTCCAAGTCGTGCGTCGGGTAGTTTTTCTCGTGCGGCTTCAGTTGCCTGGAGGCGTACGATATTACCTTATCCCTCTGCATGAGCACACATCCCAAACCGAGTCCTGATGCATCACTGTATATCTGAAACTCCTCTACCCCATCTGGAAGAGCAAGAATCGGGGCTGAAACAAGATGCTGCTTAAGTTCCCGAAAGCTGGCTTCGCAGTCATCACACCATTTGTATACCATCCCTTTTTGAGTAAGGCGTGTCAAAGGTGAGGCCAGTTTAGAAAAATCCTCCACGAACCTACGGTAGTATCCCGCTAGGCCCAGAAAGCTTCGAACTTCGCTGGCTGTCCAATCCACCACCGCCTCTATTTTCTTCGGGTCTACGGCGATGCCTTCTGCCGAGACGACATGACCAAGGAATGCCACGTTGTTCAACCAGAACTCACACTTACTGAGCTTAGCGAACAACTGATGCTCTCGTAATGTCTGCAGCACGATCTTTAGGTGTTCCTTGTGTTCCGCCTCGTTCTTGGAATATATTAGAATGTCGTCGATGAACACGACCACAAACTTGTCTACGTACGACCGAAACACGCGGTTCATCAGATCCATGAAAGCTGCAGGGGCGTTCGTCAAGCCGAACGACATCACAAGAAATTCGTAGTGTCCGTATCGGGTCCTGGATGCAGATTTTTGAACATCATCTGATTTGATTTTCAACTGGTGATATCCTGACCTGAGATCAATTTTAGAGAAAACTGTTGCATCTTGCAGCTGATCAAATAAGTCATCTATCATTGGCAATGGGTATTGGTTCCGCACGGTCGCCTTATTTAGTTCTCGGTAGTCAATACACAGCCGCATGGATCCATCCTTCTTCTTCACGAACAGCACCGGAGCGCCCCACGGAGAAACGCTTGGACGAATGTATCCTCGGTCCAACAGATCTTGTAACTGAATCTTAAGTTCCTTCGGCTCTGCTGGGGCCATTCGATAAGGTGCCTTCGATATCGGTCGCGAATCCGGAAAAGTGTCAATGCTGAATTCGATCTCACGATCTGGAGGCATTCCAGGCAGCTCGTCCGGGAAAACGTCGAGGAAATCTGCTATGATTTCAGCCTGAGCTGCATCTGCACTTTCCTGTCGGGTGTCTCGAACAGAAGCTAAGTACCCTTCACAACCCGAATGCAACATACGCCTAGCCGAAATTGCTGATATCATCATTGCCGTCTTCGGTGCAGCGCTGCACGAATAGTAAAAGTCTGCCTCGCCGGGTAGACGGAATACGACTCGCTTCTCCGCGCACTCAATTGTTGCATGGCAAGCACCCAACCAGTCCATCCCGAGAATAATATCGTAGTCCTTAATGTCTAATACAATGACATCTAAGGAAAGCTTCCTTCCTCCGATGCAAATATAACCATCCCTACAGATCGCATGGGCGGGCATGTCGACTCCCGAAGGTGTACTCACGCAAAGGTTCATATTTAAAGGAGTAGAAGCTAATTTATGCTCAATAGTAAAATCAGCAGATATGAAACTATGCGTAGCACCTGAATCGAATAAGACTCTAGCGGGCAATTCTCTGAAAAGTAAAGTACCTGTCACGACAGTTTCAGAGACGGATGCCTCATCCCGAGTCAGTGCATAGACTCGTCCTTGAGCACCCTGGCGTCGTGGGTTCAACGCCACAGCATTGGCATCACTTGCTGGAGGCCCCCTGTTATGATTCCCGTGGTTCTGATTCCCGTGGTGCTGATTCCCATTGTTATGATTCCCATTGTTCTGATTTGGTTTTGGCTCACGGCAGTTGAAATGTTTGTGGTCCAGACGACCACATTTAAAACATCCTGTAACTCGGCATTCCTCCACTCGATGCCCTAACCTGCCGTACCTATTGCAGTATGGTGCACGGGACGGGCCCCTATGCTCAGATGTGTGCGGACGCTTTTGTGCTCCAGACCCTCCCGTTTCCTGAGGTCGCTTATTGTTGTTGGTACGGAAGGTTTGCACATCGGCCTTTGGTGGACAGCGCCCAAAGATCCGCTCGCTGTTCAGGGCAGCTTCATAACATTCCCTGTAGGTTTGACATTTCTGGTTGATGACGTCCCTACGCAAATCGTCATTCAAACCCTTCTGAAAACGGTAGCACCACGCCTGCTGGTTAGGCAAGAAGTGCCCAGCAAACTTAGCCAATTTAGCGAACACTGAGTCATAATCGTCAACAGACATACTTCCTTACACCAGATTGCTGAAGTCGTCTTCTTTTTGTTGCCGCACGGCCCGGGAAATATATTGTTCAATGAAGGCAGATTTGAACATTTCCCAGGTGATTTTGCAGTTGGAATTTGCATCATAAATCCCTTGCTTAGTGGCTTCCCACCAATCATGCGCATGCAGCTCCAGTTGAACTGATGCACAGGCCACTCTTTTGGATCCCCTAATGCCAACAAGATTGAAGAGTCCCTCCAGCTTTGCAATCCATCCCATCACCACGTCCGGTTCTGCTCGTCCGTTGAACGTTGGTGGATGCATTTTAGTGAATTCTGTGGCACAGCAGGTGTTCCTTGCTGGAGGCTGTGTTTCTTCGGACTCATCCTCTACCGTTACAGCCGGCGGCGTAGCAGGCGTCACTGTAGCTCCCCCGTTGTTGGATACCAAGGATGCAATCAGTTGCATCATGGTATCCATCTGCTTTTGTTGAGCAGCAAACTGTGCCTGTTGAGAAATGGCTTGTTGTTGCTGCACCTCCATGAGATGCATAAGCCGTTCGGACATATCCATTGAACCCGCTCCTCCGGATTCTCCAGAACTTGCCGGATCGTTCTGGATGGGCTGAGCACTGCTTGCAGTGGCAGTATTTTTCTTAGCCATTGCTACAAAAGAGAGTAGCTTGTTAACACTCCAAAAACGATAGATTTTTGTATCTATGGGCTCATTGTATAGGCGGCTCATCTCATGCAGCGGACGTCGAATGCAACTCAACCGAGAGGCGCATCAAACTCCTTTATAATCTTTTGAAATCCCAAGGACGTAAAACCTGGCTCTGATACCAATATGTCACGCCCCGATCCCGAAAGGGTCAATCGTCCTCGCTGGATCCTTCACGGAACCGATTCGTCCTCGCTGGAGCGTGATGCCGTACGAGCCTGGAGTTGCGCTCGTACAAGGCAAGAACTTGCAGTTATAGAAACCCACTTTGAAACACAATTTAGAAAACACATTCACAGATAATTGAACACAAGTGCAGGAAGAAACATGCTTTTTCATTGATAATTCAGAGTAATTTACATAGAGTCTACATTGATGCGCCTTCTCGGCTACTTGAATTACATTAGAAAAGATAACTCAAAATGCAGGGCACGCTCCATCAGATAGTCCCCGTCGTCCATACATTACGCCCTTGTATAGGTTGAAAGTCCAAGCCTCCAAAATGATCTGACTCCAACTATACTTCAAAATAGAGGTGCTCCTAACGCCTCTTAGTCTATCCACTAGCGTTGCACCGTCTGAGTGCCTGAAATAGTTGCCCACAACGTGGGTCAGTACTCAACTTGTACTGGTGAGCGGGATGAACCCACTCGACTAAATCGACACTAGCTTATTAGGGGTGAGCATGCATTAAGATGACTTCTATAAAGAAGCAAGTGAATTCAATTCATATCAGTTGCATGTTTTGATAGGAATGAAAATAACATTGAATCCAACCAGTGCATCGATTGCTTACTCAACCGATGCATGCCTTCCCTGCAACGAAACACAAGTATACTTACCATCTGCACAAGACAATAAATTAGCATGTGTTCTATTCTATGCGGTCATTGATGTGATCGACACCTTAGGGACTTATTCCAAGCATTAACGGCGCGCCCTATCAGCCCGGGTAGCAAACCCTGCTGGAGGTCCCGCAATGCATCGTGACGAGCACGAATCAATATTTCCCTCCGGATTGATACGGTTCCAGTGCCCCGGAAAGCCGTTTCGAGGAAATGATAAACCTTGTGCACAAGTTGTCCCAGACCATGCAAATGCATGAACATTTTATATCTCATACAATGCATCGAATTAAACAGATGAAGTAAAGCAGCAATATATATCTTATGCAACAGTTTATATTTTCTCAATACGGTGTTCCGATTTTGATATCCCATGGGTCCAAACTCTATCCGAGGCACCAGGCCGCAACCAACAACCAAATTCCCTTTCCAACCAACTCAAGTTATAAGATGTGCAAGCATATAGTAAAATTAGTCTACAATCCCTATGTTCCTTTCTTAGTGGCTGGCATGCATTGTGGCTAAGCATTTCCTAGGCGTCCAACCGGGCATCATCGAGTGAACGTTTGAAACATTAGAGATGTTGGCGTGAAGAAGTAGGAAAGAAGGGACCAAACTACTCACTGGTTAAGAAAAAAGTTGCTGAAACAAGGAATCCCGCCTAGCGACGATGAAACGTCAGTTACGCGGACCTGCAACAACACGAGCACCGAGTTAGAATTCTTGCCTATCCTTCCTTGCCGAACTCCCCAAACTTCAAGCTCCAATCAATAAAACCAACAGCGAAAACCAAGCAACTCGAAAGTAACAACAAATCAAATCCCAAAGCGGCAATCAAGAAAACCAAGCAACCAAACACGAAAACTATTGGACTCGTTTCAATAGATTCCATGAGTTGGACAAGATCATCGCATTTCGTCCGTGGCAAGAAGATGCCGAAGATCTAAGCATACTCGGACGGACTAGCCACAAGCCCAATTATATAGTGCACATCCCGGTCGGATCGGGATTTGAGGCACTACAGAGGAGGAGGAGGATGATGGTTGTCGGTCGCGGCAGAGAAGGAAGGTCTGGTGCGCAGGTTTGAAAAGTGAGAAAGAAGAAGCATAAAATTAAGTTTTAGGATTTTTACACCCTTTTGGGCCCATTTATGAGTCGGGTCATACAACCCAGTTCATTTTTTTATTTTTTGCCATTTCCGCCATTTCCGCCGTGGCCGCCGCGGACGCCACACGCATAGTGGCCTCCATGGCCCGTCATTTGAAAACCGCCACGCCACCGCTATTTCATGGCTGCCTGTTCATAATCCGCCACAGCCATCAGCCATGGCGGCGCCATTTAACAACATTGAAACAAATTCCAATATTAGTAACACTTCCAATCCAAAAAGATTATCTATCTAAAACATTGAGAGTAAAGCAACCTCGAGAGTGATGTATCTATTCTCTTTAAACCATCCGAGTACAATAATTATTGGATGCATGAATTGGAAGCCAAAAGGCACTATTCCTCATTATCTATCAAAACCAATAAACTCATGCATGAACTCTCTTATCCTTCTTACAAAAAATGTATTCTACGGCTTTCAATTACCAAAGTACCCAAGTCCTGTATGTTCTTCAACGATCAGCTTCAATACCAAGGTATAAATTCCATGAACTGCAGCCAATTAAGCATTGTTTCCTTATATAGTATCCTAGGCTTCTAGAAATATAAGCGAGCAATAAACAGATACATTAATTTCCTACCAATTATATCATTTCCTTGCTAGGCATGATGTATAAATCCCTAGCCTCCACTATTGACATTGAATTGACTTCGATGTGCAAAGAGGGACACAACACATGTAGGACAGAATTTTGGTAAGTCTGTGCTTCCTAAAGGATTGCAAGAAGTGGACTTACTCATCTACTTCTTGTCTCTCTTTGTTGCACTTCTTGGGTTTGGATTGAAGTGCACAAGAAGTGCAAATATATAAAGCCAAAAAGATCCCCTTGGCCCCCTCCACATCCTTTGTCCCATTCCTTTCACTTCTTCTGTCCAAGAGAGGAAGCCAGTGGGAAGTGGAAATATAAAACAAAATTAATGCTTGGAAATATCCATTCAAATTCCTACTTCACGATACTACTTCCCAAAAATAATTGTTAACCACACACAAAGTCCAGAAAATCCTCTATTATACCACCAATTCCACCTTTCTTTCAACCAAACACAAGAAGTATTATGGATTTCCACTTCCTGGGAGACAAGAAGAAAACCTTCCATGCAAACAACTTTACCAGTGCTCTTCTTGATTTTCACTTTTTCCACTTCTTGCAATCCCAATAGGCCCCCTAATATACACATGTAGAAAGCACAAATACACAAAAATCAATGCTACATGAAACGGGCACTCGACAATAGAATAGAGCACCCCAGAATTGGTTTCTTATGGTTATGTCCGTGCATCCTAAAGGACTGCAAGAAGTGGACTTCTCATCTACTTCTTGTCTCTCTTTCTTGCACTTTATTGGGTTTGTATTGAAGAAAGTGCACAAGAAGTATAAATATATATCCACATCCTTTGTCCCATTCCTATCACTTCTCCCACTTCTTCTGTCCAAGAGAGGAATCCAGTGAGAAGTGGAAATATAAAAGCAATTAATGCTTGGAAGTTGGAAATTCCCATTCAATTCCTACTTCTATACACTACTTCCCAAAAAATATTGTTAACTAAACACAAACTCCATTATACCACCACTTCCACCTATCTTTCAACCAAACACAAGAAGTGTACGGATTTCCACTTCCCGGGAGAGAAAAAAAACCGCCCATGAAACAACTTTACCAGTGCTCTTCTTGATTTGCAGTTTTTCCACTTCTTGCAATCCCAACAGGCCCTAATATAGACTAAAGCCAATGCTACATGAAACGGGCACTCGACAATAGAAAAGAGCATCCCAAAATTGGTTTCTTATGGTTCTGTCCATGTCCGTGCAACATAGATGCATATCAAATTCCAAGCTTCTATGCAATCAACTGTTAACAGCACGTCATGGAACGAGCATCGATTTCTTTTTGTGGACAGAAAGAACACAAACATGGGAGCAATTTTGGTGAGACCAACAACTACTGAAATTTGTTCTTCTTGGTGCCTATTCGTGCCCATGACCACAAGAATATGGACCAACGCCTCAAGTGTCCATGCGATTGATTTTATCAAACAAATAAAAAACAACAAATCGAGAACAAAGCTACGATATGAACACTCAATTGAATTGAATTGAATTGACAGGGGGAGAGAGTGCTTACGAACTCGATGAAGGCCTGGTTGCGATTGGCGCCGACATTGCACTTGGTGTTGACGATCTTGCCGAAGGGCTTGCAGAGCTCGACGAGCTCCTCCTCCGTGCACTCCCAAGGGAGGTTGCGTAGGTGGAGGACCTTCGAAGGGGTCTGCGTGTACCGGAACTGCTGCTGCCCCGACGACGACGACATCGACCAAATTAGGCTTAGAGTAATTTCGCGGATCAGATCCAAGGACGACGAAGCTTTTGGGGTTAGGGCTTCCTCGAAACCCTAAGTTAGGGTTTCTATTCGATTTAGGGTTTCTATTCGATGGATTGAGCGAGCGAGAGAGAGAGAGAGAGAGAGGGGCTCTCTTTTTTTTTTTTCCTCTTATCGGGGGAAAGAGACGAAATTACTTTGTGGAGCGGTTAGGGAAGAGTTACATAGACGGTATGACACGGGCTTTGTAATTTTTTCGGCTGTTGATAAGCGCACTATCAAAATTAATCGGGACTGTCCAAATATTTACCATTGATAATTACAAGTTTGTCATTTTCAAATATTACTCGGGACTGTCTACTCTTGATTTTTTTTATAATTTAGGACTGTCAAAATTTTGACAGTCCTTCCAATTTGCAGGACTGTCAAAATTTTGACAGTCCTAAAAATATATGTTTAATTTTTAGGACTGTCAAAAAATATTTAGGACTGTCAAAATTTTGACAGTCCTACCAATTGGTAGGATTGTCAAAATTTTGACAGTCCTAAAAATATATGTTGAATTTTTAGGACTGTCAAAATTTTAACAGTCCTTCCAATTGGTAGGACTGTCAAAAGTTTGACAGTCCTAAAAATATATGTTGAATTTTTAGGACTGTCAAAATTTTGACAGTCCTTCCAATTGGTAGGACTGTCAAAATTTTGACAGTCCTAAAAAATCAACATATATGTCAAAATAAGTTCCTGTGTAATTTAAAAAAAATAGGTTATTTTATGTTAATTAGAAAAGAAACTCAGGTTATCTTGATTGGCTAACTTGATTGTGGCCTATAATTTCTTCTCCGGCTTCGATCGATCGATCCTAGCTCTTCTTCTTCTTCGATGGGAATGGGAATGTGAGGTTCGACTTCTCCGAGAGCTGCATTCCTGGGATGGGAAGAGGGACATGCAGAATCATCCTTCATCGCAGTGTAATGGGATGCTCGGTGGAGAACTTAGATGTACGCGGCGGAGGAGCGGGAGGGGAAGGCGGCGGCGGGAGGCGGAGGAGGAGGCGGAGGCGGCGACGGGAGGCGACGGTGGAGGACGGGGGAGGAGGCGGAGGCGGAGAAGGAGCCCAAATCCTGGGCTAGTATGAGTAAACTTTTGGGCTAGTATGAGTAAACTTCATTCATTAATGGGCTAGCCCCAATCCTGGGCTAGCCCCGAGTATATTTTGTAGTGCCTTTTCACCAGCCATTTTTTCAACACTTCCATCCGTGCAACGCACGGACTTCCTCCTCGAATATTCGTGCAAGTCTTTCTGAATGATCCTAGCTTCTATGGTTCACCTTGTCTTGTTGGCACATAAGACATGTGCACACATAGTCCTCCACATCCTCGCACATGCTAGGTCAATATCCCATAATGTCAATGTCCTCTTCTGATTTGGATGTCCATCTCACTTGTGTTGTAGCATTCTTTGAGTAGTTGTCTGCGCAAGCAACCCCACTTGGACACGACCACCTTGTCGTCCTTCGTTTAGAGAAGTCCGTCCTTTAGCCAAAACCTTCGCAAGCGAGCTTCACCAAAGCATGTGTCAATGGGTCCTCGGTCATACATATCTTAACACGCTCAAGTATGTCACCCTTGAGCAAGCACACCGTTGCTATCTCGGTCTTCCTGTTGAGTGCATCGGCCACATGGTTCTCCTTGTCCGGCTTGTATCGCAACTCCATGTCAAACTCGGCCAAGAAGTCTTGCCATCTCGCTTGCTTGGGGAACAGCTTCTTCTGCGTCTAAAAGTAGCTCGTGGCAACATTGTCCGTCATCACCACAAATTGGGTGCCAAGGAGATAAAGACGCCACGTTCGCAAACAATGCACTATTGTAATCATCTCCTTCTATTGCACTGTATAGCACCACTTTGTGTCATTCAACTTGCGGCTCTCGAATGCGATGGAGTGCCCTTCTTGCACCAATACCCCACTGATGGCGAAGTCAAATGTGTCAGTATGTACCTCGAACAGCTTGGAGTAGTCCGGCAATGATAAGACTGTTTCCTCCATCACCACCATATTTAGTGTATCAAATGCCTCCTCGCATTTGGAGATCCATCTTCATGCACGATCTTTCTGCAGAAAATATGTGAGTGGTGTGGCGATGGCGGAGTATCCTCGGATAAAGCGTCGGTAGTAGTTCGCTAGGACTAAGAATGATCGCAGCTCCGTCGGCCTGGTGGGAGCCTTCCCCTCCCGTATGGCCTGGACCTTCATCTCGTCCATCCATATCTTGCCACGCCCGATCCAATGCCTAAAGAAAGGCACCTCTTCTTGGGCAAAGGAACATTTTTCCCATTTGACGAATTGTTAGTTCTCCCTTAACACCTGAAAAACTGCCTTCAAGTGTTCGATGTGCTCCTCCATCGTGTTTTAGTATACGACGATGTCGTCAAGATACACCACGACGAACTGGTCGAGATAGGGATGAAAAAGCGTGTTCATCAAAGTATAAAATATCACAGGAGCATTTGTTAGACCAAAAGGCATAATTAAAAATTCATAAACTCCATACCTCGTGACGCATGCAGTATTGTCTTTGTCCCCTTCGACTATCCTGTCAGACCCCAGAACCAGAATATGGAGAGCGGGGCCGACAAAGCCATCTACGAATACCAGAGTACTCAAGTACCCCGAGATACGGTAACGGCTGTGAATAGACATGGGGGGTTAAACTACAATCCATCAGTCAATCCTAGGTCAAGCAATCATAGTGTCTCAATTACAAGCAGGAACCCACAATATACAAAAAAATATGATCATCTGAAGTAAAATAGTAAAGCGTCACAAACCATATATATATATAGCTGATCATGAAGTTAGTAATACAAAATAAAGAACTAGCAAGAGTGTAAGTCATACATGATTAACTCTAGCTATAGTCTAGAATATGCTAATCATGCCATGCCCAGTAGGCGATGTATCAAGTCCAAAATATGAGCTAACAGGTGCTCGGGACTAAACGCCACAAAAGAATATGTACAATAAGTGGGAGAACAAGATAGAAACCCACTCAATCGGTCTGGTGCTCCGCGTGGTCACCATCCTCGGGAATGTACAGAAGATCCTCTAGCACCGCTACTGGATCTGGCCAAGCAAAACCAGTAGGATCAGACCCCAAATAGCAAGTACCACAAAGAAAGTCAAACTATGTACTAAAACCAGCAATATAACATAGAGCTACAATATCCTAAGCAACATGTAACTACAAGGTATAATGTAAAGTGCACCGAGAAACAAGAAAATAAAAACGGAAAAACATGTAAAAAACTGGGCAGGTGACATATACGGGATTATGCAAGGAGCACATATACGGGATCATGCAAAAGGCGCCTGCGTTCTTGAAACTTCGAAATTCAAACCTCAACCATCAAAAGAATGTTACAATCTTCGACATTTGAAACTAAACCATGAAAGAAGGGTCGAAGGTTTCATCTTGTAGAAGGCCTACTGGTGATTCCTCCAAGGATATTTTGCGAGAGCCGCCCCATCGTTCTACTCAAAAATAGGGGGCACTTAGAGTTAGACAATCGAGGGAAAAAGCTTTCGAGGATTCAAAGAGGCCGTCATGAAGGAGCCCGAACCTTTCTACTACTACCTATCTTCTCCAAGCCCTTTTAGGTCCATACCAATCCCTCTGACTATGCCAACCAGAAAAGAAAATCTTGTCTTTCATATTCCTAATACACACTGAGTTTCAGAGTCAAAAGAAGGCAATATCCCGACATTATTTTGTTTCAGTTCGGCCCGTAGTCACATATGAAATGGCTGTCGTCAATCTCTTCTTCAGCTCATCAAACGCGGCCTGACATTCCTCTGTCCAGACAAAATTCACATCTTTCTTGGTCAGCCTAGTCATTGGCTCTGCAATCTTGGAGAAGTCTTGTACAAACCTCCTGTAGTATCCTGCTAGTCAGCTACCGAACTGGGGTAGCCCACGACTCCACTGCCTCGATCTTCTTTGGGTTAACTGAAATTTCGTCACCCGTTACCATATGTCCAAAAAATTCAACATTGTCAAGGAAGAACTCACACTTTGAAAGGTTTTCATACAGCTCTTCCTTCCTGAGGGTCTCCAAGACCATCCTCAGGTGCTCTTCATGCTCCTCTGGGGTCTTCGAATACACAAGGATGTCGTCGATGAACACCACTACAAACTTGTTAAGGTACTGATGGAATACCTTGTTCATCAAGTTCATAAACACTGATGGTGCATTGGTTAAACCAAACGGCATTACCGTGAATTCAAACTGGCCATATCTGGTCTGAAAGGCTATCTTCGGTATGTCTTCTTTCTTTATCTTTACCTGGTGATAGCCTGACCTCAAGTCTATCTTTGAAAACACCTTCGCTCCACTCAATTAATCGAAAAGATCGTCTATCCTTGGCAACGGGTATTTATTCTTGATGGTGAGGTTGTTCAGAGCTCAATAATCGATACACATGCGTACCGTGCCGTCCTTCTTCGGTATAAACAATACCGGAGCTCCCCATGGCGACGAACTGGATCTAATGAAACCTTTGTCCTGCAGCTCCTCAACTTGCTTCTTCAGTTCTACCAGCTCGATGTTGTTGACTCTATAGACATGTTGTGAGATGGGCTCTGCACCTTGTACCAAGTCTATAGAAAATTCAACATCTCTGTCTGGTGGCAAGCCTGGCAACTCCTCTGGAAACATATCCAGGAACTCCGCTATCCGAGGATGTGGCAACTACTCTTCTTCCATCCTGGCTCTACAAAAAGTGCCTCTGCTTTGCTGCTCCTCTGGCGACCTCAAACTTTGGTTCTCTTGGCGGTCAAAATATTACTGCCTCTGTGACAATCTATAGTAGCATGGTGTCTACTCAACCAGTCCATTTCGAGTACAATATCGTATCCCGGAAGTGGCATGACGAGTAAACTCACGCTCAACTCTCGGCCTCCCAATGATACTCTTCGATCCTTGCAATAATCACGAACTAGGATAATGCCTCCTCCAGTCGTGATCTTGCAAGTCCTATCTAATGGTTCCATTTCTAAACGATGCTTAAGAGCATAAGATATAGATACGAAACTATGGAAAGCGTCAGAATCAAATAATGCAAGTGCTGGAATATAATCAAAAGAAACTGAACCTGAAATCACGTCTCCAGCTGGCTCGGACTCCTCAATCATCATGGCGTATGCGCGTCCCTGTGGTGCTCCTCTCTGCTGGCCTCCTGGTACAGTAGGTACTCTAGCTGGTCCTCTCTGAGCGGCTGTTCCACCCTAACGAGTCTGAATAGATGGACAGTCCCTCAGCTGATGTGCTGACGATCCACATGACAAGCATGTGCCCAACCTCTTCCTGCGGATGTCTCTGGTATGTCCCATATTCTCGCAATATGCACACTGGGCAACGGGCTTCTGTCTCTGTGGCTGCTGCTACTGGATGTGTCCTCGAACTGGTGCCTGGTGCTGCTGATGCTGCTACTGGTATGGCCTCTGTTGTTGTTGAAAGTGTGGGCGCTTGGCCGATCCCGTGTTACCACTTGTTCCTCCAGAAGTGTCGCGTCCTCTCTTGGGCCTGAGGTCCAAGTCATCTTCAGCAATCTGGGCATCCATCAGAATACCCTCAAATGTAGCAGTGCGTCGTCCCGAAGTATAAGACTTGATCTCTCTATTCAACCCCTTCCTGAATTTTCGTGCTCTGTCTCCTAGGTCTCGAATCATCGATGGCGCAAATCGGTTCAAACGGCAAAACTCTGTGGCGTATTCGTCGACTGACATGCTTCCTTGGACCAAGTCATGGAACTGACTTTCCAATGCTCCCAAAGCAACGTCAGGAAAGAACTTCTCCTTGAAGAGTTCCTTGAAGGCCTCCCAAGTAAGTCCTTCGTCAGTGAGTCTCGGCTCTATATAATACCACGTTAGCGCGATATCAAACATCTGACTGCCAGCGGCCTCGATCTGAAGAATCTCCGGAATCTGCGCCAAACGCAAGTTCCTCTCTATGTCCTCTAGCCAGTCATCCGCATAGAGTATTCTTTCAGTGCCTTTGAACTCTCGAGGCATCATCCTCTTGAAGTCCACTATAGTACCTGGCCTTTGGTGCTGCTGGCCAGGATATTGCGGTTGTCGTGCTACTCTCTCCACAGCCTGGAGAGACACTTAATGAGCATTCTCCATGCTCTCTCTTATCAGCTCTGTCTGTGCCTGGTGCACCTCTTCTTGCACCATCTGAGCCCCATCTTGAACACGCTGAGCTTCGGCTGTCACTCTCTGGGCTTCTAACATGCCTTGGATCAGTGTGAACATCTGTGCTCCGTCAGTGGGCACATATCCGGGAATCAGAGTCGGTGGTGGTGGAAGGTTGTCAGTCACAGCTGGGGCAATCCTCTGAACAGGTAGAAGAGGAATCCCATTAGCTGCATATACTCCCACATGAACAGGAGATATAGGAGGAACTCCATATGTCTGTTCGTCAGGTCGAGAGGTGGCAGACCTCTCCGAAGCTGCTGCTCCCAATCTCAAGGACCTAGTCTTCGGCGGCATCCTGAAGACAGATCAAAAAAAATCAATTAAGGTAATAGATACGATATCATCAAGAAAGGACAGTAAAATTCTAAGGAAGCAATTATGCAGAATAGTATTGTAAGATCAGAATTTTCCTAGTGTGATTGAGCATACTCTCATCCTAAATCCTATTTCCTATATCCTATTGCAGGCTCGCAATAGTACAACTAAGTTGTAGCACTACCACGACATCGCACAACTTGCGAGGCTTAGACCTGAATGGGCTACCACTAAAAAAGTGTCATGACCCACACCCAGAATTTTGGCATGAGTCATGGGTACGTCCAGCCTACGCCGCAGCATCGACGGTAGAACGCTGTCTAGGTCTCAATAATATACTAAACATAACTCACAACCTGTCAATGATATCAACTCCATAAGGAGTACAATGAAATAAATATCTCTCAACATCTCATAATGTATACTCAATCACAATAACTATAAGAATATAAATGGCACGATAAAAGATAAGAAAGAGAATGACATAAGTCAAACATAACGTCTCAAATAGAGATAAACTACAGTCTAGCTGTCCAACATAAAAGTCTCCACAAGTCTCAAATTAAACTCCACATAAGTCTCAACATAAATAAAATAAATCTCAAAATAAGTCTCAATGCATAAAATAAATGCTGTCTAAACAGTTGCAGGTAGTGTCTCCTCTAATGGAATAGACTCCTCTAGGATCTCTGGTGTGTAGTCTGCATCTATACCTGGTCCATAATGTGTAGGACATAAATCCTCAAGATCCTCTGGAAAAAATATCCAGTCAGGATTGGAGCAAAGTACAAGCACTAACAGCAGTTCCACATATATTGACAAAAGCTCTAATACAGTATAAAAAAATACAAGATGGATATCAATACTGGCAATAAACAATAATAGAATAATGAAATGCTAGAAATAGAAATACTGGAATAAGAAATTCGGGAATAATGTCATCATAAATGGTACATCTAGCAATGAACAAAAATACAAGTGCATGCTAGAACAATAAACTGAAATATAAGTGAAAGCTAGAGCAATAACTAGAACATAGAGAAATACTAGATCAATAAACTAGAGATACTTGTAGAGACCATCTAGCTAAGTGTGTGAAACATCAGCATATCATATGATCGGCTTGGGACTGATCAGGCTTATTACATATGATTAGCTATGATTCATGTAAGGTCAGTCTAACCATCCGGATAGCTATGATGCAAGCAATAGTCAGGCTAATCACATGTAACAGGCTATAAGGCATGTAATGGTCAGGCTGCACCGACGTGAGGTGTGTGTGAGCTATGATGCATGTAGAGTTGGGTATGATCACATAATCTACTAATATCTACCCGTCCCTAGCTAGCACGATGGATCCCAAATCATGACTCCTCGTGATCGGTCTCGATGATGCCAACTCGTGTATACATAGTGTCAAAATCATGTACGCTATACAACTAGAATCATAGAGATAATCAACATAATGAAAACTGTCAGAGAATGTACTCGCTTGTGGTCCTCTGCTGAAAATACCAATGTCCTATTTCCGAGGTCTTGTCTGAATAATCCAACAATCCTATAGACATCATTTAATGATAATATTGTATCAGTCGATACTCTAACATACACACAATCATAAAGATACTGAACTCAGAGACTACGCTAAGGGTGCTACTTGTCATCTAACAGGGTCAAGTGTGCATCTAGCTGCACGGGTGCCACGTCTCAATTGATGTGCATAATCAGACAGTCAATCACTAACATATGTCTCGCCAGTACGTCAGTGTACACAAGGCAGTCAATTCACAATTCTCAGGGTCACATGGTCAATGTAACTACGGGATATATGTAATTAACACTAGGGCATACTATATATATATATATACAATATATTCATAATCCTAATTAGCATTTAGCATTTAATTACATACAATATATATATATATACCATATATTTATATATGTATATATCAACCAATAATTATGTGCATATTAATTGGGATGTTATACACATACGCGTACGTATATGCGTACGAGTTTGGGTTATTTGCATAGCCTAGCAATCATCATCTAATGAACGTGTTATGACAATATGACGTACACAATATGAAAGTATAATTCGAACCTGTGCGCGTGTGAACGAGGGGGTGTTCGACTGGCTCTGGTTCAGGCGTGTGCTGTCGAGGCGTTTATGTCATGCCCGAGTCCCAAAATACATAGGACTAGGAACACGTAAGCATGCCAGCCGCATGGATATGGCAACTCCAATATATGAAAACCAAATCCATACGTACGCTGTAATATGAATATATAATCCACGAGTGGTATAAAATGTATCACAAGTCACAGGGTACGATCTAAATCTCATCCACGAAAATCAATATAAATGAATAACCAGCATCTATATAACTAGATCTCAATAAGAAATATCTAAGGATGATAGTTGGATGGAAACAAATCCACTACCAACTCGAATATAAGAGCAACTACAATATGAGTACAACACAATAAACACTATATAAGAATACCAGCTATCAATCACGGCTCGAAGAGAAGACATCCTCGAAACCTATGTAACCATCCAAATCTACGCTCCTGCAAATACTCAAGAACATATACACCTAGCAGAGGACCAGGTCCTCAGAGGGACGTAACAAGATATAGAAAATACGAGCCAATTTGAATACAGTAAACATGCATCATATTTGAAAATAGATAAGTACACTGTACAGGACAATCTATATGAATGCAAATGAGGATAACTTTTCGACGTATGGGCAAGGGTAGGCTACTCGATCTAATCCTCACACCTCATGCGCTCGTCAGTGGACATCATCAGCCGACATACCTCTGGGGTAGCGACCCTCGGACTCCATCAATCGACATACCTCTGGGGTAGCGACCATCGGATACGACCACCATAGTGCATGCTAGTTACTATAATTTACCAGAGTGGTTAAAAGCCCATACGCCTACTGATTGTCCTCCATGATACTAAGTGTCATGTGTGTGTCAACATATCTAATACATAGTAATGACTGAAAGAAAACTACACATACAAGAATAAATAGAATACAATAAATATACAGAAATATACTAAGCATGCAAAATACTGTAAGCAATTTGGCAAGGTATCTTGCCTGGGGTCCTGCTGCTGGTATGAATCAGAGTCCAAGTCACAGTCCAAATAGCCTATGTATAACAAATTTATCACGTCAAAAGATAATTTATTTTAATTTATTTAATTCTGAAATAATTACTCTAAAATCCTATTTTAATCTTATTATTCTGATTTTTATGTTAATTCCTAAATTTTGTCCAAAGAAACTGAATTTTATCAACTTGAGACTCATGGCACGCAAATCGAGGCAATCTGTTGACCAAAAAGTCAACCGACACAAACTCAACTTTCATGCATGATTTCCTGTAGATTTCAGCATCAAAAATATGCTAGAATTTACGGCTCATCCGAATTCAAATTCGTTTGGGAATTATGGCACGTACAAATTTTGTATTGTGCACCGATGGTTAAATTCTAACCTAGAAGTTCTACAGAATTAACGGTATATAAATACTTCGAATTAAATTCTGAAAAAAATATATGTCAATGATCTTGATATTATCTTTCCAAAACTTTAAACGGTTCATGATTCTGATTCCTGGTTCTCCCGAAATCGCGAAAATATTAAAACACGTCTATTTTCGAACATGCTGTGCTCTACGAATTTTCCAGAATTTAATACTCATAATTTCATAAAATAAATTATATAAACAGAGAGCTAACCTCAATATCTTTCTAACGCAAGAAACTAGACCTCGTTTGGAGTCCGGAGCTATGCGCAATGGCTTGTGGAAGATGAAGGAACCCTAGATGGCAATTCTCCAAAATCTCTCTCTCTAAAATGGGATAATTAGGGTTATAATAATATATATATATAGGGATGTACCTGTGGCTGAATGAATATTTATAGGCTGACACGTGTCAGAATCTGATTGGATGGTTTTATTTATATTATTTATTTTTGATTTGCCTTTATCAAAACATTATTTAAGTCGTTTTAAATCTAAATAACTCCAAATAAATATTAAAAATAATCATAAAAATATGAAAAAATTATATAAAATATATTTTGAACCTATAAACCCTAAAAAATATTTGGAACAATTTTATATTCATAAGTTTACTACTATAATTAGGAGAAGCTCTAAACATTAGTTTTATCAATTTAACTAAAAATAAATACTAACATTATTCCAAAAATTCTGAAATAATTCCAGAAAATATATAATAATATTATAAACCCTAGAAAATAACGTGGGTCCATTCTATATTCCTGGGATTGCACAATAATTTTTACAAGTCCTAAAAATTAGTTATTAGCCTAAATAACTCCCAATAAATACTAAATATTCAGAAATTTCTCAGATAATTCTAGAAAATATATTTGACTATTTAGAACCTAAAATAAAATTTTGGGATATTTTTAATTAAGTTTGAACATAAAATAAATTCTTTAAAGTCCTAAAAAATTAGTGTTACTAGTTTTTAATTAACTAAAAATTATGAAAAAATCCCAATAATCTAAAATAGCCTAAAAATAATTCTAAATAAATATTTATATAAGTAAATATACTAAAAAAATTATTTTCTAATTAACTAAGAGAATACTCTAAATAAATTCAACATCTATAATAAATATAATAATATAAAATATACACAAAATACCTATTTTGGGTGAGGGAGTTTACAATCTACCCAAATTAAAATAATTTTGTCCTCGAAATTAAAATAAGGCATAATTTGTTAAATCCTTCACATTCGTACATAAGGTACGTCAATCGCAATCTCTTCCAAAAATTTAAATAACAAAATATATTCAAATCTATCGCGATCACTTCAGAATTAAGATAACTACTGTTTAAATCAAAATTCAACCTGTCGTAATCTCTTTTCAATTTTTAAATAATTAACATCCAAATCTAACTCAAGTCTATATGACATCCCACATCAAAATTTATATCACAATTTTCAACTATCATAATCTCCTCTAGACTTTGAACAATAAACAATTCTAATCAAATCTTATTCCTATTCTCAACTTAAGAATTTTGTACTCTTCAAATATTTAAACTCAATTTACATCCTCAATATTTCAAATAGGTGACCCAACAATCAAAATTGAACTTTTAATTCAAATCATCAAATTGTAAAATTTAAATCTAATTCACCAATTATTCAAGTCTAAAATTCTATATTTATCCTCAAAATTTAAATCGATGATTCATCCTTCAATATTCAAAATTTAAATCATGTGCTCAAAGTATAAATATTTGGTCCGCAATATCAAGATTTTAAAATTCGTTAAATCCTCATTATCTTAATCCTTCTTTTAAAATTTCTCAAAATTAAAATGACTTGAATCTCTTAATCTAATCTTACTCAATCACAATCTAAAAGAAATTCCTCTCGAGTTGACAATGTACTGCTACCCAACTTAGAATTTACCCATCTATCACAGAAGGCTATATACTTTAAAAAAAATATTCCTTAATTTATTTACTCATGTCATTCAATCCTCAAAACTTCAACGTCGATTATATCATATATGATATGTCCTTAATTACAAAAGAATAATCCTCAAGTATGTGATCGGCCTACGAGGTATATCTAGTACTCTCTGTGTATCAAACTTATACCAAGTACGAGGTTTCGTCTTTCCGAAATAAGGGAAGACGGAGATCAATAATAAAGAGTTCAAGGGCGAGGTAATAGAATAGAAGTATCAGGATCAAGGCGTTTAAAGAATTCAAATGAAAATTATTAAAGTAGTTGTGGATTGAAATCCTATTTTGGTAATTCCTATTCACATGCTCGTATTAGTACAGTTATGTAGCCGATACGATCCGCTCAGACATATCTAGAGGGCAAGTACAGGTGTCTACTAGTCAACTATATATCTCAATCCACGTAAAGCATCATTGCGAAGGGCGAATCAAGCGCACTATGGTTGATCAGACCGTAATACACTGATTCTGATTAGACAATGTATTAGTAGGCGTCCCCAATAATACATATCTCATGATCAAGCTCGATAAAAGAGTAAGCTTGCAAAACTAGGCTATAATAGCAGCATAAGTCAAGGTAGTGCAGCAAATATAAGTACGCTAGATGATGATGAAAGGAGGTACAAATTAATTCAAGTTCACAAAACAAAAACAACTAAGCAACAATAATAAAAGACTCTACAATCCCTACAGTTATCATACAACTTCCTTGTCTAAGTCGCTAGTTGACCAAATAGGGGCAAGGACCTCTAAATTCTATCGTCTGAACAAACACTGTCGTCTTTTGCTAGCATGCAATTAATGTCATTCAGTTACACTACCTTGATGGGTCAAGTGGACTATGTGATACTAGGTTGTGAGATATACTACCCAACTTAAAAGAATTAAACTAATACTGTGATTGTCTTAAGGATACCGTAGAAACTCCTGTTAAGGTCTACGAGAAGGGGTCTTGGTACTTATTAGGGTATCCTCTTATATTACATAGGTCATGGTCGTCTTTGTCTTAGTCATAGTGCTTATAGAACAAGTGTCAATAGTAAGGATAGAAGAGTTACTAGCCTTAAGGGAAAAGGGGATATAACTTATATCGAGGTGGGGTACAAGTTACATGACTTAAAACTAAGGGGTAATCATTAGGTCATAATCTACAATAATAACTTAAACTGTCAAGTTCTAATTACCAATCACATAATTCAAAAATTTAAGAGTAACAACCAAAATTCTAGCAAGCTATATATATCCTGAAATAGAATAAAATTACTTGGTCTATAATCAGAAGTGTCAGATAGCACGAGTTGAAAGAGGAAGAAAAGAAGAACGTAATTTTTAGTCGTCGCACAATTAGCGAACGTTAAGGCCGCAGAGGAACAACATATAAAATTAAAATAGAGGGTTCTAGATAGAATTATGGTTTTCTAAGGGGGAGTGGTATGCTAGTTGCTATGTTCGAGATATGATCAAGAAAAAAGTGTTAATTATATTCCTCTAGGCTTCCTAAGGTGTTGTCTACTAATAATAAGACAATGATCTAAGTTTTATAGTTCTCCAATACTTATCTAACTGCGAAGGTTAGGTTCAGTCCTAATATTCAATTTTTTGGTTTTCTATTGGTTCCTCAATACTAGGGTCAACCATTATGGTAAACTTTTAACTAACTCTAGTAGTGTCTGTACTACTCTCGAGTCTTCATAATACATCAGGGGGTAATGGTAAACCAACTCTAGAGATAAAAAATTCTAGGATTCACTGGATATTCTAAACTTAGTGGTGTATCTATATTCTTGTTGTATTCTTAATAGGAGTGCTACCCTAATTATCATTCTAATAACAGGGGTTCCTATATTCTAGCAGAAGGCTATACTAAAGGAACTATTATGGGAGTACAGGAATCAAGCAGGATGCAATTATTCAAATAGAACAGATTAGAAGAAAGATGAGTCATAGTCAATTGTGGATGAGATCCTATACTCTAGTCCTAGGTGCAGGCTTGTTCGGTATAGTAACATAACCGAGACAATATGCTCTTGACCTGCATGGGCCATCACAAAAACATGTCATGCCCCAGTCCCAAAATACATAGGACTAGGAACACGTAAGCATGCCAGCCGCATGGATATGGCAACTCCAATATATGGAAACTAAATCCATACGTACGCTGTAATATGAATATATAATCCACGAGTGGTATAAAATGTATCACAAGTCACAGGGTACGATCTAAATCTCATCAACGAAAATCAATATAAATGAATAACCAGCATCTATTTAACTAGATCTCAATAAAAAATATCTAAGGATGATAGTTGGATGGAAATAAATCTACTACAAGCTCGAATATAAGAGCAACTACAATATGAGTACAACACAATAAACACTATATAAGAATACCAGCTATCAATCACGGCTCGAAGAGAAGACATCCTCGAAACCTATGTAACCATCCAAATCTACGCTCCTGCAAATACTCAAGAACAGATACACCAAGCAGAGGACCAGGTCCTCAGAGGGACGTAACAAGATACAGAAAATATGAGCCAATTTGAATACAGTAAACATGCATCATATTTGAAAATAGATAAGTACGCTGTACAGGACAATCTATATGAATGCAAATGAGGACAATTTTTCGATGTATGGGCAAGGGTAGGCTACTCGATCTAATCCTCACACCTCATGCGCTTGTCAGTGGACATCATCAGCCGACATACCTCTGGGGTAGCGACCCTCGGACTCCATCAATCGACATACCTCTGGGGTAGCGACCATCGGACACGACCACCATAGTGCGTGCTAGTTACTACGGTTTACCAGAGTGGTTAAAAGCCCATATGCCTACTGATTGTCCTCCATGATACTAAGTGTCATGTGTGTGTCAACATATCTAATATATAGTAATGACTGAAAGAAAACTACACATGCAAGAATAAATAGAATGCAATAAATATACAGAAATATACTAAGCATGTAAAATACTGTAAGCAATTTGGCAAGGTATCTTGCCTGGGGTCCTGCTGCTGGTATGAATCAGAGTCCAAGTCACAGTCCAAATAGCCTATGTATTACAAATTTATCACGTCAAAAGATAATTTATTTTAATTTATTTAATTCTGAAATAATTACTCTAAAATCCTATTTTAATCTTATTATTCTGATTTTTATGTTAATTCCTAAATTTTGTCCAAAGAAACTGAATTTTATCAACTTGAGACTCATGGCACGCAAATCGAGGCGATCTGTTGACCGAAAAGTCAACTGACATAAACTCAACTTTCATGCATGATTTCCTATAGATTTCAGTGTCAAAAATATGTTGGAATTTATGGCTCGTCCGAATTCAAATTCGTTTGGGAATTATGGCACGTACAAATTTTGTATTGTGCACCGATGGTTAAATTCTAACCTAGAAGTTCTACAGAATTAACGGTATATAAATACTTTGAATTAAATTCTGGAAAAAATATATGTCAATTATCTTGACATTAGCTTTCCAAAACTTTAAACAGTTCATGATTCTGATTCCTGGTTCTCCCGGAATCGCAAAAATATTGAAACACGTCTATTTTCGGACATGCTGTGCTCTACGAATTTTCCAGAATTTAATACTCATAATTTTGTAAAATAAATTATATAAACAGAGATCTAACCTCAATATCTTTCTAACGCAAGAAACTAGGTCTCGTTTGGAGTCCGGAGCTATGTGCAATTGCTTGTGGAAGATGAAGGATGGCAATTCTCCAAAATCTCTCTCTCTAAAATAATAGGATAATTAGGGTTATAATAATATATATATATATATATAGGGATGTACCTACGGCTGAATGAATATTTATAGGCTGACATGTGTCAGAATCTGATTGGATGATTTTATTTATATTATTTATTTTTGATTTGCCTTTATCAAAACATTATTTAAGTCGTTTTAAATCTAAATAACTCCAAATAAATATTAAAAATAATCATAAAAATCTGGAAAAATTACATAAAATATATTTTGAACCTATAAACCCTAGAAAAATATTTGGAATAATTTTATATTCATAAGTTTACTACTATAATTAGGAGAAGCTCTAAACATTAGTTTTATCCATTTAACTAAAAATAAATACTAACATTATTCCAAAAATTCTGAAATAATTTCAGAATATATATAATAATATTATAAACCCTAGAAAATAACGTGGGTTCATTCTATATTCCTGGGATTGCACAATAATTTCTACAAGTCCTAAAAATTAGTTATTAGCCTAAATAACTCCCAATAAATACTAAATATTCAGAAAATTCCCAGATGATTCTAGAAAATATATTTGACTATTTAGAACCTAAATTAAAATTTTGGGATATTTTTAATTAAGTTTGAACATAAAATAAATTCTTCAAAGTCCTAAAAAATTAGTGTTACTAGTTTTTAATTAACTAAAAATTATGAAAAAATCCCAATAATCTAAAATAGCCTAAAAATAATTCTAAATAAATATTTATATAAGTAAATATACTAAAAAAATTATTTTCTAATTAACTAAGAGAATACTCTAAATAAATTCAACATCTATAATAAATATAATAATATAAAATATACACAAAATACCTATTTTGGGTGAGGGAGTTTACAGTTCAGCGGGCTGCTACTGGTGCTCAGTCGAGTCGAGGGAAGGGCTCA
Organism: Iris macrosiphon; assembly: GCA_036927795.1. Taxonomy (NCBI): domain Eukaryota; kingdom Viridiplantae; phylum Streptophyta; class Magnoliopsida; order Asparagales; family Iridaceae; genus Iris; species Iris macrosiphon. The sequence continues at coordinate 109,416,356 of JAYESA010000002.1, forward strand.
GGTGATATCTGGTTCAGTCGTGATGGGGGTGTTTGGTCGAGGCATCGACGGGGCTGTGCTGTTGAGTCATCGAGGGAGAGTCGGGTTCAGCGGCTCGGGGTCCGTTCAGGCGAGTTCAGCGGCATTCAGTCGTCGAGGAGGCAACAAACGGTGCAGTCGGGAATGACAGGCGGGTTGAGTTCTGTTGTCGAGTCGAAGGAGGGGACGTTCAGACGATCGACGGACGCTGCTTCGATCTCCTGCGTGACGAAGTACAGGCGGTGATGTCGAGCACAGCGGCTCAGGCGAGGATGGCGTCGGGCTCCGACGTTGTGTTTAAGGGAGTCGGTCGAGTATGATCAGGGTGAACAGGGCTGCTCCGGCGAGGCTTCCGGCAGTTGGCAGCAATCTTCAGGCGGTTGGCAGCGGCCTTGGCGGCTCCGGTCGGCGGGAACAGGGATGAAAGAGATGGTGAACAGGAAAAGGGGGGGGTCGGCTGGATATAGGTTTTAGGTTAGAAGAAAATATAAAGAATAAAAAGTTATATATATATATATATATATATATATATATATATATGTGTGTGTGTGTGTGTGTGTGTGTGTGTGTGTGTGTGTGTGTGAAACTAGGGTTGGTGTTGAGGTTGACCTAGAAAGGTGGGCTTGGTCAACATCCTCCTTGAAAAAAGGGCTTGGTTTCTTATGTAGAAATTGGAGGGCTAGGATTGCATGGTTTCAAAATGGAGGGCCAAGGTTTGATGAGGGTTGATGTTGAGTGTTACACACTCCAAAATTTTGGAGAAAATTCTCATGAAGGAAAAAATGAGTTTCTTCATGTGTTGTGTCCAATGGTGTGGACACCTCAATGCACTTTTGCATAAAAGTGCCTAACAATTGAAAAATTGTATAAGATAGGATTTTTGGATTAATTTAATTAAAACTAACATGATTGGTGTTCTAAAATTAATTAGAAGTACAAGAGGCTAAAATTAGGTGGGACATAAGTGTCATGAATGAAAAAGACTCAGAATAGAATATTATCCTAATTTAGGTTGCACAAAATGGGTCGAGATTGTGTCTCCAATTTCGATTGGAACGCACAATGATACAAAGTTGGATTTATAAAAATAAATATAAATGTTTTCGACGAATGTTGTTTGACTAAAATGAAGCACAAAAAGGCATAATTATGACTTACACAAGGATAAAAATAGAAGGCTGGCATGTCTAGGACAAGGGTGTGAAATTTGTAGGAAGGCAATGGCTAGTGTAGTGCTCCAATTATCGAAACAACAATAAGGTACAATCAATCAAATAAAATCACAACAATTAAATATAACTAAATATCATGCAATATTAACACATTAAATTAAATAAATGAAAAAAAATGAACATACCCCTATTCTGGAATGTGGTAGTGACACCAAGCCCAAGAAGACCTGCTGGACGTGGGTAGCAAAGGTCGATGTGCCTCGCCCAACTACGGAGCAAACGCTTCCCGCCTCTCACTCTGTTGCTGATAATGGTCATCAGGAGAACACCCAGGACGTCCACGTCAATGCGGCAGCCCGTTTGATGCAGAAACTGCTTGGCACCCAGACTCTGGCAGAGAAAAGTACTACGATACCATACGTTCTGGTGCTGTGGCAGGTTCTATGCGGCCAAGAGTTCATGTACGAACCCCAGATCAGGAAGTCTTTCATTGACGTTCTGAGGGAAGTTCTTATATGAACCCCGGATCAGGAAACAAATACAACACCTACGCACTTGTGCGCTCGGTCCTTCCGGGCCCACAAAAGGGTACAAGGTGGAACAACCCTTGCTTGGCTTGCATAATATGGTCAATCACAAGCGCAAGACGAGGAAAACAACTGCAGCCGATAAAATATTCTCTCCAGGGCACCACTCTGCCAAGATCATTATCAATTGCTGCTGCAACAAAGTGGCAACACTCACAAGTAGGTACTCAGCCTTCCAGCGACTACACCAGAAAGCACCTATCTGGCAATAACCCAGAGATCAGGTGCAAGTACAAAAGGAGGAGGAGATGCCCTCTGCCTCATGCTACTCGACTCGGAAGCTTTCCGCCACCAAGGGAGGAAAGAAGTCAAGTACCTCTAGTCCGTCGCTCTCTGCCAGTGCGTTGCGAAGGCGACTACCAGGAGGGTTAACAACGGGACCTACAGAAGGCATTTTCCAGGGTACCCGCTCAAGGAAGAAACTGTCAGCTAATAGGGGTATTTCTTCCTCATAATCCCTGGGGATGGCCCAAGCTGAGGGTGGTATTCCCCTCGACTTACGCAACAACCCGACGTTCCAAGAAGACATCGATTCCCAAGGAACAGACTCTGAGATCCCTGGGGTAGCTTACCTCGCCAGGTTAATGTAGCCTCTTACCCTGGGGGTAGTATTCCTTCCAAGTCGAAAGAGGAGATGGCGCTGCCAACTTTTCCTGATGACTTCTCTCGCCAGGGGTCTGAGACAGAAAGTGCGACATCCACTATCCCGTCCATCTCTCCCCACGTGAGGACGATATACATGGTCGGGACGACCATGAAGGCCCCAGCGACCGCCAGCACCTCGAGACCCAAGAGGCCATGATGCAGACGATGGGTGCATCAATGCAAGTCTTAACCCAGACCATGCTGGAAATCAAAGCAAATATGGCTTTTCAACCAGCAAGGACCCCTAGACAAGCAAACTTTGACCCTGGGACCAACGGGGATTCAAACACAAATGCCCCACCCATGGGCAATAATCCTCACTTGCCTGGCTCGTCTGCACCTTTTGTAGGAGATGAGGTCAAGGAAGTAATGAAGGATGTTCGGGAACTCCGGGCTCGCCTAGACTCCTTGGGAAATTGGGACTCACTCCGCAATCTTGGAGTGCGACAACCATACTCGATATAATAGAGGGATGTACCGTATCCGCCCAAATATAAGCCTTTCAACATTAACACATTTGACGGCAAGTCCTCTCTTCGTTGGTTCATGAGTTACTTCGAGATTACAACGGGACACCTACCTCGCAGCGATGCTATCCTTACCAGACTCTTCTTCGGGGCATTAGCGGGGGTAGCTTTCGACTGGTTCTGCAGTCTCGAAGGTAATTGTATCTCATCATTCGAAGACCTCAAGCGCCTGTTCCTCAACTGATTCTATAAGGCGAGAAATGATATGACGATGTCCTCTTTGATGAATGTCGCCCAGGGAGAAAGGGAACTGACGTAAAATTACTTTGAGCGGTTCCGACAAACAGCGCTAAGGTTGCCCCCTGGCAATCCCGATGCCACACTAATGGAGATGTGCCAGTAAAATATGCTTTCGACAGTCAGCCTCTGGATGCGTGATAGCCAGTTCAAAGACTGGACGACGTTCATTATAAGCGCTGTCAGCACTGAAAATAATCTCAGAGACGCCCGACACTTAGGGAATCTATATCCCTACTGCGAGGAAAAGGGAAAGCGCCCCAGTAGCAACAACAACATCAATAGCAGTAGTAGCAACCGCGATGCGAAAAGAAAGCAAGCCATGGTCGCTAATGTGACCAAGAAACCTGAGCAAAAGCAGGCAGAGGCTCCAAAATCAAAGGAGACATATTCTTTCGAAGACGGTGATGTCAAGTCCATCTTCGATATGCTGATGCAGGAAGATAAAATTTGCCCCCCCCGACGTCAAACGTCAGCCTAAAGCGGAGGAGATGAACAACCCAAAGTACTGTCACTTCCACCGTTATATTCCCCACCCAATGCAAGAGTGCTACACCTTGAAGAAGTATATCCAACGTATGATTGACACAAAGGCCCTTACCTTGGATTTCGATGATGTAACGGTTGCCACCAATATGGTATCCCTCCGGTTCGGCAACTTTTCCGCAACAGAAGCCCATGATGGAGTCACACCGATCCCAAGGGAAACAATGGAGGTAGTCAATCTTCCTCCAGCTTACGACCAAGCAGCCGGGCTGACACCTCTTACTACCCCTCGGGGCGAGATCATATGGGTCCACCAGAATCTGGTCCCAGACTTGACGCAGTAAGCAGCTCCTTCCGCCGTCAAGCCTAAAACATAAAAAACCAAGTCCTGCCACATGGTTTCTCCCCCCCCTGAGGAGGCCTGGGCAGGGACAACCAGGTCGGGCCTTGCCTACTAGCGGGATTTTGAGGCGCCCGACATCAAAGCGCCTTCAACGACCAGGTCAAAGGGAAAGCAATGCAATCCAGGCCACATGATCCTATTCGTAGAAAACATAAACTATAGACTTCAGATGCTCAGCCAGCTCAACAAGTCTCCCAGGGCATAAGAACCAAGTCTCGCATGACTCATCAGCAATGGGGCATGATAGACATTGTTCTATTGTACGCATCCGGGCAAGTCTTCAGCGCAAGGACGTATCACACTTTATGTACACACGATAGTACTTCTCTGTATAACAAATCCTTATGGGTAACATGTATTATTCCCTTGCGTGATATACAAAAATATGCGACAAGCGGTGGTCCTCGGCGTGGTAGACAATCGTGCGCATGCGGCAGTGGTCCTACGCGCACAACTCATCCAACTCTCTCGTGTATACGTGGCAGTATTCCCATGCACATAGCTTCTTATTCTGCACAAGCTAAGCTATCAACATTATTCAATACAACAAATGATAAGCTGCCACAGTTCCATCATTACAGTCAACAATCACTCCGTCTCATGTCGAAGATGGACTTTGACCTCCAAAAAGCTGAAGGCCTAAACTTTGGTAAAGGATGGCGTATTCCTTTATAATCCAACAATTATTACAACAGAACTCACAGAGGACTAGGATATGGAGATGCTAGTACGCGCCATCACTCCGACAAGACGATAACCTATAGGGCTAGAGTGCCAAAATCATAAACTTCTGGCCATGGTTGACAAGATGGACATCGAGGATAATATTTTCTCGATCCAACCTTCTATCAAAGACATCAAGGACGATGTTTCCTCGATTCAACAGTGTATACAAGCTCATAAATTCTAAGAAAGATTTGTTAATCAGGGGCAAAATTCTCCAGCAAATGCAGAATATACAGTACCTACATTTTGCACAGTATACACTTCTCTTTGCAAATTCCTGTAAAAATAATCATCTGTATCCAGGAGTCTTGGATATGCAACGGATGATGGATCCCCAAAGTCTCTCCAGCGGAGCAGTCCTCAGGTCCACTTGCACACTCCCGCTTCGTCGGACGCTAGCCATGTTCATATTTACCTCTGAGCTATCGCCCCACCAATCTTTCCAGCGGAGCAATCCTCAGGTCTATCTTTATGTTTGGATAGACCACACTCAACAAACCACTCCTCAGTGAGTATTTCGAACATTGGTTCACGTCTATATTACCTTTGAACTATCGTCATAATATTTCTTCCCGACTGAGTTTGCCATGTCCATATTACCTCTGAGTAAACCTCCCGGGTTTTCGCTATCGATCATTATATTCATATTACCTCTGATATCAGTTGTTATCCTCACTTATCATCTGTGCTCACCAAGGTACACCAGTGGTGTTAATTCTATAAAAACTGCCACGTCCATATTACCTTTGGCAGGGCTTGTCTCAAACCTATTACTTGCACTAATACGAACAAAAAGTAATGGGTCCACAAAATCTATTGTAGGATCAAAAATAATATAATATACTCTAGAGTGGGGGGGGGGGTGAATCGAGTATGCAACAGAATTTAGCAAATAAAAACTTTCTAGCAAGTTATACAAGTATCATGACTGCTATATATGTGTCACAGATATAAGTATGTGTCACAGCTATAGTAACAGTCTAGCAATTGTGTTGCAGGTATGTCACAACTATCATAATATAAGCCAAAGTAAAGTAAAGAGTGAGAAGGAAAATGCAAACACAATGATATATCCTGGTATCCCTCAATGTGAGGACTAATCCAGGCGAGAGGATTTTAGCTCACAGTTGGAATCCACTATACGAATGGAACACAAGCTTTGATCCGAAGGCTTGCCGACTTCTTACAAACACAAGATTTGATCTGAAGAGCTCGATGACTTCAAGTATGAAGTAAAGAACTTCTGAACAAGCTTATGATTACAACTCTCTGAACTTCTAGACTGTACCGTACTGGCAACTGAGACTAGAGAACTGTAACTGGCTTGGGATATAAAAATGAAGGCTTTTTAGAACTCGTATACCAGAACAGAAGAGAATATTGAAAGTGAATTAATGTTTAGAAATATGAAATCTCTTCTCTATTTATAGGATTTCTCAAAGAAGAGTTTGGACAGAACTCGGCCAGAGTTTGTCTGCAAAATATCAGAAAATAGTCGTTACCGAACTGCAGGGAGACCAAGTTTCTGAACAAAATGTCCACTAAGGCCGAACTCGGCCCAAAATTGGTCTGAGTTCTGTTCCCTTAGTTTAGGGCCAGAACATAAACTGGGCTGAGTTTTGGGTCCAACTTAGCTCAACCAAAATGTAGAATTTTAGGCTATTTCAACATAGGCTATTTTAAAAACAATTTAAGGTAGCCTAATTGCCAGTACGACGTGGTATACAGTATATTTCTAGACTCAATAAAATTGAAAATTATATTGTATACAGTAAAATAAAAACAAACACGACAACAGGAAGCAGCTCTAAATAATTGATGTTACAGTCATCGCAATACATCTGAAAAGCATCGCAGTAGCTTATATCGAGTCCAGGTTAGATCGATTATCAAAATCGGTTCGACCATGACCAATGGGACAACATTCTCTCCTATTTTGATAATTGACAAACCTTGACTGATATAACATCTTCATCGAACTGATTTAAAAATCAATTATACTATTTCAATTGTAGTCACTAGATGTTGTATCTTTTTTTCCTCCGTTGTCATTTAGCAAAATTTCTAGGAGAAGGAAGCTCCCCCACAAAATGTGCTTACAAAAAGATAGACAAGTGAAGAAAAAATACATTGCATATATTTCACAGAAACAGAGCATTTAAAAAATGCAGTAGCAAAATATGAATGCTAAGCGAGACAGAAAAGTTAATATGCATATAAATAGAATAAAACTTAAATAGATAAACTTTTGAGTACAGCTAACTGAAAGAGTTTTACCATACATAAAGTACTATAACTGGAAATGCATAAATAAAATCTAATCGTTGGAATGTAGAAGACATTTTCAAGATACATACACATAAAGTAAAAAATCAACTAAAAATATCTAGACTAAAACATAACAGCTAGATATCTACTCATCATAAGAAGTTATTAATTTTAAATTTCAATAAATATAACTAAAATTATTCTACGAATTACTTTTTGTATACTGCGATTATCTTAGATTAGCTGTAGGGGTACTGTCCCAGCTAGTGGAGGTCCACAGGGGGACACTTAAGTTTTGTTTCGCTTTAGTCGTAGCCATGGTGACAGACAAATCCTTTGTAAGCTTGTCTCCAAAATAATTTTTGTATATTAGAAGTAATTCAATAACATAAGATTAATTAATTTTATCGATATCTAAAATTCCTAATTCTCGACGTAAGTAGTTGAATCTATCTTCTGCTAAAGGCTTAGTAAAGATATCAGCCAGTTGTTTTTCTGTGTCTAAATATTCTAAATTAATGTCTCTATTTTATTGATGATCTCTAAGAAAATGATGTTGAATCTCAATGTGCTTAGTGTGTGAGTGACATACATGATTCTTAGTCAAATTAATAGTGCTAGTGTTGTCACAGTAAATGAGAATATGTGAATATTGTAAGTCATAGTCTTCTAAGGTTTGCTTCATTTATAAAATTTGTGCACAACAAGCAAACCATAGTCTTCTAAGGTTTTGGGATGCATATAGCAAAATCAGCATCCAAATAACCGACTAGGTCATGGGACATGGTTTTGGGATACCATATGCCGACAGAAGGAGTACTCTTAAGGTATTGATATATAAGCTTAACAACGCACAAATATGATTCCATAGGGTTAGCTTGAAATCGTGCACACAAGCAAACACTAAATATGATATCAGGACGACTAGCAGTTAAATAAAGTAAACTACCAATCATACCTCGATACTTATGTATGTCGACCGGTTTGCCTTATTCATCTATGTCAAGCTTTGTTGAAGTTTCCATTGGAGTACCAAAGGGCTTGGCAGATTCCAGATCGAACTTCTTTAAGAGATCTTTTATATACTTGTCTTGGTTGATGAATGTCCCATTTTGAGTTTGTTTGATTTGCAGTCCAAGAAAGAACTTCAGCTCTCCCATCATTCTTATCTCAAACTCACTTTGTATACACTCACAAAATTCTCAACAAAGAGATTCATCAATTGATCCAAAAATAATGTCATCAACATAAATTTGAACTAAAATAAGATTTTTATTCAAAGATTTAGAAAATAGTGTAGTGTCAACCTTTCCTTTTAAAAAATATTTTTCAAGTAGAAAAGAGCTTAGGTGGTCATACCAAGCGCGAGGGGCTTGTTTCATTCCATAAGGCTTTCTTCAACTTGAAAACATGATTAGGGTTTTTGAAATCCGTGAATCCAGGTGGTTGAGCTACAAAAATTTCTTCTTTTATGAAATCATTTAAAAATACACTTTTGACATTCATTTGAAATAATTTAAAATTATGAAAATATGCATATACATATAGCATGCAAATGGATTCTAAACGCGCAACTGGGGCATAAGTTTCATCGTAGTCGATACCTTCCTCTTGGTTGTATCCTTGAGCTACGAGTCTAGCCTTATTACGTGTAACTAAACCATTCTCATTTAATTTATTTCAGAATACCCAATGGGTGCCAATGACTGAATGATTATTAGGCTTGGGAACAAGTTCCCAAACTTGATTTCGTTCGAGTTGGTTTAATTCCTCTTACATGGCTTTTATCCAGTAATTATTACTACATGCTTCTTCAATATTTTTATGCTCAAGTTGTGAAACAAAAGCTATACTAGATACAATATCTCTATTAGAGCAACGAGTACTTACACCTTTTGTGATCTCACCTATTACCAAGTCCTTGGGTTGATTGGTCTTGAATTTTATCCTCTTTGGCAGATTCTCCAAGTAGTTGGTACTGGGTTCCGTTTTGGTTGGTGCTTTGCATGATGTACCGATATCTTCATCCTCACTATCATTGTTTATTTCATTGTTTAACTCATTGAAGGTGACATTGATTGATTCTTCGATCGTCATTGACTTCTTGTTGAAGACTCGGTATTCTTTGCTCTTGGCCGCATAACCTAAAAAAATACCTTCATCGGCCTTTTCGTCAAATTTGCTTAAGTTATCTTTGGTATTGAGAATGAAACATTTGCATCCAAAGATCTTAAAGTAGGAAACAGAGGAAGTTCTATCAAATCATAAATCATAGGGATTTTTCTTTGATTTAGGTCGAATCAAAACTTTATTCAAAATATAGCACGCTGTATTGACAGCGTCTGCCCAAAAATACTTAGGTAGCCTGAATTGGTTTAACATTACTCTAGCCATTTCTCTAAGAGTTCTGTTCTTATGTTCTACAACACCATTCTATTACGGAGTTTTAGGACAAGAGAATTCGTGCAAATAACCGTGTGTGTTATTAAATTTCTCAAAGTCAGTATTTTCAAATTTGCCGTCATGATCACTTCTAATGCGAGTCATTATGAATCCTTCCTTATTTTGTACCTTTTTACAAAATGTGACGAGTTATGAAAGTGCGTTATTCTTATGAGCAAGAAAATATACCCACGTGTATCTAGAGTAATCATCTACAATTACTAATGCATACAACTTACCATTTAGACTAGAAACTCTGCTAGGTCCAAATAGATCCATATTTAATAATTGTAGATGTCGAGTGGTACTTACAGCATTGATCGACTTAAATATTGATTTTGTAGCTTTGTTCTCTTTATAATCGCTACATACCATATTTTCTTGAAGGCAATCTCCTGTAAGCTTCGTACCAATTTCTTTATGGATAATCTCGATATTGTGTCCATGTTTGCATGTTTTAGCCTCATCTGCCATAGTTGATTCTCGTTATTTTTGGTGTATAGGCATCTACCTGTAGTGTATCTTCCAAAAGATAGAAAACATAGATATTATCTTCCCTAATTCCTTCAAAAATAGTACTGCCAGTTGAGCTATCAACTATAGTACATTTGTCTTTAACAAAGTTAATTCCATAATCATGGTCAACTAAATGAATTATGCTGAGTAGGTTATGCTTTAACTCAGTTACTAGACAAATATCTTTAATCACTAGATAGGTAGCCTTACCAATGTTGTCGATACCTATTATATAACCTTTTAGATTGTTACCGAAGGAGACGCGTCCTTCTTTCTTCTTCGACTGTGTTACAAACAAAGATGCATCGTTGGTCATATACCGTGAGCAACCGCTGTCGAGGATCCATTTGCTTCTAGAGTGGGTAGGATGATCCACCTACAAAATAATTTATAGATAAAACTTTTGGTACCCATTTCTTATTGGGTCCTGAAAAGTTAGCTTTAGGTATCCATGCACAAATATTTAAAGCAACTAATTTCTTAACTCTACATGTAGAAGCAATATGACCAATAGTGCCACAATAATAACATCTAGCGTGCTTAGTGTTAGGTGCAGTATTTTATGCTTTTTGGTAGGTCTAGAGGTTTTGGTAGGATACTTGTAGTAGAAGGCATGTCTTTGAGGATTTGTCCTCTTGGGCATAGGTTTGATAGTCTTTGGTTGAGCAGTGTTCCTTTTGGGTAAGCGATACGTGTTAGGAGATGAAGCAGTCATCATCGGCTATTTTTCTAACCTAATTTCCAACTTTTTAGAAGTGTCAAACAATCTATTTTAATCAGCTGTTAGGGCATCATTCCTAATCAGCGCATTGATACTCTTTGTTTTCTCAATTTGAAAATCTTCTTGCAGTTGAGCTATAGTTTTATCTTTCTCTTCAAGAGTGCGTGATACTTCATGTAATTGTAACTTGATAGACGCTAACTCATTAGTCTAACTAGAAGGTTCAGATTCTCTAATTAGAAGGTTCAGATTCTCTAATATCTGCTAGAATTAGGGTTGGCCTTTCTATCTCAAGTTTGTGTTCCTTGACTACCGTCTTAGAGGTCTTGTATTTACCAAGCAACTTTCTATGATCTTCTAAGAGGTCACTAAAAGCATCATCTAGCTCATCGAATATGAAATTATCATAGAGAGGATTAGTGGTTACCTGATCAAATGTCATTAGGCACACATTAGCAGCTTCTTGAGAGCCATCATCTTCTGAGTCGCTGGCCTCACTTTCGTGCCATATGCTTGTTATAATATATTTTTGAGGTATTGCATTCTTTGTGTACCTCTTTTCGTATTTTGTAACCATCTTTGTTGATGCTGCCGGACAGTCTTTCTTGATGTGACCCTTCTTTTTGCATCCGTAGCATACATGCTCTTCGTCATCGTTGTTGTTCTTGTGATGGTCTTTGCCTCGACGATTGAATCATAAAAATTTCTTAAAGTTCCTTACCATTAGAGCTTGCTCTTCACCGTCTTCATCTTCATCTTCAGACTCTTTTTCAACAGTTCTTTTGTGATGTGCCTTGAATGCGATTGATTTTTCCTTGGGTGCTGAATCTTCGAAGTCTTGCAAGTATAGCTTATGTATCATCTGCTTCCCCATCAATGTTTCAAGCGTCATTGTTGTGAGGTCATTTCCTTTAATGATTGTTATAGCCTTGGGGTTCCAATTCTTGGTGAGACCCCGCAGTACTTTGCTAATCTTCTCATGGTTGCTGTACTCCTTGCCTAGAAAGGACAAAGGATTTACAATATCGAGGAAACGAGTGAATATTTGTGTAATCGTCTCATTTGACTTCATTTTGAAAGCTTTATATTCTTGAGTCAATCTGCTTATCTTTGACTTCTTGACTTGGTTGGTTCCTTCATGGGTTACTTCGAGAAGTTTCCACACGTCGTGAGATGTTGTACATGTTGACACTTTGTTAAACTCCGTCCTGTCTACTGTACAAAATAAAGCGTTAATAGCATGTGCGTCAAGATTAGCTTATTTTTTTTCATTATCAGTATATTTTCATGTGGTTTCTCAACCAGGTTATCATCAACAATTATACGAGCCAGCTTTTTTTGGCCATCTATAACTATAGACCAAAGATCAAAATCAAGAGATTTCAGATAATAGCTCATTCGTGTCTTCCAATAAGTGTAGTTTATTCCGAAAATAGAGGAGGTTTGTTTGTGGATTGGCCTTCCTTCATGTTAGCCATGTGATATAAGTGGCACTAAAAGTATATTTAGGCAATACAAAAGTAAATAATAGTTAATTAAATAATAGTAAAAATATACCTAAGCAGGATGATGATAGGTATATAATCAAATTGATAAATGTTGTAAACCTGCTCTGATAGCAATTGTAGGAGCAATTGGGATTAGAAACGAATTCAGAGAGTACCTGCTCTGATACCAATTGTATGAGAAATTGGGATCAGAAACCAATTCTGAGAGTACCTGCTCTGATACCAATTGTAGGAGCAATTGGGATCAGAAACCAATTCAGAGAGTACGTGCTCTGATACTAATTGTAGGATCGATATATAATAGAATATACTCTAGAGGGGGGGGGGGGGTGAATAGAGTATACATCAGAACTTAGTAAAATAGAAACTTTCTAGCAAGTTATACAAGTATCATGACTGCTATATATATGTCACAAATATAACTATATGTCACAGCTATAATAACAGTCTAGCAATTGTGTTGCAGGTATGTCACAGCTATCACAGTATAAGCCAAAGTAAAGTAAAGAGTGAGAAGGCAAACGCAAACACAATGATGTATCCTGGTATCCCTCAATGTGAGGACTAATCTAGGCGGGAGGACTCTAGCTCCCAGTTGGAATCCACTATACGAATGGAACACAAGCTTTGATCCGAATGCTTGTCGACTTCTTACAGACACGATCTTTGATCCAAAGAGCTCGATGACTTCAAGTGTGAAGTAGAGAACTTCTGAACAAGCTTCTGATTATAACTCTCTGAACTTCTAGACCGTACCATACTGGCAACTGAGACTAGAGAATTATAATTGGCTTGGATATGAAAATAAAGGCTTTTTAGAACTCGTATACCAGAAGAGAAGAGAAGATTGAAAGTGAATTAATGTTTAGAAATGTGAAATCTTTTCTCTATTTATAGGATTACTCAAAGGAGAGTTCGGACAGAACTCGGCCAGAGCTCATCTGTAAAATATCAGAAAATAGCCGTTGAATCCGAAACTGCAGGAATACCAAGTTTCGGAACAAAACGTCCACTAAGACCAAACTCGGGCCGAACTCGGTCCGAGTTTTGTTCCCTTAGTTCAGGGCCAAGCCTAACTGGGCCGAGTTTTGGGTCCAACTTTGCTCAACCAAAACGTCAAATTTTAGGCTATTTCAAGATAGGCTATTTTGAAAAAAATTTAGGGTAGCCTAATTGCCAGTACAACACGGTGTACAGTATATTCCTAGACTCAATAAAATAGAAAATTATATTACATACAGAAAAATAAAAACAGACACGGCGACGGAAAGCAACTCTGAACAGTTGATGTTGTAGTCGTCGCAGTACATATGAAAAGCGTCGCAGTAGCTTATATCAAGTCCAGGTTAGATTGATTATCAAAATCGGTTCGACCATGACCAATGGGCCAACACCTATCACATCCATATTACCTATGATAGGGATTGTTTTTGAATTTATTATTTTTACTCAACGTGCACAACAAATAATATGTCTACCAAGAGTGCCCAGTGGAATTTTCTCAATAGAAGCAAATAGCCACGTCCATACTACCTCTGGCGCGCTTCCTTCTCATTCTACAAAAACACCAGGATTGTACCTAACCTTTCGGTATGGCCATTGATCAGCTCACGTCTACGTCACCTTTGAGTTATCGTTCTCACCTCCTCCCCAGTAGGGTTTTCCATGTCCTTCGCACCTCTGAGCAAACCTTCTGGGTTTGGATATCGATCATCACGTCCACAGTACCTCTGATATCGATCGTCGTCTAAACTTATTACCTGTGCTTAAATTTAAGTGCGCCAATGGTGTTAAGTCCACCAAAATTGCCACCTCTGGCAAGGCCTATTTTGAACTTATTACTTGCACTCTTGTGCGCAAGAAGTAATAAGTCCACCAAAAATCCTCCAGCGGGATGTCCTCAATCCAAAGAAAACCTCAACATCTATATTACCTCTGGCTCATTTTCTTTTCCTTCTACCAAAAATATCGGGATCATACCTAACGTCTCGGTACGACTATCGATCAGTTCACGTCCATACTACCTCCTAACTATGTCTCTCCACTTTTTCCAGAAGAGTGAATCTATCACTAGAAGAAAATGGTCACGTCCATATTATCTATGTCCTATTTTTCTTTATTCCCACAGAGTCATATCTTAATACGCCCATGTTACCTCTGAATAAAATATTTTTAGAACTTTTTTATGTCCATATTATCTCTGAGTAAAGTTCTACTCTTCGACTTTCTGCTATCACGTTCGCATAACCCCTGATAGTGCTAGTCGCTTCCGCTTATTATCCGTACTTAAGGTACGCCATGGGTAATAAGTCCACCACTCCGACCGAGTTTGCCACGTCCATATTACCTCTGAGAAAACTTATCGATCTTGACCATCGATCATCACTTCCATGTTACCGCCGATATCGATTATCTCCAAACTTACCACCCGTACCCAATCCGGAGTATGCCCGCGGTGTTTAGTCCACAAAACCTATCACGTCCATATCACCTCTGTTAGGCTTTGTTTCGAATCTATTAATTGCACCCCTGGTGCGCAAAAGAGTAATAGGCCTACCAAAATTCCCCAGTGGGATGTCCTTATTGACCACGGTTGCTGTACTTCGTTCATATTACCTCTAGTACAAATACCCAAATATTACGATGTCCAAAGAAAGCGATTTCTCCTTTTATTAAAACAAAAAGAAGGAATGAGAGATTACAAACATTAAGAAGAAGAGGAATCAGAATCTTCCGAATTACTGATGTACATAGCAAGAAAATAAAAAATGCAAGCGCCCGAGGACACGAGCAATTGATGTGGAGTGTCTCCAACACCTTGCTCCCCGAATCAGTAGGGGTTTCCAAGATTTCTTGGAAGATGTCTGTCACCCTCACTTTTTCAACTAGGGATAGTTTGGTAATTTGGCATGGGTATTTATTTTTAGGAATAAATATTAATATTAGTGTGCTATAAATATTTAGTTGATGCTTGTATTAATTATTTATTAGTATGCTATATATTTATTTGTGCCTTGTATTATATATTTATTAATTAGTAGGCTAGTCCAATAGTTAGACTTGACACATGTGAACCCAATTAGACTTGTCATGACAATTAGACTTTTTATGACAATTAGTGAGCCCAATATGGACCCAAGCCCCATAGCACATCCCCACTAATTCATTAGGAGAATTAGAGTTAATTTGGATTAGTTAGAAGTCTTCCCATTATACCCTTCTTAATTACCCTTCATAATTAACCATTAAAGGACAATTTGAACCTTAACAAGTTTCTTGGGAGAGGGGGCAAGGGCAGGCCACTATTAAAGAGGCTCTTCTCTCTCTATCTTTCTCTCCTTATTTGTATTTTATTTTTGATCCCCAATTCTAGATCTCCAATTTCCTATTTTTTCCTCCATCAAATTTCCTCTCAATTTTTTCATATTTTCTCTCATTTCCACTATTAGAAGAGCTTTGGAGCTTGGAGAGGCAAGGAGTACAAGGAGGAGGAACTTTGGTGGAGATATCATGTCCGGATCGTATCCATTGTGCTTTTTATTGAAAATCTATCTCTCAATTGATAATTTCTGAATTCTTCTTTATTGTAGTTTCCAAATCATGCATTGGACCTTTAGGAACACCCCAATGGCATAGGGCTACATATAGGAACAAGTTCTAGATCAATTGGTTATGTATTCTGAATTCTATGTGGTGATTTGTGTATATTTTAGGAAAATTTTGGGATTGACAAATCAAGTGTGTGTCATGAGCCAATATTAGATCTAATTAGACTTAGATCGGGGTTAGGGGACTCGATACGAGTCCATAATTGGATACGTATCACAAGATTTTGTGATACGAGATAATTTTGGGGGTTTTTCCTTCGATACGGGTGATACACATACCATAAATTGACATGACACTTAGAATAGTTTGCTAACACTTAGTTTATACTCTAATTGTTATTTAGAACTTGTTGGTAGGCTTTGGGTTGATTGGATAGGTTTGGGGTGCGTATCATGAGAGTATCCTAGCGTATCGATCGGTTGCACCCCCAGTGTTTGTGAGAATGCCAATTGGCTATTTTTGACTTAATATTCAGTTGCACTTGGATATACTTTTGTATATTTATTCTCGTTAGTTATATATATGATTATAAGAGTGTATTTATATATAGATACATATATATGTATTGGTAGGGAGTATGTGTGTATGTTTTGTATGTGTATAGGCATATGGAGGGGAGAGTCGAGCAATCAACAACAACAACAACTGCATAAGCAGCAACGGCATATACAAGAAGCAACAACAGGAAGCAGCATTTGCTTGCAGTAGCAAGCAAGCAGCAGTAGTAGCTGATTTAGGCAGTTAGCAATGTATGAGAGCCGGGTATTAGAGTTAGGTTGTTAGTCGAGTGATTTCACATGTGTGCCAAGGGGCAGTGGGTATTGGACTGTGCATGGAGTGTTGGCTTGATTTTAGAAGTTAGTATTAATTACAGTAAGTTATGATACATATAAGTTAGTTAATTGATGTTAAAATTTAGCTAAGTTAGATACCTACTTGAGCTAGATATTAGTATGTTAATTGATATTGACATTGGTATCATAAATTTGATATTAGATGTTAGTTTCAAATAAGAAATTAGATATTGGCATTAGTATTTAGCTAGATATGTTTGAGTTAGTATGTTAAGGATTTGTTAGTGTTAGTTCTAGGTAGTGTTAGTTAGTATTTAAGACTAGATATGGAGATCTCATTTACCTTGAACTATTACAAAGATTGAGAGTGAGGTTTGAGTATCAGTCACTTGACACTTGACACTTGAGTTAGAGCAGGGTAAAGTAAGGGTAACTAGTATAGTTAGATAAGTGTTGTATATATTGTAGCTTATATAATTGGATATTAGATAGGTATGTATATATAGTATGTATTTATAAGATAGAGTTTGAGTTGGATACTTGGTATCCTAGTATCCCTTTTCCTTAGTTATTGGTATTAGTGGCTAGTTAGGTTGGTTTGACTTGTACTAGTTAGATAATAGCTAGTTTTGCTAGAGTTGACTAGTCAGACCTAGAGTTGACTAGTTTGACCTAAAATTGACCGGTTTGACTAGTTTGACTTTGAGTTGACTAGTTTGACCCATTTGGCCTAGGAAAGACCTATAAGCATATATTTAATTCATTTAAATATGATTATTATTCTATAATATCAAGTAACTTTGTAATTCATATTAGGTCTTTATGATGCCAGTTCGGACGTTGATCCTCACTCGTTGCTCAGGATATCATGCGAGTACATCTCTCTGTTAATTTTTATTTTATGATAGTGTATATATCACTTTTTCTAGAACTGCGTACTTGATATTGACACTTGGTTACACGGACTGGTACTATATGGATCCCGTCAGGAGATGTTATCCCTTACCGTATTCAGCGGGTACTTCTTACACATGTATTTTATCGTGTGCATCGGGTATTGATTTTTATGTGCTTCATGTGCATCCATTATTTCGTGTGCTAGTGTGACTATACCGTATTCATGTGCGTAACCTGTCGTGATTGGATCCATGAGTATTGGTTGGGGAGGGGGAGTAGAAGTTGGTTATGTGATCAAGCCATATTTATCTCATGTGTTTGTCGATTATACACCTCATGTGCAACCTAAGCCGATCACATAACGAACTTGCACTCTAAACCACATAGCTAGTATTCATGTTCTTCTACTTGCAGTTCATTTCCATATTACCAGTATTTACTTTCCAATTTTTTATTGTGATTATTTGCCTGTTCTCACCTGTATTTTCCATTCTTAATACTTGTGCATCTCGTATTCTTTTCTATTACTCGTCATATATGCTTTACCATGTATTTGGAGTTACTTTCAGAGTTTTGTACTTCGCTCCTTTTCTGATTGGATATATTTTTTAGATGATTGGCTAGAGGAGCTGTGTCCCACTTATTACGGCCTACAGGATGGTGAGCCACTAGAGAATACTCCCCTAGAGCAAGAGGATATAGTACTAGTGACCGAGGAGGCCTAGTTATATAGTTTTGGACTTGTACTAGTCTTATTTTGGACTCATGACATGTATATATATTATTTTGGAGAGTTGTTGAGCCTAGACTTATAGTATTGGACTTGAGGATGTTTTGTGACTCCTATTTCTCTTTTATTCCATATCGTGCTTTCATCCTCCTTAGTTTGATATTGTGATTGAGTATTGTTTACCAATATTACATTATTAATTTGTTCCTCCAGTTGGAGTTGAGATAGCATGACAGGTACTCTTATTATATTGTTTGAGATATTTAGATAGTTATATTGCCTTAGACAGCGTTCTACAGTCGGTGCTGTGGCGTAGGCAAGATGTTGTTCACTATTCGTGCCCTTATTCCGGGTATGGATCATGACACATTTTTAGTGGTTGCCCATGCAGGTCCTCGAGGTCACAACTAGTACGATATCTTAGTAGTGCTCACTTAGAGTATTACTAGAAGCCTGCTATAGGATATAGGACTTAGGATCTAGGATGAGAGTATACTCAATCACAACTAGAAAAAATTTCTAATTTATCAATTTTGTAATCTTTATCATTCTGAATATTGATTTCTTTGAAATATTACTGTCCTCCTTTGATGATATCGTATCTTGCACAATATTGACTTCTTTGTTTCAATATATCTCCAGGAAGCCTCCGAAGATCAGATTCATTCGCTTGAGAGCAGCGGTAGCTTCCTTAGCTACTTCTCAGCCTGCTACGGAGAGGGCAGTAGCTACTACTGCTTCTTCTCGGATTGAGAGGGTCGCCTCACCGGTCCAGGTGGAGGCCTCTGTAGCCGCTTTTGGGGGTGCTCCTCCCCCAGTTCAGAGGACTGTTCCAGCCATTTCCGAGGGACTTCCCCCTCTACCGCCAGTGCCAGCTGATGATACACAGCTGTTCGTACTATTCCAGCAGATGATGGAGGCCCAAAGGGCCTAGGTTGAGATGCAGCACAGGCAGACTGATGTGATGAGACATGGCATTGAGAATGCCCACCAGGTGGCCATTATCGTAGTGGAGAGGATAGCGCCATCACATCCATAGGAGGTACAACCCAGGCCTGGTACCATACAGGACTTCAAGAAGTTGGATCCCTGGCCCTTTAAGGGGACAGGGGGTATTATGCATGCAGATGACTGGTTGGAGAACATAGAGCGTGTCATGCGCTTATCTCGCCTTGCAGAGGATCTGAAGGTGGAGGCAGCAGGACTACAGATGATGGACATCGCCAGTACTTGGCTCTGGAACGAGCCACAAATTGTCGATCCAGGACTGACATGGGGTGGGTTCAAGGACTCTTTCAAAAAGAAGTTCTTCCCACCCACCGAAAGACTCGATTTGGACCGACAGTTCCAGAACCTTCACCCCAAAAACATGTTGGTAGAGGAGTATGTCACAGAGTTTGGCAGACTAGGCAGATATGTAGACTACATGGTAAGGGATCCTGAGATCCGGGCGAGTTGATTCAGAGAGGGCCTGAATTGGGATGTGAGGGCTCTCATTTTCTTGAGCCATGTGACGTACACATATATATAGAGGGAGGCCCGCAAGGTCGAGAGAGACCTGAATTTGAGGCCCAAGAGAAAATAAGATATCTTTGGTGGCAGCAGCAGCGCGAGTCCAGCCAAGAGGCCCCATTTTCTGCCACAAAGACAGCAGTCCCTGCGCCTATCAGAGCACCAGTACAACAGAGGCACCAGATGCAGAGGCCAGCCCAGCCAGCTTGTGTTTGCTCCTTCTGTAAGAAGTTAGGGCATGGGTGGGATATTTGCAGGAAGAGGCTTGGTCAGTGTTTATTTTGTGACTCAGTAGATCACTAGTTGAGGGATTATCCTAAGATGTTAGCTCATACAGCTCAGGATGTATCCCCGATTCAGAGAATACCTATGAGACACCCAGCGGGACAGCATAGAGGACCTCCTTTGTCGCCACAATAGCAGAGGTTCACGCAACACCAGCAGCAGCAGAGAGGTGCACAGTAGGGGCAAGCTTTTGCCCTGACCGTGGAGAAGGCAGAGCCGGTCGGAGACGTTATAGTAGGTTCTGTCTTATTTGATTCTTTCCAGCATATACTTTATTTGATTTCGGTGCTTCACATAGTTTTGTTTATGTATCCTTTGCTTTGATGCATAATCTTGAGGCTAAACCATTGGCTAGGACTTGCAAGATCATGACCGGGGGTAGCATTATCCTGGTCAGTGATGTTTGCAAGGATCAAAAAGATTATTGGGAGACCAAGAGTTGAGCGCGTGTCTACTCGTAATGCCACTTCCGATCTACGACTTAGTACTCGGGTTGGATTGGTTGAGTAGGCACCATGCTAGTATAGATTGTCATAGAGATAGAGTGTTATTCAGATCGCCAGAAGAGCCAGAGTATGAGATCGCCAGAGGAGCAGCATCGCAGAGTGAGGATGCCTTTTATGGAGCTATGGTAGCAGACAAGGAGTTGCCACATCCTTTGATTGCGAAGTATATACATATTTTCCCGGAGGAGTTGTCGGGCTTGCCGTCAGACCGAGATCTAATGTTCTCTATAGACTTGGTGCCAGCACGTCTATTGAGTCAACAACAGCGAACTGGCTGAATTGAAGAAGCAGGTGGATGAATTGTAGGATAAGGGCTTAATCAGGTCCAGTTCGTCACCATGTGATGCTCCAGTATTATTTGTACTAAAGAAGGATAGGTCGGTACGCATGTGTATCGACTATAGGGCTCTAAATAACCTCACTATCAAGAATAAATATCCATTGCCGCGGATTGACGATCTCTTCAATCAACTGAGCGGGGCGAAGGTATTTTTAAAGATAGACTTAAGGTCGGGGTTGTAGAAGCATGAAAATACGCTGGAGAATTATATGCATAAAACCCCCAACATGCATGAAGCACGCGTAAAACAGAGCTTCAGCGCTATGTGGCGTAAAAATTTAACTTTAGAGCTATACGCGTAAAACAGAACTTCAGCGCTGTGTGGCATAAAATATGGCTTCAGAACAGTCTGCGTAAGGCAGTACTTCCAGGCTATTTTGGCATAAAAAGGTTGCTACATCTCCCTCCGGCGTAAAATATGTCTGCTTTTAATACAACATGAAGTTGTACGAGGAACCCTTCGTATTCCTCGAATGAACCTGTCAAACAAAATAGTGAACCTGACTCCTGACAAAGAGTACTACGTGACGATCGAGAGGACGGCTATAATAATAATTCTGCACAGAGGCCCAGACTGTCGTTTAGTGACATATCCTTGATACAAGTCATTTTTACGCATTCAAGGAATACGCTGCCTATTCTACACAGACAGAGATAAGTTTTTACGCTCAAGATGAGACAAAATCAAATGCCACATCAAAAGCTGTTCTTCGTACAGAACTCGAGGCATATCTCTGCAGTTAATGCGCGAGATGGGGGCAGATCTCTGTATTTAATACACAAGATTTTGTTCTATTTTTAATGAACTGGGAAAGCTAAAACTAGGGCTAATACGCTCACATCACTATCCCTGCATGTTACGCCAACCAGGCTATTTTCAACTATAGGAGCACGCCATATGCTATCTCCTCGAAATACGCCAACTCATGCTATATTTGCAAAGGTACATGATAAGGCTATTTGGCCCAGAATACGCTCAAGACCTCAGCCCGGAAGGATAATTAGCTAGTTTACGCTGGTTACCTATTATTTATGCAGCATCAAGCTTTACGCAAAATTTGGCTTTTACGCTAACACGACAGCTACTTGGCTTTTACGCCAACAAGACAGCTACTTGGCTTTTACGCCAATACGACAGCTATTTGGCTTTTACGCCAACAAGACAGCTACTTGGCTTTTACGCCAACAAGACAACTACTTGGCTTTTACGCCAACAAGATAGCTACTTGGCTTTTACCCCAACAAGACAGTTATTTGGCTTTTATGCCAACCATCTTTATGCGAGGGGCAGTTACCTATGTGGCTTGCATGCCGTGATCTTCGATGAGTGATTATACGCGTTACCTCATAATAGGACACGTGTCACATACGGATTCAGGAGATTATTTAGACGTGGGTAGCAGTTATTATAACCGTCGCATAAAGAGTGCAACTCTCTCCACAGTTTGGCTTCTATGTCGATTGGACAGTTATTGTGACTGAGCTCTATAAATAGAGACTTCCGATCACAGGAGGTCAAGGTCAAAAAAGAGGAGATCAAGATCAGAGATCGAATCAAAAGAGAAAGAGAGAGAGAGAGAGAGAGAGAGAGAGAGAGAGAGAGAGAGATAGAGCATAGACAGAGTGTGTTGGTTGACAGTTCAATCACACTTACAATCTTTGAAGCTTCTTCTTCTTCTTCTTCTTCTTCTTCTTCTTCTTCGTCTTCTTCTTCTTCTTCTTCTACAGCACTTCTTCATCATCGTGTGGTCCAAGGGACAAAATGATCGACCGCAGATCAGACTCCTATAGCAATATTTTCCCAGAATTATTTTTTCTATTGTACTTAACATCCTCGTATAGGATTAATTGTACTATTTTTTCTTGTTTGTAAACAAAGAAAGGGTTTCGTATAAACCTAGTTTCATTCTTTTGTTTATCATCAAACACAATATGGCGACTCTGCTGGGGACTACTTTCTCATATAACGAGAAAGCCATTGCTCAACATGATACTGTATCCGTTGGATCGACGAAGAAGACTTTGGTCGTCCAATTTGACCAATCTGCTTATGAAGACATGCTTCGCGCAGGGGGTAGCTCCCATTCCCTCTCTGTCTAGGACAACAGGAAGCTGCATAAAGTATGGATGCCCCGGACATCCTCTACCCTTCCTACAGGCTCTCTCTCTCCGATCAACAAGGTTGTGACATCACAACCTATACGCTCTGTGCGTAAAAACCCGTATCCCGTCTGTGACGTGGCAGACAAAACTTCTGGCAATGCCCAGTGCCAATCCAGAAGTCTAGAATGCGCCCTGCGCAAAAAATTTCGTCTCCCGTCTATGACATGGTAGATAAAACTTCTGGCAATACCTCAGTGATAATCTAGAAGTCTAGAATGCGCACTGCGTGTAAAATTTCATCTCCCGTCTGTGACGTGGAAGACAAAACTTCTGGCAATGCCTCAGTGCTAATCCAGAAGTCTAATACGTGCCCTGCACATAAAAATTTGTCTCCCATCTATGACGTGGCAGGAAAAATTCCTAGCAAGGCCTCAGTGCCCACGCGAAAATTTCAAATGCGCCCTGTGCGTAAAAATAGATGTCCTATCTGCGATGTGGCAGATGGACCCTTGGATCACATCAAGGGAAAACAAGTGACGAATCTCCTAACCTCTAGAGTTGTACGCCACCAAGAGAAGAAGTTGCCCACTCTTCAGATTACGCGTGACGCTGGAGGCCGTTTGAGGACTCCCCCTACGAACCTGGGCAGAAATCCAGATTATGCCAGGATAAGTTTGTCCACGTAAAGAAGACCCATTTTACAGGAAAATACGCTCCTCAGAAGGATGATGGGTCATATGCTACTCACATGGGTGAACTGCTGTATTCCTATGGCAGGGAAAGGGTTCTGGTTCCTGATCTACACCTTCACACTGATGTAAAAAGGCAGAATAAGCCTTCTTCTTCTTCTTCTTCTGTTAATCTCCCCGATTTGCATAATTTTTTGATCTAGAAACGCAAAGACAGGGGTCAAAATCAAGATTTAGTGCCCCTAACTACCAAGCGTGGGGTGATCATGTGGGAAGATGAGTCAACATCTAATGTCGTTATGACATATGGGCCACATGAAGAATCTATCTTTATAGTTCTACCTACTCGCAACGATCAACATTAAATAATCTTCGGTCGAATGCGGAATAGACCGATTGTACAAGAAGAATCTTGCGAGTCTGATGCTGGGAGAATGCAAATCCACAGATATAGCTCACAGGCTTTAAAGATTATACAAAACATGAGTTATGATCTAAAGTTGAAGCGATGCCTTAATTATGGAAAAGGCAGACGAATACCATTTCATGGTGATCCTTACTGTCAACGAACTCGTTTTGGGTTGGGGTATACCACATCCCCTGTAAACTCCAAACCTCCACAGTCAGATCATGTAATACCAGAGGCAGGTCCTTCTAAATCAACTTATGTGGACAAACGCCATGACATGTCTGGGGGTAGTCTCCCTCGACTAAGCAGAGCGGCATCCAAAGCTGGGGGTAGAATTCCCTCTGAGTCTGAAGATGATGCAACTATGACCATCTTCCCTGAGGACCGTATAAATCAGGTATCAAAAGTCCGAACACCAAAGGGGACTTTCTTCTTCAATGATAATGACATCATTAAAATCTTTAATATATTGATGAAGGAAAACAAGCTTCGGCTACCCAACATCAGATACCCTGAAAGGACTGGCAAGGTCGATGACCCAGAATATTGTCTCTTTTATCGGTACATTCATCACCCCACAAAGGCATGCTATTACTGAAAAAGAGAATCCAGGAGTTGATCGACGCCAAAGTCGTCACTTTGCATCTATAAACAAGATGACGGTCACGGCAAATTGATCTCACTCCCACGTGATAATTTGCTCCCTCAAAAAGTACCGGATGATGAGTACCTAAAGTCTCCCCAGCAGAACCTTCAGGTCTATCCCCACTCAGCAAATTACTCCACAGTAAATTTTTCGTCCCAGCTAAGTTTGCCATGTCCATATTACCTCTAAGCAAACATTCTTGCCCACCGACTTTATACCATCACGTCCATAATACCTCTGATGGTGTCAGTCATTCCAACTTATTTTTTGTACCCAGTCTTAGATACGTCATGGGTAATAAGTCTACCAAAATCTCCCCAGCAGAAAATTTCTGGACTTTAATGGTAAGTTCCTGAAAATGTACTATGTCGAAACTAGACTTGTACTCCCAATTTCCCCAGCGGAGCATTCCTCAGGTCTACTCGCACATTCCCGTCATGACTATTCATAATCTATCTAGTTAGATGCTAGCCATGCTCATATTGCCTTTGAGCTATCGTCCCATCAATATCCCCAGCGGAGCGATCCTCTGGTCTATCTTCATAGACCACACTCTACAAATCAATCAGGTGAATTTTTCAAATCAGTTCACGTTCATATTACCTCTGAACTATTCTCCAAACATTTCCCCCCAGCTGAGTTTGCCATGCCCAAGTGACCTCTGAGTAAACCTCCCGGGTTGTTGCTATCAAATCAGTTCACGTCCATATTACCTTTGAACTGCTGTCATAGTATTTCTCTCAGGATGAGTTTGTCATGTTCATATTACCTCTGGAAAAACCTTCCTGGTCCGGCTATCGATTATCATTTCCATATTACCTCTGATATCGGTTGTCGTCTCAACTTAACACCCGTACTTAACTCTAAGTACGCCAGTGGTGTTAGGTCCACAAAAACGGCCACGTTCATATTACCTCTGACAGGGCTTGTCCTAAACTTATTACTTGCACTCTCGTGCACAAGAATTAATAGGTCCACCAAAAACCCCTCTGTCAAATGCCCGCAATGGAAACAAATCAGTTCACGTTCATATTACCTCTGAACTATCCTCATTTTCTCCAGCAAAGAAATAGTCAGTCCATATTCATCCCTACAGAGTCATATTTTACCGCGTCTATATTTCCTCTGTCGGGACTTGTCTCAAACCTATTACTTGTACTAATGTGCGCAAAAAGTAATGGGTCCTCAAAAATCCCCTAACATGATGTCTTTACTGGCCACAAAACCTATTACCTGATTGGGCTTGTTTCAAACTTATTATTTACACTCAACGTGCGCAACAAATAATAGATCCACCAAGGATCCCCTAGTGGGATGTCCTCAACAAACACAGTATTGTTCATGTCCATATTACCTCTGGTACAATATCTGAAGTTCACACAAACAATCATAAAGAAATGGAGGGCCCTCATATGATTGCAAATGGCGCTTACATATTAGCCAAACCTAATAAAAATTGGTAATGGCTCCTATCAACTGTAAATTCCTAAAGAAGTATTATACTTGATCTCCTTTGCCTAACGAAGTATGATGAAGATCTTATTCTGACGATACCATGCACAAAGGTTAGCTGGATCATATTCTATCAGATTCATATGACCTCTTAATGGATATGCTTGACTAATTTGTAAACCTATCATGTTCATATTACCTCTGATAGTGTTTAATATACAAATTTAGTTGAATTATATTCTATCCGGTTCATATTACTTCTGAATAGATTTACATTCAGCAAAACCTTAACGAAAGTATGTCATGTTCATGATACCTCTGATATCACTTTCATCTTAGCCTATCATTTATATTCTAAAAAATAATGGGTCCACAAAGTCAGAAAATGTATCTTTATTATCTCTGAGAAATTACAGAAAAAACAAAAAAGTACATAATTGGGGAGGAGCAGTTAAATCCCTGATCTGTCGTGCCAAAGCAGCCATCCTCTCATTCCTGGAGTTCAAAATGTTAACACGAGCCCATTCCAGCCTTACCTCGTCATTGCTCAAGTGAGATAGTTCGGACAGAGAATCAACAAAACTTGCGTGGATGACACCCACATGTGTCAAGTTCTGCTGAGCTGTCTTCACTTGGCCCTCAAATACATCACGAACTACCGATGTCTTGAGAAGCCTCTCCCTTGCCTGAGCGAGTTCAGCTTCCAATTCTCAAACCCTTGCTTCATTTCCCTCACATTCGGCCTGGCATTTAACTAGCTGAGGAATAACCTCCACCAAGACAGCCTGCTCTTTATCCATCTCTTGTTGTTGTTCCTGGATGGATTTGTTTAGAGATTCTATTTGCTCAGCAAGTTATACAGTTAAGGGGTCATACTCAGCCTGAACCAGATCATCGATGCTGCCTCAGGATAGTTGCAAATATTTGTTAATGGGTTGTTCTAAACCATTAACTATTTACTCTAGCGCATCAGCTCTTTCAGCATCATTGAAATTTCTAATCGGCGCTATCGTAAGCTGGGAGGACGTCTTCAGAGTATCGAAGCCTAGGTTCTTCTCCAGCACCATGGATATCAATTCTTTTAAAGTGCGGTAGAATATGCTAGTGTATTGTTCAACTAGCATAGCAAAGATCGGATGTACGCTGGGAGTGGCTGCAATACCGGTAAATCTTCCTTCAGGAATAACTGCAGAGGATGTTGCCACAGTCGTTGCTTCAACGGATGGCACGACAAAAGAAGGGACTCTAGCAACGGTTGAAGTTGATGGCAAACTCAACAAAGGTGGTACAGTCGAGATAATGGGCTCATCCTCCTCTGATGTTATTTGAACTGCTACTGGCGGGATGACACCCGAGAATGTTGCGGATAAAAGATCGGCAGCTTCAAAGCTTGCTTCCTCAACGTTGAGCACCGCCGTTTCATTAGATGGATCCGCAACAAAGTCAGAAGTTGTGTTAACTTGCCCTCCCTAGAGATGTCTTCGCCTGAAAAGAAGACAAGAGAAAGTTAATATCAATTTGATATTAATTTTCCTGAAATAAGCGTAAAGGCAACATTTACCCATGGCCGATGGTATGTATGTCGCGTCTGCAGCCTGTATAGCTAAATCATTTCTTAATGATGCTAAACAAGATGTTATACCTGGAGAAGAGGGTGCACCAACTGACGTTTGAGGATAGTCATCCCAGTCATCACCCAGATCCACTCGAGGTTCATCGGGTGGAATCTCGCTGGAAATACTTACAGACGAAGGAGGGGTTATTTCCATTATTTGTCTGGTTAAAGGTATATTGATTCTTAATATGCTCGGTCTCGAAGGCGATCTCGAAGTACTACCAGTAACGGTAGTAGCGGCAGTGATCGGGAGCAAAGAATCTCCAGCACTGTCAGCCGGAACTATGGAGGTTCCCTCTCTAAAAGGTGAAGGACCTCTGATCAAAGAATCATCCCCAACAGGGGAAACAACATGCTCGCTCCTAGAGGCCCCCTTGGTGGAAGTCCTTTTAGGACCTCTGACCGTCTTTTTCTTGCGGGGGGAAGGCTCTTTCAGAGTGGAAGCCTTTCGCTTATTGGAGATAACGAGAGGCTCTGCTGGCGGAGCTATTATGCCTCTTGGCATTATCAACAAGAAATCGTCTGCACCAGTAGTGTCTTCACCTTCATTAGAGGAGACATATGGGATCTCCTCTCTTCCAGTGGACTTATGGGAGAGCATCCTGAAACTTCCATACACATCAAAATTACGATGGAAGGTATTGATGGACGCATAAAACTGCGCATACGAGTGAAGAATGTGCAACTCCGTAGAGACAGAAGTCGCGGGCACAACAAAGATTGCACCAATACAACCCATGATGAAGTACCGCCATCCTCTAGCTCCATCGATAAGTCCACCTTTAAACTTAAAGCTGGTGATAGGATTCCCCACGTGCAACTGGTCATACCCAAATTGCCTGGAGAACCGGCTGGGCAGATAAGGCTCCAAATAGCAGTGGTCCTCACTTATGTACAGCAGATGGGAAGGTCTAATGCAGACCAACCAGTAAAAGGCTTCAGGAGAAAGAATAGTCTTCTCCTGACCTACATCCTGAAGTTTCGTCCCCTGTTTATTGATATGAACGGGGGGACGGTATAAAAGAGCTTCCAACCATGGGCAAAATTTAATGCTCGTCGATAATCTATGACGCTAGTCACATTCCAAAGGGAATTCTTATAATTCAACAAGAAGTTATTTCCCGAACCGCTGGCAGAGCCGGGAGACATCACTCTGGTGTTATGAAGGATTAACCATCCCATCAGATATAGGAATGGTAATTCCACTCTGGGATATCCTTTACGCTGTGTATCATTTGCAACTAGCCCATCAGTAATGGCCCTCAGGCCAGCT
This sequence comes from Iris macrosiphon, assembly GCA_036927795.1. Lineage (NCBI taxonomy): Eukaryota > Viridiplantae > Streptophyta > Magnoliopsida > Asparagales > Iridaceae > Iris > Iris macrosiphon. Next base: position 109,445,472 of record JAYESA010000002.1, read on the forward strand.
TGTATTCTGCATACCATGGCAGGAAGCAAGCCCAATCTTGCTCCAAACACCAAACACACTGTGGGCTATATAATGTTACGATGAATGTGATCCGCAGACGCGATGCTAGGCACTATCCATCGGCGTATCCAGACAGAGAGGAAGCCAGCCAGTTGAGCTTTCCTTGGCAGAGGCTTGCGATAATGCCTAATATAACTGAAGGCTTTAGTGCCTGCAGGATAACCCCCTATCTCCTCATCGAGAACATAATCTGAAGCCCCTGCGTCTTTAATGAGATCATCGACCGTATTGGCACTAAGCATGCTCAGGAGGTTCAAAAGCTTATCTCTGTTATCTACAACCTTGTCCGGCTTGGCATTTCTGGCCTGATGGAAGAAGAGGTAGATACCCATTTGTTGGTATGGGCCAAATCAGAGGGCTCTTTGTAGAAGGTGTTACAGGCAAGATAGTGGCTCATCAGCTCCTGGTACACTGCCACTGCCCGAGGATTTGTATCCCTCAGCTCCCTGTTTGTGGGAACATACTCTTCATAAGGAGTATCTTCCATTGGCAGCTTTGAAATCTCTGCCATCTCATGAATGGCTAAGCCCAACTCACCTAGTGGAGTGGCAAAAGTCCTAGTAAGCGAGTTGTATCGCTCCATCAAAGCTAAGAACAAGTTGGGGTTGAGAGGCAGTCCAACACTAGTGGCACTCACAACCGCAAACAAGCCAATACTCTCCAGCTCCATCTGGAAGTGCTTCAGGGCCCAGGCAGTTAAACTGGCCCATCGAAGATTCCCGGGGCTAAGCCATCCACTGGTGCGAGGGTTCACCTTGGGGTACACTCCTTCTTGCCCCATAAAGTCATTACAGAAAGTCGATATTTGAATCGGCTGGATCAGTGAAGTATCTTCACTCAGGATGCTGCCCGACAGTATTCCCCTGAAAGGCATAACAAGGCCTGAAGGACTGCTCACAAAGGCTCCTCGGTTCAATCCTTTCTTGTATGAGATCTTCCCTGGAAGCCCATGAAGGTCTGGAGTCAGAGTCCATACCATCTTCCTGGGATGTGTGACATGGAAGAAAGCTGAGATAGGGTAATCTCTAGGTATCCTTGGCAGATATATGACCGTGCCCTCAGCAGAAAATACCAAATTTTCCTTATTGGGCTTAGTCTGGGATTGTTTATCGATAACATCCCCGAATAAGAAACCTGGTTTCTTATATTCAGTCACATCTATGTATGTCAGGGGCTCCCCACTGATCATACTCAGCAGCATTCATTCTCCTTGGGACGAGATCAGAGTTCCCCTTTCTTGAGGATACTCGGTTCCAGAGATGGGGAATATCACATGGGACAAGTCCTCCAGATAATTGGAATTCAATATCCCAGCAGCAGAGCCCATCACTTCAGCCAAAGGAGGAATTTGTAGGTCCACTGCAAAATGCAAGAAAATAAGTCAGTTTTACGCTAGACGCTACACTCTTGCAGTATACGCCAAAGCCTAATAGTCTGAGCTTTTACGCCAGACTGTAAAAACTTGAGTCTTACGCTGGAATCTAGTTTTCAGTGCGTAAAACTCAAGGTTGGTAGTATACACCAAAATCTAACAGTCTGAGTCTTTACGCCAGACTGCCAAAATTTGAGTTTTTACGCCGGAATTTACATCCAGCGCGTAAAACTTAAAATTTGAAGTATACGCCAAATTTTGACAGTCTGAGTTTTTACGCCAGACTACGAAAATATAGAGTTTTTATGCTGACACATTAGAAATATGGGCGTATTGTCGCACATATACGTACAATGTGTGAGGAAGGTTCTCTATTCCTGTCGAAGTCTTTACCTGTGATGCCTAGAGCGCAGCTCGATGGAGGAGCACTTCGTTCAGATTGGGGCTCGCTCAGCCTAATGGGGGTTGCTCGTGCTTGAACAGAGGAGCGAGATAAAGAAGCATCTTTCTTTCCCTTAGCAGTGGAAGCCTGTTTTGGTGCCATGGCGAAGCTTAAAGTTCTCAAAAATAAGACGAAGATGAAGAGTTCTCTAAGAGACGAAGGGTTTTGCAAAGATAGATGAAGGGTTTTTCTCTCTCAAGACCTTCGGCTATTTATAGAGTTCAGATAACTCTTCGAATCCCTAACCAAATCCGATTTTTAATAGTCGGTTATGATTTGGGACCACGTCAGCCTATCATTTGAAAAGGAAGACGGACAGTCATGCTGCGTAACGGATCCAGATTTTACGTGTAGAGCAAGGATCCATGGTTTTACGCTCAGAGGCTACAAATCTACGGTTTTACGCTCAGAGGCTATAAATCTACAGTTTTACGCTCAGAAGCTTTTATGCTCAGAGGCTACAAATCTACGGTTTTACGCTCAGAGGCTATAAATCTACGATTTTATGCTCAGAAGCTTTTACGCTCAGAGGCTACAAATCTATGGTTTTACGCTCAGAAGTTTTACGCTCAAAAACTTTTACGAGAGGCTACCAATCTACGATTTTACGCTTAGAAGCTACAAATCTATGGTTTTACGCTCAGAAGCTTTTTCAACGCTCAGAAGCTACAGATAGCCAATTACTAGGGTTTACGCAGAAAATGCTCCCTTTTGGCTATAAAACATTCCAAGTGCCTGAAACACACAGATGTCAGCATTAAAGATGACTCTTCTTCTTGGGCCATTGGAAGTTCATTTCGAAGTCTAGCCGGAATCCCTTACATCTAAGTTCAAGTATGGCCTGTTCGGCGGACACTCCTTGCCCTGTTTTGGGGAATTTTTGGGAAACCATTCTTGAAGATGATATTCTGAACAGAAATTCTTCGTATCAGAGAAGCGACAGTTCAGAATTCTATGCGACTCCTTGTCCAAAAATAGCATGACAATTGGATCTTCAAGACAACTTAATGCTAAAGAGCTTTTTACGCATCTTCCGTTACGCGTAAATATCGGGACGTGACCGGATAAGCGTTTATCAGAGTCAGCGTAAAAAATTACTCAGACGTGTCAAAGATGCACATTATCAGACTTCCTCACAAGTAAATATGGAAAATCAGCAATGCGTAAAAGAAGACAAGTTTATTAATCATGATTACATATGATGGAAATCCAGTTTACAAAGGATTTTTTATTTTTCATGATTATATATGATGAAAATCCTTTTTTACAAAGGATTATTCATTAATATTCAAGATCATAATGGGAATCTATTGCGTCGGGTTCTCATTTGATGGAGATCTTTTTCTTCTTCTACGGCACTTCATCGGCTTCTGCGGCCGATGAACAAGTAAATAGTGAATAACGGGAGGATACAGAATTGGGCTTGTGTAAATTATTCAAGCCCACCCTCCATACACCATGGCAGCCATGCCCTAGAATTGTGTTAGAGATTCAGACCCAACACAATACTGGAAGACAGGGCCAAACTGCCTACCTACGTCCAGCTTCATAATGGAAGAAAATACAGCTAGCAAGCTGTGTGGCCCGATGAGACCCTTCCTCTCTCCTGGACGAATTGCCATATAAAATTGCTGATTATCTCGAGCAAAGGAAGCTATGATATCCTTCCATGATCCATCGTTGCAGAGGACATTTGCTCGAAGATGCCTCATTTTACGACTCCTTATATGCTGGAAGAGCATAATCTTTTTCTTTCTCAGGTCAGCCCAATAAATCTCGGCAACCATCTTTTTGGTGAAGGAAGTGTGGAAAAACAGGATCACTCGCTTGCCTTTATATAGGCAGAAGAGAACATACCCAATCCCAACTTCTTCTTAAATATCTCAGAAAAATCAGCCTCGCAGAACGAGTCAAATTTGACCTCTTCATGCTTCATTCAAAGTATTTCAAATTACGAGGAATTTGAAAACTTTGAAGGGGGTCTTGTAGAAGCATAAAAATACGCTGGAGAATTATACGCATAAAACCCCCAACATGCATGAAGCCCGCGTAAAACAGAGCTTCAGCGCTATGTGGCGTAAAAATATGACTTCAGAGCTAAACGCGTAAAATAGAACTTCAGCGTTATGTGGCATAAAATATGGCTTCAGAACAGTCCGCGTAAGGCAGCACTTCCAGGCTATTTTGGCGTAAAAAGGTTGCTACACCTCCCACCGGAGTAAAATATGTCTGCTTTTAATACAACGTGAAGTTGTACAAGGAACCCTTCGTATTCCTCGAATGAACCTGTCAGACAAAATAGTGAACCTGACTCCTGACAAAGAGTACTGCATGAAGATCGAGAGGACGGCTGTAATGATAATTCTGCACAGAGGCCCAGACTGTCGTTTGGTGATATATCCTTGATACAAGTCATTTTTACGCATTCAAGGAATACGCTGCCTATTCTACACAGGCAGAAATAAGTTTTTACGCTCAAGATGAGACAAAATCAGATGCCACGTCAAAAGCTGTTTTTCGTACAGAACTCGAGGCATATCTCTGCAGTTAATGCGCGAGATGGGGGCAGATCTCTACATTTAATGCACGAGATTTTGTTCTATTTTTAATGAACTGGGAAAGCTAAAACTAGGGCTAATACGCTCATATCACTATCCCTGCATGTTACGCCAACCAGGCTATTTTCAACTATAGGAACACGCCGTATGCTATCTCATCGAAATACGCCAACTCAGGCTATATTTGTAAAGGTACGTGATAAGGCTATTTGGCCCAGAATATGCTCAAGACCTCAGTCAGGAAGGATAATTTGCTAGTTTACGCTAGTTACCTATTATTTATGCAGCATCAAGCTTTACGCAAAATTTGGCTTTTATGTCAATACGACAGCTACTTGGCTTTTACGCCAACAAGACAGCTACTTGGCTTTTACGCCAATACGACAGCTATTTGGCTTTTATGCCAACAAGACAGCTACTTGGCTTTTACGCCAACAAGACAACTACTTGGCTTTTACGCCAACAAGATAGCTACTTGGCTTTTACGCCAACAAGACATTTATTTGGCTTTTATGCCAACCATCTTTACGCGAGGGGCAGTTACCTACGTGGCTTGCATGCCGTGATCTTCGATTAGCGATTATACGTGTTACCTCATAATAGGACACACGTCACATACGGATTCAGGAGATTATTTAGATGTGGGTAGCAGTTATTATAACCGTCGCGTAAAGAGTGCAACTCTCTCCACAGTTTGGCTTCTATGTTGTTTGGACAGTTATTGTGACTGAGCTCTATAAATAGAGACTTCCGGTCACAGGAGGTCAAGGTCAAAAAAGAGGAGATCAAGATCAGAGATCGAATCAAAAGAGAGAGAGAGAGAGAGAGCATAGACAGAGTGTGTTGGTTGACAGTTCAATCCTACTTACAATCTTTGAAGCTTCTTCTTCTACAACACTTCTTCATCATCGTGTGGTCTAAGGGATAAAGTGATCGACCGCAGATCAGACTCCTATAGCAATATTTTCCCAGAATTATTTTTTTATTGTACTTAACATCCTCGTATAGGATTAATTGTACTCTTTTTTCTTATTTGTAAACAAAGAAAGGGTTTCGTATAAACCTAGTTTCATTCTTTTGTTTATTATCAAAAAGGGGTACCACCAGGTGAAAGTAAAGAAGGAAGATATTCTGAAGACAGCTTTCAGGACTCTATATGGGAAGTTTGAGTTCTTGGTGATGCCGTTTGGGTGACTAATGTCCCAGTGGTATTCATAAACCTGATGAGCATAGTTTTTCACCAGTATCTAGATCAGTTCGTGGTGGTATTTATTGATGATATATTGATATATTCGAAGACCTAGAGGAGCATGAGAAGCATTTGCGGATAGTTTTGGAGACCCTCAAGAAGAAGAAGATGTATGGAAAGCTTTCGATGGGTGAGTTCTTCCTTGATAAGGTTGAATTCCTCGGGCATGTGGTGACAGAAGACAGGGTCTCAGTGGACCCGAAGAAAATATCAGCAGTTGAGTCGTGGTCTACCCTGACTTCAGTGGCAAAAATTATGAGCTTTCTGGGATTAACAGGGTATTATCGAAGATTTATTCAGGACTTCTCCAGAATTGCATAGCCGATGACTAGGCTAACCCGGAAGGATGTGGAGTTCGTCTAGACGGAGAAGTGTCAGGCCGTATTTGAGGAGCTGAAGAAGAGGTTGACTACAACTCCAGTATTGATGTTGCCATCAGGAACATGAGGTTTTACCATTTATAGTGATGCTTTGGGTAAGGGTTTGGGATATGTGTTACAGCAGAACGAGAAGGTGATTGCCTATGCTTTATGCCCTCATAAGAAGAACTACCCTACCCACGACTTAGAGCTGGCAGCGATCATTTTTGCTCTCAAGCTGTGGAAGCACTACTTTACGGGGAGCGAGTAGAGATCTTCACATACCATAAGAGATTAAAATATGTGTTCACACAAAAGGATCTCAATATGAGGCAGAGGAGATGGTTGGAGCTGATGAAGGACTTCGACATATCGTTGAAGTATCATCCAGGGAAGGCCAACGTAGTCGCTGATACCTTGAGTAGGTATCTGGTGGCTATGTACTTGACGAGGGACATGCACTTATTGGCAGATCTTGATAGCTTGGGTATCGAGGTATTAGTTTCTGGAGTTGCAGTACAGATATAGGGACTTCAGGTACAGTCAGAGTTGATGGATCGGGTTAGAGCTGCACAGTTCGAGGATGAGTCTCTAAGGAACATCAAAGCGCAGGTTCGGATGGGAATGGCAGAAGACTTTGCTATTGCAGATGATGGATCATTGCGACACGATACCAAATTGTGCGTGCTGAGTGGAGCATTACGCGAGAAGATTCTTCAGAAGGTACATCAATCTCAGTACTCTATGCATTCAGGTGCCAACAAGATGTATAGAGACATGCTAGAGCATATTTGGGGGTATGGTATGAAGCGGAAGGTGGCGAGCTTCGTATCCAGATGTCTGGTATGCCAGCAGGTAAAGGCGGAGAGATAGAGGCCAGGTGGTTTGCTTCAGCCTTTACCCATTTCAGAGTGGAAGTGGGAGCATGTGACGATGGACTTTGTATCAGGGCTTCCGTGCTCTCCAGGAGGTAAAGACGTGATTTGGGTCATAGTTGACAGGTTGACCAAATCGGCCCACTTCTTGCCATTTAAAGTGGGTATGTCTACGGAGAAGCTCATGGAGATGTATGTGCGGTAGATAGTCAGATTCTATGGATTTCCTATGAGCATCGCCTCCGATCGGGATAGTCCCTTCATATCCCACTTTTGGAGGAGTTTGCAGGCTATCTTGGGCACCCAGCTCAAGTTTAGTACTACATATCACCCCCAGACGGACGGACAATCGGAGGGGACTATTCAGACTTTCGAGGATATGCTTCACACTTGTCTTTTGGACTTTGGATATTCTTGGGAGGATCACCTTCACCTGGTAGAGTTTGCTTATAACAACAGCTACCAGGCCAGAGATATCACCATTTAAGGCATTGTATGGACGGAGATGCCGCACTCCGTTATCATAGGATGATGTTGGTGAGAGAGCCTTATTGGGACCAGAGATGATTGTGGATGCTATTGAGATGGTAAAGCTTATTAGGGATAGACTTCGGGTGGCACAGGACAGACAACGGCCATTGGACCGATAGCCACCGGAGACCATTAGAGTTTGAAGTATAGATTTTGTTTTGTATTGGTTGTGATTGGTTGTTATAGTTAGAGTGCTAAGGCTGTATTTTATGCTAGGTTGGCGATCTGGTGTTCTTGAGGATTTCTCCGACAAGGGGCACGATTCGCTTTGGTGGAGGCAAAAAGCTTAGTCCACGGTACATCGGACCCTTCGGTGTTCTTGAGAGGGTCGGTGTATTAGCTTACAGACTAGACTTGCCGCCTGCACTAGAGGAAGTTCACAACGTGTTCCAAGTGTCATAGCTAAGACGGTATGTGGTAGATTCTCCATGTATTCGATCACTCGGAGATAGAGGTTGGTCCAACTCTCAGTTATCCAGAGCAGCCAGTGGAGATTCTGGATTGCAGGAAGAAGGTGCTGCAAAACCAGATGATTCCTTTGGTACGCATCGCGTGGAGGCATCACACGCCAGGGGAGTCTACCTGGGAGCGAGATGCCGAGATGCGCGAGCGATATCCTTATCTATTTGAGATGTGAGGTATAATTCTTTCTTGTTTGCTATGTTTGTTTTGTAGATAGTTTCTTCCTTAGATTTTAAGAAAGAAAATTTTCTAAGGTGGGTAGGTTTGTCACCCTCAATTTTTTAACTACAAATAGTTTGGTAATTTGGCATGGGTATTTATTTTTAAGAATAAATATTAATATTAGTGTGCTATAAATATTTAGTTGATGCTTGTATTAATTATTTATTAGTATACTATATATTTATTTGTGCCTTGTATTATGTATTTATTAATTAGTAGGCTAGCCCAATAGTTAAACTTGACACATGTGAACCCAATTAGACTTGTCATGACAACTAGTAAGCCCAACATGGACCCAAGCCCCATAGCCCATCTCCATTAATTCATTAGGAGAATTAGAGTTAATTTGGATTAGTTAGAAGCCTTCCCATTATACCCTTCTTAATTATCCTTCATAATTATCCTTCATAACTAACCATTGAAGGGCAATTTGGACCTTACCAAGTTGCTTGGGAGAGGGGGCAAGGGCCGACCACTATTAGAGAGGCTCTTCTCTCTCTCTCTCTCTCTCTCTCTCTCTCTCTCTCTCTCTCTCTCTCTCCTCATTTGTATTTTATTTTTGTTCCCCAATTCTAGATACCCAATTTCTCATTTTTCCCTCCATCAATTTTTTTCTTAATTTCTTCACATTCCCTCTCATTTCTACCATTATAAGAGCTTTGGAGCTTGGAGAGGCAAGCAGAACAAGGAGAAGGAGCTTTGGTAGAGAGATCTTGTCCAGATCGTGTCCGGATCGTGTCCATTGTGCTTTTCATTAGGAATCTATCTTCCAATTGGTAATTTCTGAATTTCTCTTTATTATAATTTCCAAATTATGCATTAGACCTTTAGGAACACCCCAATGGCATAAGGCTACATATAGGAACAAGTTCTAGATCAATTGGTTATGTATTATGAATTCTATGTAGTAATTTGTGTGTATTTTGGAATAATTTTGGGATTGCCACATCAAGTATGTGTCATGAGCCTATATAAGATCTAATTAGATTTAGATCGGGGTTAGGGGACTAGGTACGTGTCCACAATTAGATACAAGTAGGCCGAATCACAAGGTTTTGTGATACGAGATAATTTTAGGGGTCTTTCCTTCGACGCGGGTGATACACATACCATAAATTGACATGACACTTTGAATAGTTTGCTAACACTTAGTTTAAACTCTAATTGTTATTTAGAACTTATTGTTAGGCTTTGGGTTGATTTTGGATAGGTTTGAGGTGCGTATCATGAGCGTATCCTAGCATATCGATCGGTTGCACCCCAAGTGTTTGTGAGAATGCCAATTGGCCATTTTTGACTTAATATTCAGTTACACTTGGATATACTTATGTATATATATTCTATATATATATATATATATATATATATATATATATATATATTGGTTGGGAGTGTGTGTGTGTGTTTTATATGTGTATAGGCATATGAGGGAAGGAGAGTCGAGCAATCGACAGCAGCAACAGCTGCATAAGCAGCAGCAATCAGCTGCAGCTACTGCAAGAAGCATTAGCAGGCAGCAGCATCAGCTTGCAGTAGCAAGCAAGCAGCAGCAGTAGCTGCTTTAGGCAGCTAGCAATGTATGAGAGTAGGATATTGGAGTTGAGTTGTTAGTCGAGTGACTTCACATGTTTGCTAAGGGGCAGTGGGTATTAGACTGTGCATGGAGTGTTGGCTTGATTTTAGAAGTTAATATTAATTACAGTAAGTTATGATAGCATATAAGTTAGTTAATTTATGTTAGAATTTAGCTAAGTTAGATACCTACTTGCGCAAGATGTTAGTATGTTAATTGATATTAACATTGGTATCATAAATTTGATATTAGATGTTAGTTTCAAATTGGAAATTAGATATTGACATTAGTATCTAGCTAGATATGTTTGAGTTAGTATGTTAAGGATTTGTTAGTATTAGTTCTAGGTAGTGTTAGTTAGTATTTAAGACTAGATATAGAGATCTCAGTTACCTTGAGCTATTACCAAGATTGAGAGTGAGGTTTGAGTATCAGTCACTTGACACTTGACACTTGAGTTAGAGAAGGGTAAAGTAAGGGTAGCTAATATAGTTAGATAAGTGTTGTATATATTGTATCTTATATAATTGGACATTAGATAGGTATGTATATATAGTATATATTTATGAGATAGAGTTTGAGTTGGATACTTGGTATCCTAGTACCCCTTTTCCTTAGTTATGGGTATTAGTGGCTAATTAGGTTGGTTTGACTTCTACTAGTTAGATAATAGCTAATTTTGCTAGAGTTGACTAGTCAGACCTAGAGTTGACTAGTTTGACCCGTTTGGCCTAGAAATGACCTATAAGCATATATTTAATTTATTTAAATATGATTATCATTCTAGAGCACCAAGTAACTCTGTAATTCATATTAGGTCTTTGCGATGGCAGTTCGGACGTCGATCCTCACTCGTTGCTCAGGACATCAGGCGAGTACATCTCTCTGTTAGTTTTTATTTCATGATAGTGTATATATCATTTATTCTAGAACTGCGTGCTTGATACTGACACTTAGTTACACGGACTGGTACTATATGAATCCCATCAGGAGATGTTATCACTTACCGTATTCAGCGGGTACTCCTTACACATGTATTTTATTGTGTACATCGAGTATTGATTTTTATCTGCTTCATGTGCGTCAACTATTTCGTGTGCTAGTATGACTATACCGTATTCATGTGCGTAATGTGTTGTGATTGGATCCATGAGTATTGGTTGGGAAGGGGGAGTAGAAGTTGGTTATGTGATCAAGTCATATTTATCTCATGTGTATGTCAATTATATACCTCACGTATAATCGAGTTACCCTATTTACCTCATGTGCAACCTAAGCCGATCACATAACGAACTTGCACTCTAAACCACATTGCTAGTATTCCTGTTCTTCTACTTGCAGTTCATTTCCATATTACCAGTATTTACTTTTTAGTTCTTTATTGTGATTATTTGCCTATTCTCACATGTATTTTCTATTCTTAATACTTGTGTATCTCGTATTCTTTTCTATTACTAGTCATATATGCTTTACCATGTATTTGGAGTTGCTTTCAGAGTTTTATACTTTGCTTCTTTCTAGATTAGATATATTTTTTAGATGATTGGATAGAGAAGCTGTGTCCCACTTATTACGGCCCGCAGGATGGTGAGCCACTAGAGGATACTCTCCTAGTACAGGAGGACATAATATCAGTGACCGAGGGAGCCTAGTTATATAGTTTTGGACTTGTACTAGTCTTATTTTGGACTCATGGCATGTATATATATTATTTTGGAGAGTTGTTGAGCCTAGACTTATAGCATTGGACTTGAGGATATTTTGTGACTCCAATTTCTCTTTTATTCCATATCATGCTTTCATCCTCCTTAGTTTGATATTGTGATTGAGTATTATTTTTCATTATTATATTATTATTTTGTTCCTCCAGTTGGAGTTGAGATTGCATGATAGGTATCCTTATTGTATTGTGTGAGATATTTAGATAGTTATATTATCTTAGACAATGTTCTACCATCGGTGCTGCGGCGTAGACTGAACGTTGTTCACTATTCGTGCCCTTATTTCGGGTGCGGGTCGTGACAATGTTTGTCTTGCGCACTCGAACAGTGGACGTTGCTCCTATCCTCTCAACCGGAAACAACTCGGGCTCCCTGGAGCGTGGATCAAGGTAATATATGCCGCAAAAATAGACATATTGGTTTCCTTTGGAGCATATCCTGAAGCCATTGCACTAAAGATAAATTTGTGCAAGGAGTTTCGAGATCATCTTCCTCTTATAAGCGGGAAATCGACGACTTACTTCTTGATTCATAACTATTTACTCTGCAAGATGCGATGATTCTCTTATGCACAACCCAAGATATGATTGCTAGAATTTGGGGTAATCCTTTCAAAGACCCAGACTAACACAGCGGTGTGAACACGTCTGGCGCACATCAATACTTGAAGCGCACGAAGTGGTCATTCCTCTCTCAGGATACAAATCAAGCCAAACAGACAATTGCAACAAAAAGGAAAGCTTTTAATTTTTATTTTACTAAAGTAAAAAGAGCAAAACTATACTTAAAGAGATACTAGCACCCCAACCACAAAACAAACTTCAAAAAAAAAGAGAAGAAGAAGAAGAAGAAGAAGAAGAAGAAGAAGGGGGATGGTCTCAGAAAATGAAACGTAAACTACAATTGCTCATCATTGGAGCATAACTCTGCTATCCGCCCACGGAGATAGGCAACTTGAACATCTAGACGCGCTTTAACTCGACACTCAATCTCTTTTGCCATAACCTCGGGATCCTCATAGCGAACGTAGGACTCATATCGGTTATCCACCTTCTGCACCATAACTGCAACAAGAGTCGTATTCTTCGCTACCTTGCTCGCCTCGGTTCGAATAGCCTCATCTTCCTACTGAGCCTCCCGGAGGTTATTCCCCAGCACATCGAGCTTGACTTGGAGCTATCTGATCTCCTCGGTCAAGTACTTTTGCCTGGTAAGGCATTCCTCCTTGAGGGTACCTAGCCGATCATGCTCCTCCTGTAACTTCTGGAGGTCATGTTGCAAACCTTCCTTAGAGGAAGCAAAGAGGGCCTTCTCTGTATCCAGCCCAGCTGAGAACTCCTCATATTCACGGGATATTGGTATCCCCATATCGGCCTGTTGATGCCGTCATATCTCCATCAGGCATTGCTCTACCTCCGCCAACTTTTGGTCCAGGAGGTCCGCCGTCTCTTCTAAGCCATGGATGCTCCTCAGAGAATTCGCCTGAATGTCGGCAAAGCACTTCGCCCAGTCGAAGGGCCTACTCCGCTCCAATACACTCCTGACCCCCTGCCTAAGAAATATGTAGAAGCTCCGAAGGGAGATCTTGATATGTTCATCAATCTCCTCCAGCGTTGTCGGAGTCAAAGACGGCTGGTATGAGGAAGAAGTCACGGATGCAGTAGGTTGTACAATAATGCCTGATAAACTTGAAGGGGAGGCAGTAGCGAAGGAACAACCAGGGACATGGCTCGCATTCCAATCCCTCATAGCCATCTCAAAGGCCCGAACACCCGACAACTGAGCAAGATTGGTGGTATGATCCATGACAGGAGTACCTGGGCGCCCCGCTACTTCGGGTCCCACCTACGCTCCAACCCCAGATAGCGTCACAACAACCTCAGATGACGACCCAACCACCATGGTGTCACAGACAATGGGAATAACCTCCACGGGATGGCATGCTACCTCACCATCTAAAAGGACCTCAACGATAGGAGGGGGAAGCGCCTCTGCACTAGAGGAACCCGCAGCGAACCCTCCATGGTGCTCCTTACCTCTCGAAGAGCTAGAGAGAGAACAAGGCCTCCTATGAACAAGTCTGCAGTCCTGACCCTCCGCCTTGCCCTCTTCGGCGGCCACATCTATTGTCCTCAAGGGAGTGGTAGTACCTGCACGGCCAGAACAACCAGTAATCAGCTTCGTCCGAAGAACGAGAAGTTGAAGCTAGAATATCTCTTCATTGGTAAGTATACATGATAACATACCAGGAGAAGGCGACATGGGTTGTGGCCCACCTAACGTGGTCAAAGCATTCCCCATAGCTTCTATATCATCCACAGAGACATGCTCGAACGGAGTGAAGGGCTCTGACATGCCAGCACCCGTCTCGTGGGCCTCCGAAGTTTCAAAGGAAGGCTCTGACATGACCGCACCCATCTCTTGAAATCTAGAAAACTCAAGTGCAGGATCTGAGGCACCCATGTCAAACTCCGAGGAAGTCTCCTCCTCTGGTTCTTTGTCAGAGACCGTCGAGGTAGTCGCTCGTCGGGGACGACCATTCTTCCCTTGCATCTGCAAATTGTCAAACAGACCAGAACCAAAATATTTATACAAGGAACCAGGAAGAATTAAACTGAGAGGGTCTATAAATACCACCTCAGTACCCAAAGCAAGGGCTACTCCAGAATCATCCACCATGAGGGGTCCTACCCCTGCCTCATCTTCTTTCTCTTCTTCACATCCTTCTTTTTCCTCTTTGCCAGCCTGCACAGGGGCCTTAACAACAACCTACTTTCTATAACGAGGCCTCGTGGCCACAGAAGATTTATGTCTTCTCCTTTCTGGCAGAGGGCTCCGTATTGGGGAGGCCTTGCGCTTCGCCAAAAAATTCATGGGAAGAGAAGGGTTGTAAAAAGTATCCCCTTCCTCCGTCACCGAGTCAAAGTCAACAACAACGGCCTTTCCCTCATCTTTCCCCCGACTTTGCCAAGGCTTCCCTCGCCGGCTATTCAGCTTAGTGCCCACAATAAAGATGGTATCCCGATCAAAGCCAGGTAGAGGGGTGTTTACGGCCACATGAAAAAATATCTGCTGGATGCGTGATATGCCCGTGAACTTTATCATCTGACAGAGAAAACTGGACCTGAGTACTAGTCAGAAAATAATAATCTTGGGCTTGGGCTCCATCAAGGATGCTACCCTCGAAACCAAGACACGAGCTTGGGTTGCTTAAAAAGAGCTGGCTATAACCAAACTGTCGGGCGAACCTACTCGGCATATAGGGTTTCAGGAATACAAGGTTTCAATTTTGATACACCAAGTGGGAAGGCCGGATGGAAAGCAGCCAGTGGAAGAGCGTCGGAGACAAAACCTAATGGTCGACGCTACCATCACATTGAACCCCATTCACCTCGTCCTCTATGAACATCGGTACTGAAACAAAGAAAGAATAGTCCACCACGCGAGCGAGCACATGCCAATAAGTGGAAACCTCAGTATGAGCCCAAAGCATCCTACCATATCGATGAATGAAGGTGTCAGCCTCCATCGTCGTCCCCTCGGTACCGGGTTGCATCAAAGATGGATAATGCATCAGCAACCAACTCATTAGATAGTGGTAAGGTATCTCTACCCGGTTGAAATCTTTGGAGGGGTCCCGGGCAATTATCTTGCTGGTGAAAGCACGAAGCCCATGATAGATGCTACAGACCATCGCTGGGAGCAAATCAAGCTTATGTTTGAAGATAAACTTCACAGCAGGAAGGATGAGGTTACGGCTAATCATCTCGATCACCCTAGAGCCTCCCGAGACTATGCAAGTTCGTAGCCATATCATCAAGGCAGCTTTGTCAGAAAATGGTTGGGTGTCTTTGTAGAAGTAACTGAAGGTGTCACCAGAACTACCAAATCCTTCGCCAGTTACGAAAGTTCTCTTGGTGCCACGCACTTGGTCGTCAACTTTCCTCTGAGTTTGGGGTCTCTGAATGGTGACCTGACCCGAAGCTTAAATACTAAAAAGGTAACTGATCCAGGCTTTGATATAGGGTAAACCCTCCTATGAGCTCTTGTCATTCTTCTTTGAAATCTGCTGGTAAGGACTATGGTGGCACAACACTTCCCGATATATGGCAAAAAATCTCGGATGTTGCTGCTCCAATTCCTCAAATTCCTCGTTAGACGGGGTGTACTCCTCATATGGTTCCTTCCCGCAGGGAAACCGTGAGACATCGTACATATCATGAAGGGCGAGCCCCATCTTCCTGCCAGGAGTAAAGAAGGTCCTGGTTATGTAGCTATACATCTCGACCAAGTCCACGAACAACTTCGGGTTCTTTTCCAAACCAAAACAGGAACCCCTTGTGGCGTAATTGAGGTTAGCCTCCTTCAAGGTCTGCTCATACTTTCCTAGCACCCACGTTGTTAGGCCAATCCAAGAAGGCGAATGATACACCCAATTGAGCAGGCTCACTCTTCCCCGGGGATAGGACCCCTTGGCTGCAAGCTAGTTTAAAAAAGTGTCAACTTCGTAATAATGGACATTCGACCCAATCTCACTCGCGAAGGTGCCAGGTTCCAACCCGCAAATGGAATAAGAGAACGATTCCTTGGTCGCCGTCGCTCACTTCAGCTCAGAGTTAAAACGGATACGACCGACTTGGGTTCCCTTTTGGTCTGGAGTCTAGTTATCGAACATCTTCCTCTAAAGAGGCACCATATTAAAAGCAAACAAGGGCAGATGGCACTCCATCGTGGGTATATGCACCTTTGTCCCATTTTAGAAAAAGTCCCAGCTCTCCTTAATCTTTACTACCTGGGGGTCCGAGACAATGAGAGCATCCCCAAAAAGGAAGATTGGCTTCAAAAAGGATTCACCCTTGTCACCTTTGATCGTCCCGGAGTTCAGTTGGCTAAGAAAATAGAACGAGGACTGACCCACTATTAACTTTAGCCTCGCCTCAGACTGATTCTTATTCATTTGTGCCTGGACATTGGCCACTATATGATCAAGCCTAACACCAGGGCAGCCTGGGCACCCCCAACCAGTACCTCCCTTGACGGAGCCACGGGTAAATTCATTAAAAAATCAAAGACAGAAAGAAAGTTAGATGCCATACGGCCAAATCATGGAACGTGCATGAGACCAAATCATGAAGGGTACATGCGGCCAGGTCAAGACCTCCATGAGGCCAAATCATGGAGGGTCCATGTGACAAGTCATGAAGGGTACATGCGACCAAGTCAAGACCTCCATGTGGTAAAATCATGGAGGGTCCATGCGACCAAGTCATGAAGGGTACATACGGCCAAGTTAAGACCTCCATGCGGCCAAATCATGGAGGGTCCATACGACCAAATCATGGAGGGTCCATACGACCAAGTCACGAAGGGTGCATGCGGCCGAGTCAAGACCCGTACACGTGGCCAACGAGACTCGCACATAAAGCATGCAACATGGTCATGTGGAAGGATCCGCATAGTAGACCTCGTGCAAAGTGTCCGTGTGTCCAGACTTCTCCTCCAAACCTTACCTTTGATAGGCCCTTAAACGTTTGAATAAAAGTTCGGTGCCTCATCCTCAGCTATAGGCAAAGAAACAGGGCACTTCCCCTTGTCGACATCCTTCTTGGCCTTTGACGAGGAAGATGGAGCTTTAGGGGCCATGACGAGTAGTCGGAGAACACGGTCAAAAAAAGTGGAAGTGGCAGAGACAAAGGGGAAGGCAAATCTTTGCAAAAGTAGAAAGTTCTCTCTCCTCCTCCAGACCCCTATTTGTAGGAAACTAAGAGACAAGATTAACTCCTCGAAATTACCGCACTGCACTGTTATCAAATGAAAGCGGCTGACGGTTGAATTTTGGGGGCGGCCTTATTCTTTACAGCCGTCAGCTTGGGATCCGTGTGAAGAGGCATCTCGAAATCAGAACAGAATCCACTCAAGGGTCAAAGCAAATCTGGCAATGAATGACTTGACAGCCTGGTGGTGTACGTCCATGCGGTACAACGTCCATGCGACCTAAACGTCCATGCAGCCCAAATATACCCCGTCCATGCTTCTTATTCAAAGTATTTCAAAAATACAAACTTATCAGTTTAAAATTTTTAAGGGGGTCGTGTTGAAGCCTGGAAAATACGGATCTATGTAGCCAACAACCATGTGCCCCATGACAAAGCTCAACAGAAATTGGATTGTATAGTCACTATGCGGCCGAGAAAAGTTACATTCATGCGGTCCAAATAACCAAAGTAAACCTTGGCCGCAGATGGACCTGACATAACATCTTGACGACCAGATAAAGTCTGACACAGAATCCTAACAGGAAGGATTCTCTGAACACCTCGAAAGATGAAATCTTACTAAAAGACAGAAGTCTCAAGGAGTGTGCAGCACCACGTATACAACATGACAAAAGATTTTATGCGGCTCTAGCCCATGCGCTCCAGACTCTATGCATCCTATGCGTCGCTAGCTGCCATGCATTCCATATGTCCCAAATTCCATATATCTCATGCTTCTCTGGTCGCCATGCAGTCCATGCGTCCCAGATTCTATGCGTCCCATGCATCTCTGGCCACCATGCAGTCCATGCGTCCCATGCATCTCTGGCCGTCATGCAGTCCATGCGTCCTAGATTCCACGTATTCCATGCGTCTCTAGCCCATGCGGTCTAGACTCCATGCATCCCATGCGTCACTGGCCACCATGTAGTCTATGCGTCCCAAATTTTATGTGTCCCATGTGTTTATGGCTGCATGCATCTTAAATGCCATACAAACAAAATTTTGCTGTTATAACTGAAGTGATTCTCTCCAAACAAATAACTGTTACGCGTCTATTTGACTAACTCGTGCCTACAACAGTTGAGAACTTCCAGATACTCAGTAAGCAATAAAATCCCAATAAATATCCATATGGCAGCAGAGTCCGGATTCATGTGCATGGCTGTAGCTCCCTTTTGTTAAGAGGGGACATATGGCAGAATCCCACCATCCATGTAGCCCAAAATTTATTCGGCCACAAGTATGGCTATAAATAGTAGGGTATCACACCCGAACAAAAGGCTGGCTGGCTGGCTATCTGCGAATCTATACTTGAGCAAGAGAGAAGAGCTTCCGCATTAGATCGTCCACGGAGTAAAGAGAGTTGCTACACTTCTAACCCTCTATCGTCACCCCCAGAACATAAAATTTGTACTTAGATTGTCTGTTTAGGACTCCTCTTTATACTCTCTTTAGTTTGTTTAATTAAATTAAGTTTCTTCTCAAACTTTCATATTTAATGGAAAATACGACGCAACTGAGATACGTAAAAGATATCATGTACCTCACGAAGCGACGGTGGAAGAGCTAGTCTATAGCAGACATCTCCTATGTGCTCGGGAATATCGAACGGACTAATAAATCTAGGACTAAGCTTTCTTCGTACTCCGAATCTGATAACTCTACGGGTAGACAAAATTCTAAGAAATATATGGTCACCGACACGGAACTTAAGATGTCATTGAAGCGAATCTGCCCAATGATGCTAACGATCCTGAGATACTCTGAGATGCTCTCTGATCTGCCTAACAACCTCAGCCGAATGAGCTATTATATCAGGACCGAGCATCTACCTCTCGTCAATATCATCCTAAGCTAATGGTGATCTGCATCGTCTACTATACAATGTCTGAAAGGGTACCATCTGAAGACTCCTCTAGAAGCTGTTATTGTAGGAGAACTCTACTAAATGTTGGTGATCCTTCCAGGAACTACCGAACCCTAGAGTGCATAAAAGAAGAATATCCTCCAAGGTCAGAATCGTATACTCTGACTGACCATCTGTCTACGGATGGTAAGATGAACTGAACCTCAGATGGGTACCTAAACTCTGGTGAAGGCTCTGCCAGAAATGCGAAGTAAATCTGGAATCCCTGTATGAGACTATGCTAACTGGCACACCATGTAGTCTGACAATCTGCCTTATATACATCTCAGCTAGCTTCTCAGTAGACTGACCATCTCTGAATGGTAGAAAGTGAGAAACCTTCGTAAGCCGATCTACTATCACCCAAATGGCATCTCTACCAGTAGGGGATCTAGGAAAACCGGTACGAAGTCCATCGTAATATGCTCCCATCTCTACCCTAGAATCGGCAATGACTGAAGTAACCTGGTTGGTTTATAATGCTCAGCCTTAACCTGCTGACAGACTAAACACCGAGAGACAAACCGTGTTATCTCCCTCTTCATCCTATTCTACTAGAAGTTCGAATGAATATTATGATACATCTTTGTCCCTCCTGGGTGAACCGAATACTGGGAACTATGGGCCTCTGACATAAACTCGTGCCAGATATCTCCACTCAGCACACAAAGTCAACTCCCAAACCGGAGAGTCTCATCCTTGTAAATTGTCACGACCCGCACCCTGTATAGGGGCATGAGCACGTGGGTACGTCCAGCCTATACCGCAGTATCGGCGGTAGAATGCTATCTAGGTCACAATAAATACTATATAACTAAATACCTATCAATGATATCCATCTCCATAAGGAGAACAATATACATCTCACAATATCTCATAATCTAAACTCAACCACAACAACTATAAGAGTATAAGGCACGATAAAAGATAGGAAGAATGACATAGTCAACACCATGTCTCAAAATAAAGATAAACCATAGTCTAGCTGTCCAACATAAAGTCTCCACAAGTCTCAACATAAACTAAGAATAAGTCTAAACATAAACTCAATAACCTCAAATAAGTCTCAGTGCATAAGATAATACTGTCTAGATAGCTGCAGGTAATGTCTCTTCTAAAGGAATAGTCTCCTCTAAGATCTCTGGTGTGCAGTCTACATCTATACCCGGTCCTTGGTGTGTAGTACAGAAATTCTCAAGATCCTCTGAAAAAATATCCAGTCAGGATTAGAATAAAGTACAAACACTAACAGCAGTTCCACATATATTGACAAAAACTATAATATAGTGTAAAGAAATACAAGACAGATATGAATACTGGCAATAGAAAATACTGGACATAATAAAGTACTAGAATAAAGGAATACTGGAATATAGGTCATCATCAATGGTACACTAGCAATGAATAGAAATACAAGTGCATGCTAGAACAATGATATAGAATATAATGAGTACTAGAACAATAACTAGAACATGTAAAAATGCTAGATCAATATACTAGAGATACATGTCAAGAACATCTAACTAAGTGTGTGAAACATCAGCATATCATGTGATCGGCTTGGGACTGACCAGGCTTGCTATGTATGACTAGCTATGATTCATGTAAGGTCAGGCTAACCATCCGGATAGCTATGATACAAGCAATAGTCAGGCTAATCATACATAACAGGCTATAAGGCATATAATGGTCAGGCTGCACCGACGTGAGGTGTGGGTGAGCTATGATTCATGTAAAGTTTGGGTATGATCACATAAGCTACTAATATTTCCCCCTTTTCCCCATCTAGCACGATGGATTCCAAATTATGACTCCTCGTGACAGGTCTCAATGATGCCAACTCGTGTAACAATAGTGTCAGAATCATGTACACTATACAACTAGAATTATAGAAATAATCAATATAATGAAAACTGTCAGAGAATGTACTCGCCTGTGGTCCTTAGCTGGCAATACCAATATCCTGGTTCCAAAGTATCGTCTGAATGATCCAACAGTCCTATAGACATATCATATAATACAATATTGCATCAGATATTACACTAACACACACAATCAAAACACAATGATCTCAGAGACTACGCTAGGGGTATCATGTCTGTAGTTGCTGTGCATAACAGGCAGTCAATGGTACGGGTCTTGCCAGTACATCGGTGTACATATGGCAGTCTGCTAACTTATTATAGGGTCATAGGTCAATATAACTACGGGGTATCCGTGGTTACACTCGGGTCATCTAGTACATAGACATATTATACATATTATTGACTAACATATACATTAATATCCATTAGTTACAAATATAATGGATATATGTATGTATATATATATACTTTAAATAGAATTAATACTTTGTATATATATATTAAACATATATTAGGGAGATATATACAATATGTATATATACTAATTGAGTGTTACACTATATATATATATATATACCAAAATACATCTAAACCTATATTAATACATGTACCATACATATATACTAATTAGGTTCATATACGTTATGGATGTATATATATCAATATACACATAATAACCATATACGTATACCAATACTAATACGTACATACATGCACACCAATTATATCTATATACCAACATACGTGTATACTAAATACACAATACACATATATTAACACAGCTAGAAATATACGTATGCATACAAATGAGGAATACACGTATGCGTGTACGTATACATGTACACAAGAGGGGACTCAAACCTGGGTACATGGGATGAGTCGTGTGCGTCGAGGTCATCGCAGAGTGTTCGGTTGAGGGCAGTCGGGACAGCATATTCTGGCGAGTGGCAGCGGGCTCCGGCATGCTCGGGTCGTGCTCCTGCGGGTTCAGTCGAGCGGGTCAAGCCTCCGGTCGTGTGCATGCGAGTTCTGGCGACGAGTGCAGCGGGGGTGGCGAGGTCCGGCACTGTGCATGCGACTTTGGCGGTTGACAGCGGAGTCGTACTGCTCAGATCAGGCGAAGAGACGTCGGGTTGAGGCGTGGGGTGCCTGGGCAGAGATAAAGTCGGTCGTCGAGGAAGGTGTCTAGGAGAAGATTCAGGCGAGGCTCGGTGAGGGTTCGTCGACGGGATGACAGCGGTTCCCCGGCGAAGAGTCGGCGGGAAGAAGGAGGGTGAACAGGAGATGGGGGGTGTATGTCGGCTGGGTATGGTTTGGTTTGAGAAAAAATGAAAATAAGGAAAAGGAATATTTATATGCAATTGGTTTGGGTTGACCTAGGAATAGGCTTGGTCAAAGCCCTCTTGGGATTGGGCCTTGCCATGGATATTTCAATAGCTAGGATTTAAATAGATTTAAAAAATAGAAGGCTAAGATTGTGTCTCCAATTTGTTATAAATGAAGCAAACTCAGAATAGAATATTACCCTAATTTGGGTTGCTCAAAATGGGTCAAGATTGTGTCTCCAATTTCGATTAGAACACACAAAGATACAAAGTTGGATTTATATAGAATTAAACAATAGTCGTCTGCGACGAGTGTTGTGCGACTAAAATGAAGCACAACAGGACATAGTTATGAGTCATACAAAGATCTAAATAACAGTCTGGCATGTGTAGGATAAGGGTGTGAAATCTGTTGGAAGACAATGGCTAGTGTAGCGCTCTAATTATTGAAGCAACGGTAAAGTACAACAATCAAATAAAATCACAGTAATTCAAATATAATTAAATATTATGCAATTATTTACACATTAAATATGAAAAGACGAAAATACCCCTAATCTGAAATATGGGGATGACAAGTCTACCCTCCTTAAAAGAATTTCGTCCTCGAAATTAAAGATAAACTAGCACAAGAACAACAATCAAACAATAAATTATACCTCAAGTCTCGAAGAGATACGGATACTGCTCGCGCATTTTGTCCTCTCTCTCCCAGGTTGACTCGCCTGGAGAGTGATGTCTCCATGCAACACGAACCAACGAAATAGTCTGGTTCCGTAATACCTTCTCTCTACGATCCAAGATCTCAACGGGTTGTTCAGGATAGCTGAGTGTCGGTCCAACCTCGATCTCCGAGTGATCTAGTACTTGACTAGGATCTGCCATATACCGTCTCAGCTATGACACGTGGAATATGTCATACACTCCATATAGAGCAGGCGGTTAGTCAAGTCTATAGGCCACTGCACTGACCATTGCAAGAATACCGAAAGGTCCGATGTATCGTGGACTAAGCTTTTCGTCTCTACCAAAATGAATCGTGCCTCGTATCGGAGAAATCCGTAGGAACACCAAATTGCCAACCTAGAACAAATAATTTTAACACGCAATCTAAAACAATCACAAACCAATAAAACAAAATCTATACCTGAAACTCTAGGGGTCTACGGTGGCTATCGGCCCAATGCCGCTGTCTGTCCTGCGCCACTTGCAGTCTGTCTCTGATAAGTTTTACCTTCTCTGCTACATCCACGACCATTTCTGGTCCTAACAAAGATCTCTCTCCGACACCTTCGTCCATATAAGGCCTTGAATGGTGATATCTCATTGCTGGCCTGGTAGCTGTTGTTGTAAGCGAACTCTACTAGGTGTAGATGATCCTTCCAAGAACCTCCGAGATCCAAAACGCAAGTGTGTAGCATATCTTCAAGGGTCTGAATAGTCCTTTCAGACTGCCCGTCTGTCTGGGGGTGATGCGTGGTACTGAACTTGAGCTGAGTGCCCAAGCTAGCCTGCAGACTCCTCCAGAAATAAAAAGTAAAACAACTATCCCGATCTGAGATGATGCTTACGTGAACCCCATATAATCTGACAATCTGCCGTACGTACAACTCTGCTAGCTTCTCTGTCGATGTACCCACTTTGAAAGATAAGAAGTGGACTGATTTGGTCAACCTATCTACTATGAACCAAATCACGTCCTTTCCTCCTCGAGAACTGTAAATCCCCTGATTTTTTTCAAAATTTTTAAATTAATTTTTCATAATTTTTTAGAATTTTTCTGGTATTTTTAACTAATTAAAACAAAGGTATTTTGGAAGTAAATGATTTTTAAATGATATTAAAATATTATGAAAATAATATTTTTATGTGTAAAATGAAAAATTAGATATAGGATAATTTTTCAAGAATTTATTGGACCTCAGAAGCATTTTTAAAGACCTAGAAACTAAGTTGTAAATAAACCCTAATTAAACCCTGAATTAAACCCGGTTCAGTTGAACCAAACCAACCCGAACCGAACCGAACCCAACTCTTAACGGGTCGGGTCGGATCCGAATTGAACCTGACCCAGACCCGTTAACCCGATCGAAACCCTAGCCCTAACCCTAGCTACAGTACCGTGTCGCATCTCGTCGTGTCGCCTCGCGGACACAAGAATTTCGGTTTCTGCATAGCCC
Source organism: Iris macrosiphon (assembly GCA_036927795.1). Taxonomy (NCBI): domain Eukaryota; kingdom Viridiplantae; phylum Streptophyta; class Magnoliopsida; order Asparagales; family Iridaceae; genus Iris; species Iris macrosiphon. Next base: position 109,469,931 of record JAYESA010000002.1, read on the forward strand.
TGTTCAGGTACCCTTTTCTCTCTCCTTGCTGCCCCATTTTCTGTTCCTTCTGTTGTGACGCATAGGCTGTGTAACCCTCTCGATGCCCGTACAACCCGCTCGGTGTGTCGCGTCCTGTGGCGGTCGCGAACTGCGATCCAAAAACAGGAAAAATAATACCCTATTTTCTCCCAGAACTGAGTGTGCCCCGCCAAACGGGATGGCTTGGTCGCGTGCGGTCTTTATCGAAAGGTGCGCGCCGTTGATAAGGACGTACGGGATTTTGCAGAAGTTAATTTGGATGTGCGTGCACACCGGAATCAACGCGTATCCGCCGACAACGTCCCGTATCGGCCTGTTCTGGAACAAGTTGTAACTTTGTGTACACACGTCGGATCGAAATAAAACTTGTGCCATCGGACTCGTAGCAATACGCTGGTCCTGTGACCCAAATTTGGTTCGATTCTGAGAACATTGACAAAATCGCGTATCGTGGGCTTGCGGCTCCACTTGACGGGCAATTTTGTGACCGGCTCATCGAAATCCAATTCTGGAAGTTCCGTTGGATTCGTATCATCGTTCTGGACTTATTGACACTAAGTTGGAAGGATTTGGAGAACATTGGTTCTGACACATTTTTTGGTGCGAAGCGGCCCACATGTGGACCCCACTTTGGCCAGAAACTATGAATTTTGCCCCTGTGTCCAAATTGGACTCAAGGACAGGCGTTTCTAGCTATTTGATATTTTTTGAATCTGATGGTGATGTTTATTTCAGCAACCGGAGGAGTACCTGCAAATCCCGCTGAGACCAGAGTTACAGTTGGAGCCAGAACCCCAGACAAGTGTACCTTGCCAACATTGTAGTTCTTGTTACATATTCCTTGACTTATTTATCTGTTGTACATGCCTGACCTAGGACCGTGTGACTTTATTTAGCATCCGATAAATAGTCGGGTGCCAACACTGTACGCAGAGTTGTGTAACGTCACCTAGTCATGGTTACCGAGACCCTATACTTCTCGTGCTTGCATTATCAAGTACGTCATAACCCAGGACACCTGACACTATTCATGAGACAGAATCTTCCTGAGATATTCATGGTAATTCTGTATAGGATACAGGTTTCATGACATATTCTTTTGCTTAGATATTATATGACTTGATGCATTAGTTATGATCCTGCGTGGCATGGACATAAGACATTGTGGACATGAGACGTATGATTACATTGGGTGGGGAGAGTCACACAGGCTACAGGTTGATTATATTATACCGGCATCTTAGTCTCTCTCCGAGCTAGACAACCACATGATATCACTGCTACCAACTCCCCGACACAGAGCTTATAGTGGTCTCAGCCTGAGTTCTCGTGATGCTCTCATATTGTATATCACTTAGCTGGTTATATATTTACCCTATTGTTTCATTTATTGCTGTACTGTATTTATTTTGGCATGAGTTATTTTGTACCTTGCTATGTCCCCTGAGGACCTGGATCTGGATTATGTCCCCAGGATTAGCAAACGAGATCGATCCCGAGGTATACGGGATAGGAGCATTAGCAGGAGAAGGAACATGAGCAGGCACAGGAGCAGTACCAGATCCAGTAGACGAGTGATCACCGAGGATATCTTCTGAGTATATGCTTTATCCATACTCAGTATTTGCTGTTGTTATCTTTATTTTTGTATCTTGACTATTGTATCAGACTCATTATCGGGTTATTTCCCGAGTTTATATTTATTGAGATAGATCTTGCTTTATGATTCTGATATTGTTATAATCATATCTGTGGATGAGATTAGTATATTTAGACCCTTATTGTTGTACTACAGCTTAAGTGCATCCTGATGGGTCCATTAAATTGGGTTTGACCATCAGTGTGTGCTGCTGGCCATTGCCACGTGTCTAGTCCCTCGATATTTTGGGACTGGGGCGTGACAAGAACGTGGAAGCCCTGAAACGAAGTCCATAGTCACGTGCTCCCACTTCCATTCTGGAATAGGTAAAGGTTGAAGCAATCCTCCTGGCCTTTGTCGATCTACTTTTACCTGCTGGCACACTAAACATTAGGATACAAAGCGTGCTACCTCGCGCTTCATACTATACCACCATACATGCTCCCTCAAATCTTCATACATCTTGTTGGCTCCAGGATACATCGAGTACTGAGAGCGATGTACCTCCTGCAAAACCTCTTCGTGCAGCTCTCCACTTGGCACACACATCCTCGTACCATGCCGTAAAGATCTATCATCCGCAATAGTAAAGTCATCTGTCAATCCTATCCGAACTTGTGTCCTGATACTCCTTAGAGTCTCATCATCATACTGTGCAGCTTTAATTCTGTCCATCAGTTCTGATTGTATCTGCAATCCCCACATCTGAATCTCAACTCCTGGAACTAGTACTTCAATTCCCAAGCTCTCTAGATCAGCTAATAAATGTCTATCTATTGTCAAATACATAGCCATCGGATACCTGCTCAAGGCATCGGCGACTACGTTGGCCTTTCCTAGATGGTACTATAATGAGATATCAAAGTCTTTCATCAACTCTAACCACCTTCTCTGCCTCATGTTCAGCTCCTTCTGTGTAAATACGTACTTCAAGCTCTTGTGGTCTGTGAAAATCTCCACACGCTCTCCATACAGATAGTATTTCCACAGCTTTAGAGCAAAGATAACTGCTTCTAACTCCAAATCGTGGGTGGGGTAGTTCTTCTCATGAGGGCATAATTATCTTGAAGCATAGGCAATTACTTTCTCGTGCTGCTGAAGAACGCATCCCAAACCTTTTTCTGAAGCATCACTATAGATAGTGAATCCACCTATCCTAAATGGCAATATCAAAACTGGAGATGTCGTCAATCTCTTCTTCAGCTCATCAAATATGGCTTGACATTCTTCTGTCCAGACAAATTCTACATCTTTCTTGGTCAGCCTAGTCATTGGCTCTGCTATCTTGGAGAAGTCTTGTACAAATCTTCTGTAGTATCCTGCTAGTCCGAGGAAGCTCCTGATCTCAGCTACCGAACTGGGGGTATCCCATGACTCAACTGCTTCGATCTTCTTTGGGTTAACTGAAATTTCGTCACCCGTCACTATATGTCCAAGAAATTCAACCTTGTCGAGAAAGAACTCACACTTTGAAAGCTTTTCGTACAACTCTTCCTTTCTGAGAGTCTCCAAGACTATCCTCAGGTGCTCTTTGTGCTCCTCTGGGGTCTTTAAATACACAAAAATGTCATCGATGAACACCACTATGAACTTGTCAAGGTACTGATGGAATACCTTGTTCATCAAGTTCATGAATACTGCTGGTGCATTGGTTAATCCAAACGGCATTACCGTGAATTCAAACTGGCCATATCTGGTCCGAAAAGCTGTCTTCGGTATGTCTTTACTCTTCACCTTCACCTGGTGATAGCCTGACCTCAAGTCTATCTTGGAAAATACCTTAGCTCTGCTCAATTGATCAAAAAGATCATCTATCCTCAGCAGCGGGTATTTATTCTTGATACTGAGGTTGTTTAGAGCTCTGTAATCGATACACATGCGTACAATGCCGTCCTTCTTCGGTACGAACAATACCGGTGCTCCCCATGGCGATAAACTGGATCTAATGAAACCTTTGTCCTGCAGCTCCTCAACTTGCTTCTTCAGTTCTACCAACTCATTGTTGTTGACTCTATAGACATGTTACAAAATAGGCTCCGCTCCTGGTATCAAGTCTATAGAGAATTCAACATCTCTATCTGGCGGCAAACCTGGCAACTCTTCTGGAAATACATCCAGGAACTCCGCTATCAGTGGATGTGGTAACTCCTCTTCTTCTATCCTGGCTCCGCAAAAAGTGCCTCTGCTCTGCTTTACTGCTCCTCTGGCGATCTCAAACTCTGGTTCTCCTGGTGGTCGAAATACTACTCTACCTCCGTGACAATCTATAGAAGCATGGTGTTTACTCAACCAGTCCATTCTGAGTACAATATGGTATCCTGGAAGTGGCATGACGAGTAAACTCATGCTCAACTCTCGGCCTTCCAATGACACTCTCCGATCCTTGCAATAATCACGGACTAGGATAATGCCTCCTCCTGTCATGATCTTGCAAGTCCTATCTAATAGTTCCATTTCTAAACGATGCTTAAGGGCATAAGAAACAGATATGAAACTATGGGAAGCACCAGAATCAAATAATGCAAGTGCTGGAATAGAATTGAGAGAAACTGAACCTGAAATCACGTCTCCAGCTGGCTCGGCCTCCTCAGTAGTCATGGCGTAAGCTCATCCCTGTGGTGCTCCTCTCTACTGCTGCTGGTATTGAGTAAACCTCTGCTATTGTGGTAGAAGTGGAGGTCCTCTCTGCTGGCCACCTGGTACAGTAGGTACTCTGGCTGGTCCTCTCTGAGCGGCTGCTCTACCCTAACGAGCCTGAATATATGGGCAGTCCCTAAGCTGATGTGCTGATGATCCATAGGACAAGCAAGTACCTAATCTCTTCCTGTAGATGTCTCTAGTATGTCCCATCTTTCCGCAATACGCGCACTGGGCAATGGCTGATTCTGTCTCTGTGGCTGCTGATGTTGGATGTGTCCTTGAACTGGTGCCTGTTGCTGGGGTTGCTGCTAGTACGACCTCTGTTGTTGTTGTTGTTGTTGTTGAAAGTGTGGGCGCTTGGCCGGTCCTGTGTTACCACTTGTTTCTCCAGAAGTGTCGCATCCTCCCTTGGGCCTAAGGTCTAAGTTATCTTCAGCAATCTGGGCATCCATCAGAATACCCTCAAATGTAGCGGTGCGTCATCCTGAAGTACGAGACTTGATCTCTCTATTCAATCCCTTCCAGAATTTCCGTGCTCGGTCTCCTGGGTCTCGAATCATCGATGGTGCGAATCGACTTAATCGACAAAACTCTGTGGCATATTCGTCGACTGACATGCTTCCTTGGACTAAGTCATGGAACTGACTTTCCAATGCTCCCAAAGCTACGTCAGGAAAGAATTTTTCCTTGAAGAGCTCCTTAAATTCCTCCCAAGTAAGTCCTTCAACAGTGACTCTCGGCTCTGTACGATACCACGTCAGGGCGATATCAAACATCTGACTCCTAGCAGCATCGATCTGAAGAATCTCCGGAATCTGTGCCAAGCGCAAGTTTCTCTCTATGTCCTCTAGCCATTCGTCAGCGTAGAGTATCCCCTCTGTGCCTTTGAACTCTCGAGGCATCATCCTCTTAAATTCCACTATGGTACCTGGCCTCTGTTGTTGCTGGCCATGATGCTGCGGTTGTCGTGCTACTCTCTCCACAGCCTGGAGAGCCACCTGATGAGCGTTCTCCATGCCCTCTCTCATCAGCTCTGTCTGGGCCTGGTGTTCCTCTGCTTGTACTCTTTGGGCTTCAGCTCGAACACACTGAGCTTCTGCTGTTACTCTCTGGGCTTCTAGCATGCCCTGGATCAATGCAAATATCTGTGCCCCGTCAGTGGACACTCCTCCAGAAATTGGTGTCGGTGGTGGTGGAAGGTTGTCCGTCACAGCTGGGGCAATCCTCTGAACAGGTGGAAGAGAAATCCTATTAGCTGTAGATACTTCCACATGAACAGGAGATGTAGAAGGAACTCCAGATGTCTGTCCGTCAGGTGGAGAGGTGGCAGACCTCTCTGAGTCTGCTACTCCCACTCTCATAGATCTAGTATTCGGCGGCATCCTGAATACAGATCAAAAGAATCAATTAAGGTGATAGATACGATATCATCAAGGAAGGACACTAAAATTCTAAAGGAAACAATCATTCAGTATAGCATTGTGAAGATCAGAAATTTCTAGTATGATTGAGCATACTCTCATCCTAAATCCTATTTCCTATATCCTATCGCAGGCTCGCAGCAGTATAACTAAGTTGTCGCACTACCACGATATCGCATAACTTGCGAAACTCGACCTGCATAGGCCACCACTAAAAACATGTCACGACCCGTACCCGGTATAGGGGCACGAGCACGTGGGTACGTCCAGCCTACGCCGCAGCATCGGTGGTAGAACGTTGTCTAGGTCATAATAAATACTATATAACTAAATACCTGTCAATGATATCTATCTCCATAAGGAGGATAATATACATCTCACAATATCTCATAATATAAACTCAATCACAACAACTATAAGAGTATAAGGCACGATAAAAGATAGGAAGAATGACATAGTCAACACCATGTCTCAAAATAAAGATAAACTACAGTCTAGCTGTCTAACATAAAGTCTCCACAAGTCTCAACATAAACTAAGAATAAGTCTAAACATAAACTCAATAACCTTAAATAAGTCTCAGTGCATAAGATAATACTGTCTAGATAGCTGCAGGTAATGTCTCTTCTAAAGGAATAGTCTCCTCTAAGATCTCTGGTGTATAGTCTACATCTATACCTGGTCCATAGTGTGTAGTACAGAAATCCTTAAGATCCTCTAAAAAAAATATCAAGTCAGGTTTGGAATAAAGTACAAGCACTAACAACAGTTCCACATATATTGACAAAAACTATAATACAGTGTAAAGAAATACAAGACATATATGAATACTGGCAATAGGAAATACTGGACATAATGAAGTACTGGAATAAAGGAATACTGGAACATAGGTCATCATCAATGGTACACTAGCAATGAATAAAAATACAAGTGCATGTTAGAACAATGATCTAGAATATAATGAGTACTAGAACAATAACTAGAACATGTAGAAATGCAAGATCAATATACTAGAGATACATGTCAAGAACATCTAACTAAGTGTGTGAAACATCAGCATATCATGTGATCGACTTGGGACTGATCATGCTTGCTATGTTTGACTAGCTATGATTCATGTAAGGTCAGGCTAACCATCCGGATAGCTATGATGCAAAAAATAGTCAGGCTAATCATACATAACAGGCTATGAGGCATGTAATGGTCAGGCTGCACTGACATGAGGTGTGGGTGAGCTATGATTCATATAAAGTTTGGGTATGATTACATAAGCTACTAATATTTCCCCGTTTTTCCCAGCTAGCACGATGGATTCCAAATCACGACTCCTCGTGACAGGTTTCAATGATGCCAACTCGTGTAACAACAGTATCGAAATCATGTACGTTATACAACTAGAATTATAGAGATAATCAATATAATGAAAACTATCAGAGAATGTACTCGTCTGTGGTCCTTAGTTGGCAATACTAATGTCCTGGTTCCAAAGTATCATCTGAATGATCCAATAGTCCTATAGACATATCATATAATACAATATTGCATCAGACATTACACTAACACACATAATCAAAACACAATTATCTCAGAGGCTACACTAGGGGTGTCATGTCTGTAGTTTCTATGCATAACAGACAGTCAATGGTATGGGTCTTGCTAGTACGTCGGTGTACATATGGCAGTCTGCTAACTTGTTACATGGTCACAGGTCAATGTAACTATGGGGTATCCGTGGTTACACTCGGGTCATCTAGTACATAGACATATTATACATATTATTGACTAACATATACATTAATATCCATTAGTTACAAAAATAATGGATATATATATATATATATATATATATATATATACTTTAAATAGAATTAATACTTTGTATATATATATTAAACATATATTAGGGAGATATATACAATATGTATATATACTAATTGAGAGTTACACTATATATATATATATACCAAAATACATCTAAACCTATACTAATACATGTATCATGCATATATACTAATTAGGTTCATATACGTTATGGATTTATATATATCAATATATACATAATAACCATATACGTATACCAATACTAATACGTACATACATATACACCAATTATATCTATATACCAACATACGCATATACTAAATACACAATACACGTATATTAACATAGCTAGAAATATACGTATGCATATAAACGAGAATACACGTATGCGTGTATGTGTACATGTACACGAGAGAGGACTCGAACCTGGGTACGTGGGACGAGTCATGTGCGTCGAGATCGTCGTGGAGTGTTCGGTTGAGGGCAGTCGGGATAGCGTATTCTGGCGAGTGGCAGCGGTCTCCGGCGTGCTCGGGTCGTGCTCCTGCGGATTCAGTCGAGTGGGTCAGGCCTCCGGTCGTGTGCATGCGAGTTCTAGCGACGAATGCAGCGGGGGTGGCGAGGTCCGGCGCTGTGCAGGCGATTGTGGCGGTTGATAGCGGGGTCGTACTGCTCAGATCAGGCGGAGAGACGTCGGGTTGAGGCGTAGGGTGCCTGGACAGAGATAAAGTCGGTCGTCGAGGAAGGTGTCGGGGAGAAGATTAAGGCGAGTCTCGGTGAGGGTTCGTCGACGGGATAGCAGCGGTTCCCCGACGAAGAGTCGACGGGAAGAAGGAGGGTGAACAGGAGATAGGGGGGTGTATGTCGGCTGGGTATGGTTTGGTTTGAGAAAAAGAAAAACAAGGAAAAGGAATATTTATATGCAATGGGTTTAGGTTGACCTAGGAATAGGCTTGGTCAAAGCCCTCTTGGGATTGGGCCTTGCCATGGATATTTCAATAGCTAGGATTTAAATGGATTTAAAAAATGGAAGGCTAAGATGCATTGGTTCACGGTTTTGAGGCCATGGTTCAAGGAGGTTGATGTCGCAATTGCACACTCCCAAAAATTATGGAAAAATACACATGAAGGGGAAATAGGTTTATTTACGTGTCGTGTCCAACGGGGTGGATACCTTAATGCATTTTTGCACAAAAGTGCCCAACAATTGAAAAATTGCACCAGGTAAGGTTTATGGTTTGATTAAATTAAAATAAGAGAAAGTGGTGTTCTAAAATTAATTAGAAGTACAAGGGGCTAAAATCAAGTGGAACAAAAGTATCATGAATGAAGTAGACTCAGAATAGAATATTACCCTAATTTGGGTTGCTCAAAATGGGTCAAGATTGTGTCTCCAATTTCGATTGGAACACACAAGGATACAAAGTTGGATTTATATAGAATTAAATAATAGTCGTCTGTGATGAATGTTGTGCGACTAAAATGAAGTACAATAGGACATATTTATGAGTCATACCAAGATCCAAATAACAGTCTGGTATGTCTAGAACAAGGGTGTGAAATCTGTTGGAAGACAATGGCTAGTGTAGCACTCTAATTATTGAAGCAACGGTAAAGTGCAACAATCAAATAAAATCACAGCAATTCAAAATAATTAAATATTATGCAATTATTTATACATTAAATATAAAAAGACAAAAATACCCTTAATCTGAAATATGGGGGTGACATGAATGCTCAACTCTGTCCGGCGTCCTGTCTCACACTCTGCTCTGAGTCGCTGAAGCCTGGCATCACTTGACTGTGCTACCAAGATCCTCTCAACTACGGTAGACTGGACCTGCAATCCTGCCATCAAGCCCGCATCCCCAGGTAACACCACCTTGATGTCCATCTCCTAAATATCGTCTAGGATGTGGCACTGCTCCGTCAAGAAGTAGGCTCATTTCTCATACTTAAAGTGTCTGCAATGACGTTGGCCTTCCTTAAATGATACTAAATATCAATACCATAATCTATTAGTAACTCCAGCCATCTCCCCTATCGCATGTTGAGGTCCCTCTGTGTGAACACATACCTCAAGCTCTTGTGATCTATGAAGATCTTCACCCGCTCACCATATAAATAATGCCTTCAGAGCTTGAGTGGAAACTCCACTGCGGTTAACTCTATATCATGCATCGGGTAATTCTTATTATGGTCTCAAAGCTGCTGAGACGCATAAATAATAACCCTACTATGCTACATAAGGACATACCCTAGCCCAATACCTGATGCGTCACAGTAAACCGTGAACCCACCTGGTCCGACGAAAAGTATTAGAATAGGACCTAAAATTAAACTCTGCTTGAGCTTCTCGAAAAAAACTTGACAAGCATCTGACCACTTGAAGCGCACGTTCTTACACGTCAGTCTTGTCAAGGGTGCGAAAATCCTAGCAAAGTCTATCATAAACCGCCTGTAGTAGCCTGCTAATATCAGAAAATTATGCACCTCTGAGACTGTACTAGGTACTGGACAACTCCCGATAGCCTCTACCTTCTTAGGATCCACCTTTACACCTCCACTGGAAATGATGTAACCCAAGAGTAAGATACAATCTTGCCAGAAATGGCACTTGCTGAACCTCGCATATAGCTGATGCTCCCAAAGAGTTTGAAGTACTATACGAAGATATCGCTAATGGTCTGCCTCAGTCCGACTGTAGACCAGGATATTATTAATAAACTCTATCACGAACTGGTCTAGGTGAGGCATGAAGATGCGATTCATTAGATCCATGAATATCGCTGGCGCATTGGTCGCTCCAAATGGCATAACAATAAGTTCCCAAAGGCCATATCTAGATCTAAATACTGTCTTGGGTATATCCTGCTCTCTGACTCTGATTTGATGATACCCAGACCACAAATCAATCTTAGAAAATATATCTGTCCCGCTGAGCTGATCAAACAAGTCATCTATCCTGGGCAAGGGATACTTGTTCTTAATGGTCACCGCATTTAAGGTGAGATAATCAACACATAAATGCGATAAACCATCCTTCTTTTTAACAAAAAATAATGGGGTTCCCCAAGGTGATCCACTAGCATGAATGAATCCCTTGGTCCTCAACTCCTCTATCATCTGGTACAGAATCTTCAACTCTGATGGTGACATCCTGCAGACCCTCTCTGAAACTGGCTCCACCCCTAGAATCAGATTAATGTAGAATTCCACGTCTTGAACTAGCGGCATGCCTGGAAGCTCGTCGAGAAATATGTCCGGGAACTCGTAGACAACTCTAGGAAATTGCACATATTCGTCTACTGCCATCCTCGGAATAATTGACGGAGACTCCATCTCACCTCTCGAGAATGAGAACTCCTCCTCGCCAGGAATACAAAATATAACTTTGCCATCACGGTTATCTATCGTCGCGTATCGAGCACTCAACCAATCCGTTCCTAGGACTAAATCGTAATCACCCAAAGAAAACTCTATTAGCCTAGCTGAAAACTCTTTACCGCATACTACGACTCGATACGAGGCATAAAATCGATCTACTCCCACAAGACCATTACTAGTAAGTATATTCAACCTTACAAGTAAGGACTCTAACTCCAAGCTAACTCGTGTCGCAAGTCGTGCAGAAATAAATGAGTACGATGCACTAGAATCAAATAAAACTGAAGCTGAATGCGAATGAACGAGAATGGTACCTACAACCACCTCTCCAGCCGCTAGCGCCTCCTTGTAAGACATCTTGAAAGCCTATCCTTTCCCTTTGGGTGCTGGTCCCCTCTGTTGCTGGCCTCTCTGTCTAGCCTGAGCCTAGGCCTGAGCATACTTCTGCGGCCTCTACTGCTAGAATGTTTGGGACTGCGTCAATAAAGGCCTAGGGGCATACTGCTGTTGTACCGACACTGGTGCCCTGAACTGCAAAAATGCTGACTGGACTGATAAAGATCCAGCTGAAGCCCTTCGGGGACAAGTACTAATCATGTGTTCGACTGCACCATATGCCAGACACAAACCCTATGCTCTACGACACTCTACAAAGACGTGACTTGGCTTCCCACAATGGGAACACCCGACTGAAGATGATTGCCTCTGTTGTGGTTGCTATGTTAGCTAACTAGGGTTATCACTAGTCCTAATTACTAACAAATACAATTTAGGATTTTTGTACGGTTGCATACCCTGCAGACTGTCCAAGCTACCCAAACGTCAGACGATAGTAAAGTAAATAATAGTGGATACAACACCTCTAGGAGAGATGTGCACATAATCCAAGTCACACAATTGTGAATCTGAGTAAGTCAGTACGGTATGCCCCATACGACGGTGAGCTAAAAATGTGCACTACTCGATGACATGCTACAAGTCCATCTATCACTAAAATATTGTCGGGACACGGGACTGCATGCAACCAGGAGATCCTCCGCCAATGCTCTAATCATTTAAGCTAGTTATTAACCTTAGTAGTTTATTTCCTGATTTCGGGTGTGGCATTCTGCAGAATCTATCCTAGACATGATGCTCTCCGCTAGACAAGACAATGCTTTGACAAGCACAAGCACAAGAACAAGCACAAGACTATACGAGAATACAATCAAACAGTTATAGGCATGACGAGCGTGCGATATAACAAGACACAACAAGATTATATGAGACGGGTGTATAATGGGTAGGAGGCCTAAACTATACTGGGACTGGTATGAGACATATGTATAATGAATATGTGTCCCCAAAACTATTCACGTTAGGTATATAATGGGTAAGTGGCCCCAAAACTATATATGATGTCAAGCCAAGACTGGTACAAATCAGTGAACAAGAGTGCACCACGTCGGGTCACTATCAAGAATGTACAAGACAAATGTATAATAGGTAGGTGTACCCAAAACTATACATAATGTCAAGCCAAGACTGGCTATAACGGGTAGGTGGCATAAACTATACGTAAAGCCGGGACGGGTCGGGTAAACATAATAGACAAGTGGAGCCGGGAAAAACAAGAAAATATATACATGCAATATGCGCACAAGCGCCAATCAAAAAGTAGTAAAAAGTACAATAAAAAACAAAATACATGCAAAAAAGTACATGACCGGTATACTGTTAGTATACTACAATATACCATTGGTATGCCGTCCAAGGCAATTTTATGAAGACAGGAAGAACGAATCAGGGCAAATCGATATACCGTCGGTATACTCCAGTAAGTTTTGGATTCCAACAAACTCGGTATACCGTCGGTATACTATAGTATGTCATTGGTTTGTCGGTCCAAGTCATAGCAAGTTCTAGGATTCCAAGTCGGGCCAAAATAGTATACCGTTGGTATACACCAGTATACCGTTGGTATGCCGATTCCCATAGGCAATTCTAGGAAAAGTCAATTCAAGACGGGTATTTCGGAACCGAAGTCGTGTTCCGAAACTTAATAGAAACTAATTTGGCAAAGTGTCAAGTCTAATGGTAGTCCTTATATAACATATGTATTATCATATTGTCATACCACAGTCTCAAAATACATAGGACTAGGAATACGTAGCATGTCAGCCGTATGTATATGACAACTCTAATATGTTGGAAAATCATAACACATACGTACGTGTAATATGAATATTAATTCACAAGTGGTTCATATATTGTCAACACAAGTCACAAGCATCTATATCTCATCCACAAGCACAAGTAAAGGAATATCAAAATAAATAGGTAAGTGTCTTAAGTAAAAAGTATCAAAAGAATAATAGAAGGGTGGAGACAAATCCACTACCCATCGACTATATCAAAAACTAAAATGATAGAGGAGATCAAAACCCCAATATAAAATAAATGTCAATAAAGAAACAACAGCTAAGGATCCATCAGTAATGAAGAAATCGCTAGTACTCAGAAGGTAAGACCTCCTCAACAGAGAATAATGCATCAGGCCTAGGTCCATACCCCAACGGATAATCCTACTCGTCTATACCTGGAAGTGGACCAGGTCCTCAGAGGGACGTAACAAGATAAAAAAGTATATGCCATGATATACTAAAAATAATATCCAAAGGGTCGCCTAACCGTCTATGTAAAATGCACTTTTGAGAACAACTTTCCAACGTATGGGGCTATCTAGCTAAAAATGGGATTGGCGTGACCCCCTCAAAGAATCAGTGGCCTAAAAAACATAACATCTTTCGATCGTCAGAGGCCGCCTATAAATAATATAATATAAGGGTCATCTTATCACGCATCTCCGGTGGAGTGTACGGGTTACAAAAGAAAAAGTGTAAAGGAGCCCATATGCCTACTTATTGTTCTTCCCACCCTATTCTCTATCCATGTCATATCCATGCCACGGTGATACCTATAATAACTGTCAAGCCTCCTAGCATGCATTTCTATCAGTAATTATTTTCTATCTGTTGCACGTCCCACACGTACATGTGGCCAGCCTATCACGCATGTTCGTGTCCTACATGAGACTCACACTCATGTAACAAATATGTCACGGCCAATGAAACATAAGAATGCCTCAACATCATGGGGTGGTCTCGTAACACTAGGTCGTCATACAAAATATTAAATAAGTGACAAAAAGCGACGCAAGCGTCATTGCATCCAAGTTATTCTTGGGCGCACAGTTGTATATAAAAAATAAAATAACTAAATGAATAATAGCAAATATGCATGCTAATAATGAATGTAAATAAATAGCACAATGGCAAGATATACTTTTCTGGCAAACAATCTGTGTAGTATAGGCGTCCAAATGACAAGCACGAGGAATTAGAAACTACAGCCCTGAACGAACGTCTTTGGATGCTAAAATAAATATCACCAACTTCTCCGGAATTAGCGAGATAGTCAGAAAACTCTACCCTTTTGCCTAATTTGGACACAGGAGAAAAAAATAATTTTGGGTCAAAGCGGTGTCCATATGGGGCCCACCTTGTACCGAAATACGTGTTAGGGGTAAAAGTCTCCAAATAGGATAAATTATAGTTCAAACCATCCTAAACGATAATACGAACTCAACTGTATGTCCAATTTTAGATTTTGGTGACCCGGTCATAATTTTACCCGTCAGTCAACTGTGGGGCCCACAAATAGGTGGCTCGGTCAACTATCTCGGAATCGCATGAAACTTGTATCTCAGGACCAACGTGATACCACGAATCCAATAACGTAAGTTTTATCGTATTCTGACGAGAGTGTACCAACTAATGGAAAATTTTGCAAAATACCGATGCGGGAAACTGTTCTCGGATATAGGTTAATTTTGGCACGCACACACGTCCGAATCAACTTTCATGAAAGCCCGCACATCAGGATATACCATATTTTTCTTTCGGTGCAACTGGTATGTGATGTGGTGGTCCGATTTATCGAGACGCACTCTGTGTCTCATTTTCTTAGTTTTCTATGAACATTTTTCGTGGTTTTTTTTTCTGATTTTTAAACACAATTTCTAATACAGGAATAATAATAAAAATATACAAATAATAAATTGTTGTGATCCTGGTTATATTGTCTTCGTGTTAGAAAAAAATTGAGTTTTGGTCGATTCGTTTGGGAGAGAATCGCCTTCCAAAACAGGTGTTTGGAACAGTTTTGGGTCTTCTGTTTTGTATATATATAAATGGTTTTTTCGAAAAGTTTTGGTTGATTTTAAAACAGAAATATAGTTGTTCGAATAAAACTACTTGAATACATTAGAGGATGTTCATATTGTGGTTGAATCTAAACTGGATCAAAATTTTGTTGCATATGTAGGAAGAAATTCAGCAGAGAAGATGGGTACCTGGAGTTCATTACTGTCACAGTTTTGGCGCGCGCGTGTCCTGGTCAGCGGCGACGACGGTAGTGCTACGGCCCTCGACGGTCGAGCGGCGGTAAGTTGGGTCGGAGAAGGTCGACGAGCGGTCGCAGGAGGAAAGGAGATTAGGGTTTGGGGTCTTTGGTTGCACATATATGTATATAAATATATATATAGTCGTGGGTTTTGGGCCGAACTAGGGGGGTCGGATTGTTTACTAGTGCTGCTATTACTGCTGTGTTTTGTTTTGTTTGCTTTGAGTTTGTATTATTAGAGTTGTGTTTTGATTATTATTATTATTATTATTATTATTATTGTTATTATTATTTTCTTTACCTTTTTTATTTTATAAAAACATCCTTATTAATTATAATTACCATTATTTCTATAAAAAAAATTATTAGTTTATTTTTATTCTATTTATTTTATTATTATTTATTGGTACGCTGTTGTTATACGCATTATTATTTCTATTATTATTTAAAAAATCCTAGAAAAATAGGATAGATTATATTCTACCCAACTTATAAAAATTTCGTCCTCGAAATTAAAGCTAACGCATGATAGGGAACGAGAATATTATATGGTAGAAAAGAATAAAGTAAAATCATACCTTGATCTTCGAACATATACGAAAAACATTTGCGCATGTCATCCTTGCGCTCCCAAGTGGATTCTCCTGGCGAGTGATGTTTCCATGCCACGCGGACCAAAGGAATAGACTGATTCCTCAATACCTTCTCCCGACGATCAGGAATCTCCACGGGTTGCTCTTGGTATGACAAGCTCGGACCAATGGTGATCTCGGAGTAATCGAGGACATGACTGCTATCTGATACATATCGCCTTAGTTGCGACACATGGAATATATCATGCACTCCCTCAAGCGAAGGTGGTAGTGCCAGTCGATATGCAACTTCTCCAACTCGCTCCAACACATCAAACGATCCAATATACCTTGGACTCAACTTGCCCCATTCCCCAAAGTGAATAGTGCCTCTAGTGGGTGATATCCTTAAAAAGACATGATCGCCTTCCTTGAATTCCAAAGGAAGATGATGAAGATCTGTCCACTGCTTTTGTCTGTCTTGCGCTGCTCGCAAGTGCCCCTGTATCCTCTTCACCTTCTCCACAGTGCTGGCAACCAACTCTGGCCCCAAGATCTGACGTTCTTCCACGTTACTCTAATATACGAGAGACCTACACTTCCTACCATACAAAGCTTCCAACAGAGTAATTTGGATGCTCGCTTGATAGCTATTATTGCAGGAAAAATCCACAAGGTGTATATGGTCCTCCCATGATCCCCCAAAGTCTAGCATGCATGCTCTCAACATATCCTCCAATATCTGAATAGTATACTCCGACTGCCCATCTGTCAGTGGATGATAAGATGTACTGAACTTCAGACGAGTCCCAAGACTCTCCTGTATGCTCCTCCAAAAGTGAAATATGTCTGACACAATGCTAACCGAAATGCTTTATAATATCATGACCTGCCTCATGTATAAGTCAGCCAAAGCTTCTATAGACTGGCCAACTCGGAAGGGCAAAAAATGAGCGAACTTAGTAAGTCAATCTACGATCACCCAAACATCATTTTGTCCACTTGGACCCTTCAAAAAACCCATGACAATGTCTATAGTGATGTTCTCCCACTTCCACTCAGGAATCAAAAGTGGTTATAGTGGCCATGCTATCCTCTGATGTTCAGCCTTGACCTGCTGGCACACTAGACATTTGGCCATAAAGCGAGCTATCTCCCTATTTATCCCATGCCACCAGAAGTGGTATCACAAGTCGCGGTACATCTTGGTGCCTCCAAGATAAATAAAGTATATTGAACTATGAGCCATTGCCATCAGCTCCTGCCAAAGCTCTCCATTAGGAATATATAGGCGATCACCATATCGTAATGTTTTGTTATCATGAATGTATTATCCCGTCTACTCTCCAGCCTCGATCCTCTCTCTCAACCTCCTAAATTTAGCATCCGTAGGCAAAGCTGCCATGATCCTCTCTACTAGCGATGACTGCACTTGCAAGTTGGCAAGTGTCCCATCTGATCCGGGTAATACAACCTCTATACCAAGCTCTTGCAAGTCCTCCAGTAACTCCCTCTGCGTCATTAAGAATAGTGTCATAGGCTTTTGGGTTAACACATTTGCTACCACGTTAGCCTTGCTAGTGTGATAATGCAGCTCTATCTTGAAGTCCTTCATTAACTCAAGCCACCGGCGTTGCCTCATATTCATTTCCTTCTGCGTGAAGATATACTTGAGGCTCTTGTGGTCAGTATAGATCTCCACTCGTTTCCCATATAAGTAATGTCTCCATAGCTTCAAGGCAAAAATAACGGCTGCAAGCTCCAAGTCATGAGTTGGATAATTCTTCTCATGTACTCTCAACCATCTAGATGCATACGCAATCACCTTGCCATGCTACATCAATACGCATCCCAAGCCTTTTTCAGATGTGTCGCTGTAGATCACGTAGCCTCTTGATCCTGATGGAATGGTCAATACTGGTGCTGTGGTCAGTCGCTTCTTTAACTCCTCAAAAGTGGCTTGACACTCATCTGTCCATATGAACTCTCGGTTCTTGCACGTAAATCGAGTCATAGGCTCTGCTATCCTTGAGAAGTTTTCCATGAACCGACGGTAATATCCCTCAAGTCCAAGGAAACTCCTCCCCTTCGATTTTGACTTAGGAACGGGCCATGTCTCAACTGCCAAGATTTTCTTCGGATCTACTGAAATACCATCTCCAGTGACAACATGCCTAAGGAAAGAGACCTTATCTAAGAAGAACTCGTATTTGCTGAGCTTCACGTACAACCGTTCTCTCCTGAATGACTCTATGACAATACGTAGGTACTTCTCATGCTCCTCGTGGCTCTTCGAATATACAAGGATGTCATCTATGAAGACAACCACGAACAAGTCCAAATACTGATGGAAGACTCGATTCATCAAGTCCATAAAGACAACTGGAGCATTGGTCAATCCAAATGGCATGACCAAAAACTCGTAGTGTCCATATCTCGTCCTGAATGCGGTCTTCGGAATGTCCTGCTTTCGTACCTTCACTTGGTGTTATCATGATCTCAAGTTTATCTTCAAAATACCTTGGATATCCTAAGCTGTTCAAATAAGTCATCAATACGTGGCAGGGGTACTTATCCTTCACAGTCATAACATTCAAGGCCCCATAGTAAATGCATATACGTACCGACCCATCCTTCTTGGGTACAAATAATACTGGGGCTCCCCAGGATAATGCACTCGGTCGGATGAAGCCTTTATCCTCTAGCTCCTTTAACTACGCCTTCAGTTCATCCATCTCCTTCTTCTCCAGTCTATAAAAATACGACGCTATGGGTATTGCTCCTAGAGTCAACTTGATCGAGAACTCCACATCTCTGTCCGGAGGTAGTCCTGGCAAGTCCTCTAGAAAGACGTCCTCAAACTCTGAAATGATAGGGTGATAAATGACGTCATCCAATGCCATCTGAACACCATCAAGAACCTCTATGGACCCTCGTGCAAACTCGAGCTCTGGCTGGCCTAGTACCTTAAAGAGAATGCTTCTTCCGTAGTAGTCAAAGAAAGCGCGGTACTTGCTTAGCCAGTCTATCCCATAGAAAATATTAAAGTTCGACATAGAAAAGACTATGAGTCGAGCCTTCATCTCTCTGCTGTGAATCACTACTGGGCAAAATCTACAGACGCGACTAACAAGTACAACTCCTCCGGAGTTGTCGAGTCATCTCCAATGATGGAGAGGGTAACAACATATCTCACGAGGGGAGGAGAACATTAAAACAGATTCAAGATAGATGCAAATCAAGCAGTCAAAGAGAGTACGAAATTAGAATTCAAAGGAGGTGATTAAATAAGTAGATTAGATCCTATACTCTAATTCTATTTGCAGGCTTGCTCGGTATAATAACGTAAACCAGACAATATACTCATGACCTGCATGGGCCACCACAAAAATATATCATGCCCCAGTTTCAGAATACGTAGGACTAGGAATAAGTAGCATGACAGCCGTATGCATATGACAACTCCAATATGTTAAAAAAATTATAACACACGTACGCTGTAATATGAATAAATAATTCACAAGTGGAACATATATTGTTAACACAAGTCACATGCATCTATATCTCATCCACAAACACATATAAAGGAATATCAAAATAGATAGCTAAATGTCTCAAGTATGAAGTATCAAAGAATAATAGTCGGGTGAAGACAAATCCACTATCCATCGACTATATCAAAAATTAAAATGATAGAGGAGATCAAAACTCCAATATAAGATAAATCTCAAATAAAAAAAACTATAACTAAGATATCCATCAGCAATGAAGTAATCACTGATACTCAGAAGGTAAGACCTCCTCAACAGAGAATGAAGCGTCAGGTCCGGGTCCGTACTCCTGCAGATAATCCTACTTGTCTATACCTGGAAAGGGACCAGGTCCTCAGAGGGACGTAACAAGATACATAAAAGCATGCCAATAAAGTACTGAATAAACATCCAAAGGGTCGCCTAACCGTCTATGTGAAATACACTTTTGAGAACAACTTTCTAACGTATGGGCTATCTGACTAAAAATGGGATTAGCATGACTCTCTCAGAGAATCAGTGGTCTACAAAGCGTAACATCTTTCTATCGTCAGAGGCCGCATGTAAATAATATAATATAAGGGTCATCTGACCGCGCATCTCCGACGGAGCGTACGTGTTACAAAAGAAAAGTATAAAGGAGTCCCATATGCTTACTCATTATTCTCCCCACCCAATGATAATAACGTGTCACATCCATAACACACAACACCACTAGTAACTACAAGGTCTGCTAAACATGATATTTCTATTAGCAGTTATTCTTTATCCGTCGTACGACCTTTATATATAGGTTGTCAGCCTAATATGCAAGTCTGTGTCCTACATGAGACTCATAACTCGTGTAATAATATGTCACGGCCAATGAAATATAAGAATGCCTCAACATCATGGGGTGGCCCCGTAAAACTAGGTCAACATGCATCATATAAAAAAGGACAAAAGACGACGCAACCGTCGTTTGCACCCAAGTCTTTCTTGGAAGCGCAATTTTATATATAGAAAAAAAAATGAAAATAAATAATAGAAAATAAATATGTAGTAAATGAATGTAACTAAACAGTACTATGGCATGGTATACTTGCCTGACAAGAAAGCTGTGAAATATAGGAGTCCAGACGTCAAGCAGAAGGAACCGAAAAGTAGGGGATATGAAGGAACGTCTCTGTATGCTAAAATAAATATCACCAACGTCTTAAGAATCAACGATATAGTAAAAAAACTTTACCCTTTTGCCCAATTTGGATACAGGAGCAAAACGATAATTTTGGGCCAAAGTGGGGTCCATATGTAGGCCATTTTGCACCGAAATACATGCCAGGGGGTAAAGTTCTCTAAGTTAAAAAAATTATAGGTCAAACCAATCATAAACGATGATACAAACTCAATGGTATGTCCAATTTTGGATTCCGGTGAGCCGATCACAAATTCGCCCATCAAGTCAAACCGTGGGACCCACGAATATGCAACTCAGTCAACTGTCTCAAAATCATGTGAAACTTGGGTCACAGGACCAGCGTAATACTATGAATACAATGGCACAAGTTTTATCGTATTCTGACGAGCGTGTACCAACTAATGGGGAATTTTACAAAATATCGATATGGAGAACTTTTTACGGATATGGGTTAATTTTGACCTGTACACACGTCCAAAACAACTTATGCGAAAGTTCGAATGTCAAGAAATACCATACGCGCCTTTTAGCGTAACTGGTAGATGACGTGGTGGTCCGGTTGGCTGGGACGCACTCAGTATCGAAGTTTTTTAAGTTTTTGAAACAAGTTTTTCTTGATTTTAAATCTAAATTTTTGCACATAACTAATGATCAAATATATGTAATTAATAGGTTATTTCAATCATGGTTATATTGATTTCGTGTCAGAAAAAACAAATTGAATTTTGGTTGGGTCGATTGGGAGAAAATTGGCTTCCAAAATAGTATGTTGGTTTCGAAAACTGTCAATTCACATATATCTAAACAGTAATTTTTTGGAATATTTCGGATAAATTTACATTAGAAATAGGGTGGTTCAAATAAAACTACTTGAAGACATTAGAAGTTGTTCATGTTATGGTTGAATCTAAACAACTGGATCAAAATTCAGTCGCATATGTAGAAAGAAATTCAGTAGGGAAGATGGGTACCTGGGGTTCGATTCTGGACATGATTTACGCACGCGCGTGACTCCGATCAGCGGCGACAGCGGTTCTGCGGCGTCAGGCGGCGGTCATCAGTGAGTAAGGGCGGTGGTCGTCGACGTAGATGAGAGAAGATTAAGGTTAGGGTTTTCGTAGTCTCTCTCTCTCTCTCTCTCTCTCTATATATATATATATATATATATATATATATATATATATATATATATATATATATATATAGAGAGAGAGAGAGAGAGAGAGAGGGAGAGAGAGAGAGAGAGAGAGAGGTCGATAGGGAGGGGGTAGATCTCAGAATTGCAGGTTGGTGGGCAGCGGTCGAATAAGGGGTGTGCTGGTGTTTGGTCTTTGCTACTGCTACTGCTTGTTATTGTTGTAGTTGGGTATGTTGTTGTGTTATGACTTCTTTTTCTTCCCTTTCTTTTCTTTTCCTTTCTAACTATTATATTACTACTATCATTATTATTATTATCATTATTATTATTCTATAAAATAATTATCATTTTATTACTATTATATATATCTTTATTATTATATATTTTTATAAAAACTATTATTTTAGGTGTTTTAAAATTTTAACGTCTAATATATTTATTTATCTACTTTCAAACTACCCTCATGTGCTGGCAGTGTACATAACCTAGTATTAATATTTTAATTATTAATTAGAAAATCTAGGGTAGTTACATAATAGTCTACTTAAATAAATTTTGTCCTCAAAATTAAAAATAAAGCAAGATAGGGAAACGATAATGATATACGGTAGAAAAGAACAAAGTAATTCATACGTTGATCTTCGAACAGATACGGAAAGCATTTGCACATGTCATTCTCGTGCTCCCAAGTGGATTCTCCTGACGAGTGATGTCCCCATGCCAGGCAAACCAAGGGAATAAACTGATTCCTCAACACCTTCTCTCGACGGTCAAGAATCTCCATGGGTTGCTTCTGGTTTGACAAGCTCGGCCCAATGGTAATCTCAGAGTGATCGAGAAAATGACTACTATCTGCCATATATTGCCTTAGATGTGACACATAGATTACATCATGCACTCCCTCAAGCGAAGGTAGTAGTGCCAGCCGATACGTAACTTCTCTAACTCGCTCTAACACGTCAAATGGTCCAATGTACCTTGGATTCAACTTGCCGCATCCCCCAAAGAGAATAGTACCTCTAGTTGGTGATATCCTCAAGAAGACATGATCGCCTTCTTTGAACTCCAAAGGACGGCGGTAAAGATCTGCCCACTGCTTCTGCCTGTCTTGTGCTGCTCGCAAGTGCCCTAGTATCCTCTTTACCTTCTCCAAAGTGCTGACAACCAACTCTGGCCCCAAGATCCGACGTTCTTCTACATCGCTCCAACACACGGGGGGGGGGGGGGGTCTACACTTCCTTTCATACAAAGCTTCAAACGGAGGTATTTGGATGCTCGCTTGATAGCTATTATTGTAGAAAAATTCCAAAAGATGTAGGTGGTCCTCTCATGATCCTCCAAAGTCCAGCATGCATATCCGTAACATGTCCTCCAACGTCTGAATAGTATGTTCTAATAGCCCATCTATCTGAGGATGATAAGATGTACTGAACTCCAGATAAGTCCCAAGACTCTCCTGCATGCTGCTCCAAAAGTGAGATATAAAATACGAGTCCCTGTCTGACACAATGCTAACTGGAACGCCG
Organism: Iris macrosiphon; assembly: GCA_036927795.1. Lineage (NCBI taxonomy): Eukaryota > Viridiplantae > Streptophyta > Magnoliopsida > Asparagales > Iridaceae > Iris > Iris macrosiphon. Next base: position 109,493,246 of record JAYESA010000002.1, read on the forward strand.
TATAATCTCATAATCTACCTCATGTATAAGTCAGCTAAAGCTCCTATAGAATGGTCAACTAGCAAAGGCAAGAAATGAGTGGACTTGGTAAGTCGATCCACAATCACCCAAACGGTATCTTGCCCACTTGGACTCTTCGAAAAGCCCGTAACAAAGTCCATAGTTATGTGCTCCCACTTTCACTCAGGAATCGAAAGTGGTTGCAATAACCCTGTTGTCCTCTGGTGTTCAGCCTTCACTTACTAACACAGTAAGCATTTAGCCACAAAGCGAGTTATCTTCCTCTTTATCCCATGCCACCAAAAATGCTGTCGTAAGTCGCGGTACATCATGGTGCCTCCAGGATGAAAAGAATATATCGAACTATGAGCCTCTGTCACCAGCTCATGTCGAAACTCTCTATTGGGAACATATAGACGATCACCACATCGTAAGATCCTGTCATCATGAAAGCGCAGTCCCGTCTGCTCTCCAGCCTCGGTCCTCTCTCTCAACCTCCTGAATCTAGCATTCGTGGCAAAGCTGCCCTGATTCTCTCTACTAGCGATGACTGTACTTATAAGTTGGCTAGTGTCCCATCTGATCCGGATAATACAACCTCTATGCCAAGCTTCTACAAGTCCTCCAGTAACTTCCTCTGCGTTGTCAAGAATAACACCGTAGGCTTTCGGCTTAACGCATCTGCTACCACGTTAGCCTTGCCTGGGTGATAATGCACCTCAATATCAAAGTCCTTCATCAACTCAAGCCACCGACATTGCCTCATATTCAGCACCTTCTACGTGAAGACATACTTGAGGCTCTTGTGGTCAGTATAGATTTTTACTCGTTCCCCATATAAGTAATGTCTCCATAGCTTCAAGGCAAAAATAACGACTGCAAGCTCCAAGTCATAATTTGGATAATTCTTCTTGTGTACTCTTAACTGTCTAGATGCATACATAATCATCTTGCCATGCTGCATCAATACGCATCCCAAGACTTTTTCTGATGCGTCGTTGTAGATCACATAGCCTCTTGATCCTGATGGAATGGTCAACACTGGTGGTGTGGTCAATCGCTTCTTCAACTCCTCAAAAGTAGCTTGACACTCATCCATCCATATAAACTCTCGGTACTTGCACGTCAACCGAGTTATAGGCTCTACTATCCTCGAGAAGTTTTTATGAACTGACGGTAATATCCCGCAAGCCCAAGGAAACTCCTTACCTCTGATGTCGACTTAGGAAAGATCCATGTCTCAACTGCCAAGATTTTCTCCGGATCTTCTGAAGTACTATATCCAATGACGACATGCCCAAGGAAAGATACCTTATCCAAGAAGAACTTGCATTTGCTGAGCTTCGCACACAACTGCTCTCTCCTGAATGTCTCTAAGATAGTTCGCAGGTGCTTCTCATGCTCCTCGTGGCTCTTCAAATAGACAATAATGTCATCTATGAAGACAAATATGAACTGGTCCAAATACTGATGGAAGACTCGATTTATCAAGTCTATAAAGACAGCTGGAGCATTGGCCAATCCGAATGGCATAACCAAAAAATTGTAGTGTCCATATCTCGTCCTGAATATGGTCTTCGGGATGCCCTACTTTCGCACCTTCACCTGGTGTTATCCTGATCTCAAGTCTATCTTCAAGAATACCTTGGATCCACTAAACTGATCAAATAAGTCATCATTGCATGGCTGAGGGTACTTATTTTTCATAGTCACACCATTCAAGGCCCTGTAGTCGATGCACATGCGTAACATACCATCCTTCTTGGGTACAAATAATACTGGGGCTCCCCAGCGTGATGCACTCGGTCAGATGAAGCATTTCTCCTCTAACTCCTTCAACTGTGCCTTCAGCTCATCCATCTCCTTCTTCGCCAGTATAAAAACATACAATGCTATGGGTGCTTCTCCTGGAGTAAACTCGATCGAGAACTCCAGATCTCTATCCGGAGGTAGTCCTAGCATGTCCTCTGGAAAGACATCCTCAAACTCTGAAATGATAGGGTGATAAATGATGTCGTCCAATGCCATCTGAACACCATCAAGAACCTCTGTGGATCCTCGTGCAAACTCGAGCTCTAGCTGGCCTGGTACCTTAAAGAGAATGCTTTCTCCATAGCCGTCGAAGAAAGTGTGGTACTTTCTTAGCCAGTTCATCCCAAGGGCAAGATCAAAGTCCTGCATGGAAAGGACTAAGAGTTGAGCCATTATCTCTCTGCCGCGAATCACTACAGGGCAAAATCTACAGATGCAACTAACAGGTACAACTCCTCCTGAGTTGCCGAGTCATCTGCAGTGATGGCGAGGGTAAGAACACGTCTCATGGGGGGATAAGAATATTAAAACAAATTCAAGGTAGATGAAAATTAAGCAGTCAAAGAGAGTACGAAATTAGAATTTAAATGAGGTGATTAAATAAGTGGATGAGATCCTATACTATAATCCTATTTCTAGGCTTTCTCGGTACAATAATGTAACGAGACAATATACTCGTGACCTACATGGGCCACCACAAAAATTTGTCACACCCAGTCCCAAAATACGTAGGACTAGGAATACGTAGCATGCCATCCGTATGTATATGACAACTCCAATATGTTGAAAAAATTATAACACACACGTATGCTGTAATATGAATAAATAATTCACAAATAGAACATATACTGTCAACATAAGTCACAAGCATCTATATCTCATCCACAAGTACTAGTAAAGGAATATCAAAATAGATAGCTAAATGTCTCAAGTACGAAGTATCAAAGAATAATAGTCAGGTGGAGAAAAATCAACTATCCATAAACTATATCAAAAATTAAAATGATAGAGGAGATCAAAACTCCAATATAAGATAAATCTCAAATAAAAGAAACTGTAACTAAGATATCCATCAGCAATGAAGTAATCACTGGTGCTCAGAAGGTAAGACCTCCACAACCAAGAATAGAGCGTCAAGTCTGGGTCCATACTCCTGCGAATAATCCTACTCGTCTATACCTGGAAAGGGACCAGGTCCTCAGAGGGACGTAACCAGATACATAAATTTATGCCAATAAAGTACTGAAAATAAACATCCAAAGGGTCGCCTAACCGCTATATGAAATACACTTTAGAGAACAACTTTTTAACGCATGGGCTATCTGGCTGAAAATAAGATTGGTGTGACTCTTTCGGAGAATCAATGGCCTATAAAGCGTAACATATTTCGATCGTAGAGACCGCTTGTAAATAATATAATATAAGGGTCATCTGACCGTGCATCTCCGGCGGAGCGTACGAGTTACAAAAAAAAAGTGTAAAGGAGCCCCATATACTTGCTCATTGTTCTCCCCACTATCACGCTCCAGTCCCAAAAATACGTAGGACTAGGACACGTAAGCATGCCAGCCGCATGGATATGGCAACTCCAATATATGGAAACCAAATCCACACGTACGCTGTAATATGAATATCAAGTCCACAAGTGGTATAAAATGTATCACAAGTCACAGGGTATAATCTAAATCTCATCCGCAAAAATCAGATATAAATAATAACCAGCATCTATATAACTAGATCTCAACATAAATATCTAAGGATGATAGTTGGATGGAAACAAATCCACTACCAACTCGAATAAAAAAGTACAACACAACAAATACAATATAGGAATACCAGCTAACGACCATGGACTTGAAGAGAAGACATCCTCGCAACACAAGTAATCATCCAAATCTGCGCTTCTGCAATTACTCAAGAACAGATACACCTGGCAGAGGACCAGGTCCTCAAAGGGACGTAACAAGATACAGAAAATACGAGCCAATTTGAATACAGTAAACATGCATCATAGTTGAAAATAGATAAGTACGCTGTACAGGACAATCTATATGAATGCAAATAAGGACAACTTTTCGACGTATGGACAAGGGTAGGCTACTCGATCTAATCCTCACAACCTCACGCTCGTTAGTGGACATCATCAGCCGACATACCGCGGGGGTAGCGACCATCGGACACGACCCACCATAGTGCGTGCTAGTGATTACGGTGTTACCAGAGTGGTTAAAAGCCCATACGCCTAATGATTGTCCTCTATGATACTAAGTGCCATGTGTGTGTCAACATATCTAATACATAGTAATGACTGAAAGAAAACTACACATGCAAGAATAAACAAAAATGCAATAAATATACAGAAATATACTAAGCATGCAAAATACTGTAAGCAATTTGGCAAGGTATCTTGCCTGGGGTCCTGCTGCTGGTATGAATCAGAGTCCAAGTCACAGTTCAAATAGCCTATGTATTACAAATTTATCACGTCAAAAGATAATTTATTTTAATTTATTTAATTCTAGAATAATTACTCTAAAATCCTATTTTAATCTTATTATTCTAATTTTTATGTTAATTCCTAAATTTTGTCCAAAGAAACTGAATTTTATCAACTCGAGACTCATGGCACGCAAATCGAGGCGATCTGTTGACCGAAAAGTCAACCGACACAAACTCAACTTTCATGCATGATTTCTTGTAGATTTCAGCATCAAAAATATGCTGAAATTTATGGGTCATCCGAATTCAAATTCGTTTGGGAATTATGGCACATACAAATTTTGTATTGTGCACCGATGGTTAAATTCTAACCTAGAAGTTCTACAGAATTAACAGTATATAAATAATTCGAATTAAATTCTGGAAAAAACATATGTCAATGATCTTGACATTAGCTTTCCAAAACTTTAAACGGTTCATGATTCTGATTCCTGGTTCTCCCGAAATCGCAAAATTATTGAAACACATCTATTTTTGGACATGCTGTGCTCTACGAATTTTCCAGAATTTAATACTCATAATTTCATAAAATAAATTATATAATCAGAAAGCTAACCTCAATATCTTTCTAACGCAAGAAACTATGCCTCGTTTGGAGTCCAGAGCTATGCGCAATGGCTTGTGGAAGATGAAGGAACCCTAGATGACAATTCTCCAAAATCTCTCTCTCTCTCTAAGATAATGGGATAATTAGGGTTATAATAATATATATATATATATATAGGGATGTACCTACGGCTGAATGGATATTTATAGGCTGACACATGTCAGAATCTGATTGGATGGTTTTTGTTATATTATTTGTTTTTGATTTGCCTTTATCAAAACATTATTTAAGTCATTTTAAATCTAAATAACTCCAAATAAATATTAAAAATAATCATAAAAATCTGGAAAAATTACATAAAATATATTTTGAACCTATAAACCCTAAAAAAATATTTGGGACAATTTTATATTCATAAGTTTACTACTATAATTAGGAGAAGCTCTAAACATTAGTTTTATCCATTTAACTAAAAATAAATACTAACATTATTCCAAAAATTCTGAAATAATTACAAAAAATATATAATAATATTATAAATCCTAAAAATAATGTGGGTCCATTCTATATTCCTGGGCTTGCACAATAAATTCTACAAGTCCTAAAAATTAGTTATTAGTCTAAATAACTCCTAATAAATACTAAAAGTATTCAGAAAATTCCCAGAAAATTCTAGAAAATATATTTGACTATTTAGAACCTAAAATAAAATTTTGGAATATTTTTAATTAAGTTTGAACATAAAATAAATTCTTCAAAGTCCTATAAAATTAGTGTTACTAGTTTTTAATTAACTAAAAATTATGGAAAAAATCTCAATAATCTAAAATAGCCTAAAAATAATTCTAAATAAATATTTATATAAGTAAATATACTAAAAAATTTATTTTCTAATTAACTGAGAGAATACTCTAAATAAATTCAACATCTATAATAAATATAATAATATAAAATATACACAAAATACCTATTTTGGGTGAGGGAGTTTACAATCTACCCAACTTAAAATAATTTCGTCCTCGAAATTAAAATAAGGCATAATTTGTTAAATCTTTCACATTCGTACATAAGGTACGTCAATCGCAATCTCTTCCAAAAATTTAAATAACAAAATCTATTCAAATCTATCGCGATCACTTCAAAATTAAGATAACCACTGTTTAAATCAAAATTCAACCTGTCATAATTTTTTCTCGATTTTTTTAAATAATCAACATTCAAATCTAACTCAAGTCTATATGACATCCCACATCAAAATTTATATCACCATTTCCAACTATCATAGTCTTCTCTAGACTTTGAACAATAAATAATTCTAATCAAATCTTATTCCTATTCTCAAATTAAGAATTTTGTACTCTTCAAATATTTAAACTCAATTTACATCCTCAATATTTCAAATAGGTGACCCAAAAATCAAAATTGAACTTTTAATTCAAATCATCAAATTGTAAAATTTAAATCTAATTCACCAATTGTTCAAGTCTAAAATTCTATATTTATCCTCAAAATTTAAATCGATGATTCATCCTTCAATATTCAAAATTTAAATCATGTGCTCAAAGAATAAATATTTGGTCCGCAATATCAAGATTTTAAAATTCGTTAAATCCTCATTATCTTAATCCTTCTTTTAAAATTTCTCAAAATTAAAATGACTTGAATCTCCCAATCTAATCTTACTTGATCACAATCTAAAAGAAATTTCTCTCAAGTTGGCAATGCACTGCTACCCAACTTAGAATTTACCCATCTATCACAGAAGGCTATATACTTTAAGAAAAATATTCCTTAATTTATTTACTCATGTCATTCAATCCTCAAAACTTCAACGCCGATTATATCATATATGATATGTCCTTAATTACAAAAGAATAATCCTCAAGTATGTGATCGGCCTACGGGGTATATCTAGTACTCTCTGTGTATTAAACTTATACCAAGCACGAGGTTTCGTCTTTCCGAAATAAGGGAAGACGGAGACCAATAATAAAGAGTTCACGGGTGAGGTAATAGAATAGAAGTATCGGGATCAAGAAGTTTAAGGAATTCAAATGGGAATTGTCAAAGCAGTTGTGGATTAAAATCCTATTTTGGTAATTCTTTGTTCGCATGCTCGTATTAGTACAGTTATGTAACCGATACGATCCGCTCAGACATATCTAGGGGCAAGTATATTCGTCTACCAATCACTACATATCTCAATCCACGTAAAGTAGTATTACGAAGGGCGAATCAAGTGCACTAAGGTTAGCTAGACCTTAATACACTGATTCTGAAATATATTAGTAGGCGTCCCCAATAATATATATCTCATGATCAAGCTCGATAAAAGAGTAAGCTTGCAAAACTAGGCTATAATAGCAGCATAAGTCAAGGTAGTGCAGCAAATATAAGTACGCTAGATAATGATGAAAGGAGGTACAAATTAATTCAAGTTCACAAAACAAAACAACTAAGCAACAATAATAAAAGACTCTACAATCCCTACAGTTATCATATAACCTCCTTGTCTATGTCGTTAGTCGACCAAATGTGGGCAAGGACTTCTAACTTCTATTGTCTGAATAACCACTATCGTCTTATGCTAGAATACAATTAATGTTGTTCAATCATACTTCAATAATAGGTCAAAAGACTATGTGATACTAGGTTGTGAGGTATACTACCCAACTTAAAATAATAAACTAATACTGTGACAGTCTTAAGGGTACCGTAGAAGCTCCTGTTAAGGTCTTCGAGAAGGGGTCTTGGTACTTGTTAGGGTATCCTCTTATATTACATAGGTCATGGTCGTCTTAACTCTTAGTCATAGTGCAAGTGTCAATAGTAAGAATGAGACAGTTACTGGCCTCAAGGGAAAGGGAATATAACTCGTATTGAGGTGTGGTACAAGTTACGCGATTTAAAACTAAGGGATAAGCACCAGGTCTCAATCTACAAGAATAACTTAACTATCAAGTTCTAACTACTAAGCACACAATTTCAAAATTTAAGATTACAACTATAATCCTAGCAAACTATGTGTCCTTAACAAAGAAATAAATTACTTGACCTACTATCAGAAGTGTTAGGTGGCACGAGTTAAAAGATAAAGAAAAGAAGAACGTAATTTTGGTCGTCGCACAATTAGCGAACGCTATGGTCACAGGGGAACAATATATGAAAATAGAGGGGCTCTAGATAGCATCATGATTTTCCAAGGGAAAAGGGTATGCTAGTCTCTGTGTTTGAGGTATGATTAGGAAAATATTCTATGCATTGCTCTTGGCTTTCTAAGGTACTGTCTACTTATCTCAAGACAAGAATCTAAATTTATGGTTCTCCAATACTCATCTAACGGCGTGGGTTAGGTTCAGTCCTAATATTCACTTTAGTTTTCTATTGGTTTCTCAATGCTAGGGGCAACCATAATGGTAAACTTCTAACTAACTCTAGTAGTGTCTATACTACTCTCAAGTCCTCATAACACATCAGGGGGTAATGGTAAAACAATTCTAGAGATAAGGAATTCTAGGGTTCACTAGACATCCTAAACTTAGTGGTGTGTCAGCACTCTAGTTGTACTCTTAATAGGAAGGTTATCCTACTTATCATCTAACAACAGGAACTTCTATATTCTAGGAGAGACTATACTAAATGAACTATTATGGGAGTACAGGAATCAAGTAAGATACAATTATTCAAATAGAATAGATTAGAAGAAAGATGAGTCATAGTCAATTGTGGATGAGATCCTATACTCTAGTCCTAGGTGCAGGCTTGATCGGTACAGTAACGTAACCGAGACAATATGCTCTCGACCTGCATGGACCACCACAAAAATATGTCATGTCCCAGTCCCAAAAATATGTAGGACTAGGACACGTAAGCATGCCAGCCGCATGGATATGGCAACTCCAATATATGAAAACCAAATCTACACGTACGCTGTAATATGAATATCAAGTCCACAAGTGGTATAAAATGTATCATAAGTCACAGGGTATAATCTAAATCTCATCCGCAAAAATTAGATATAAATAATAACCAGCATCTATATAACTAGATCTCAACATAAATATCTAAGGATGATAGTTGGATGGAAACAAATCCACTACCAACTCGAATGGAAAAGTACAACACAACAAATATAATATAGGAATACCGGCTAACGACCATGGGCTCGAAGAGAAGACATCCTTGCAACACAAGTAATCATCCAAATCTGCGCTCCTGTAATTACTCAAGAACAGATATACCTGGCAGAGGACCAGGTCCTTAGAGGGACGTAATAAGATACAGAAAATACGAGCCAATTTGAATACAGTAAACATGCATCATATTTGAAAATAGATAAGTATGCTGTACAGGACAATCTATATGAATGCAAATGAGGACAACTTTTTGACGTATGGGCAAGGGTAGGCTACTCGATCTAATCCTCACAACCTCACGCTCGTTAGTGGACATCATCAGCCGACATACCGCGAGGGTAGCGACCCTCGGACTCCATCAATCGACATACCGCGGGGGTAGCGACCATCGGACACGACCCACCATAGTGCGTGCTAGTGACTACGGTGTTACCAGAGTGGTTAAAAGCCCATACGCCTAATGATTGTCCTCTATGATACTAAGTGCCATGTGTGTGTCAACATATCTAATACATAGTAATGACTGAAAGAAAACTACACATGCAAGAATAAACAGAAATGCAATAAATATACAGAAATATACTAAGCATGCAAAATACTGTAAGCAATTTGGCAAGGTATCTTGCCTGGGGTCCTGCTGCTGGTATGAATCAGAGTCCAAGTCACAGTCCAAATAGCCTATGAATTACAAATTTATCACGTCAAAAGATAATTTATTTTAATTTATTTAATTCTGGAATAATTACTATAAATCCTATTTTAATCTTATTATTCTGATTTTTATGTTAATTCCTAAATTTTGTCCAAAGAAACTGAATTTTATCAACTCGAGACTCATGGCACGCAAATCGAGGCGATCTGTTGACCGAAAAGTTAACAGACACAAACTCAACTTTCATGCATGATTTCCTATAGACTTCAGCATCAAAAATATGCTAGAATTTATGGCTCGTCCGAATTCAAATTTGTTTGGGAATTATGGCACATACAAATTTTGTATTGTGCACCGATGGTTAAATTCTAACCTAGAAGTTCTACAAAATTAACAGTATATAAATACTTAGAATTATATTCTGGGAAAAACATATGTCAATGATCTTGACATTAGCTTTCCAAAACTTTAAACGGTTCATGATTCTGATTCCTGGTTCTCCCGAAATCGCAAAAATATTGAAACACATCTATTTTCGGACATGCTGTGCTCTACGAATTTTCCAGAATTTAATACTAATAATTTCGTAAAATAAATTATATAATCAGAAATCTAACCTCAATATATTTCTAACAAAAGAAACTATGCCTCATTTGGAGTCCGGAGCTATGCGCAATGGCTTGTGGAAGATGAAGGAACCCTAGATGATAATTCTCCAAAATATCTCTCTCTAAGATAATGGGATAATTAGGGTAATAATAATATATATATATATATATAGGGATGTACCTGCGGCTGAATGGATATTTATAGGCTGACACATGTCAGAATCTGATTGGATGGTTTTTGTTATATTATTTGTTTTTTATTTGCCTTTATCAAAACATTATTTAAGTCATTTTAAATATAAATAACTCCAAATAAATATTAAAAATAATCATAAAAATCTGGAAAAATTACATAAAATATATTTTGAACCTATAAACCCTAGAAAAATATTTGGGACAATTTTATATTCATAAGTTTACTACTATAATTAGGAGAAGCTCTAAACATTAGTTTTATCCATTTAACTAAAAATAAATACTAACATTATTCCAAAAATTCTGAAATAATTCCAGAAAATATATAATAATATTATAAACCCTAAAAATAATGTGGGTCCATTCTATATTCCTGGGCTTGCACAATAAATTCTACAAGTCCTAAAATTTAGTTATTAGTCTAAATAACTCCCAATAAATACTAAAATTATTCAGAAAATTCCCAGAAAATTTTAGAAAATATATTTGAATATTTAGAACCTAAAATAAAATTTTGGAATATTTTTAATTAAGTTTGAACATAAAATAAATTCTTCAAAGTCCTAAAAAATTAGTGTTACTAGTTTTTAATTAACTAAAAATTATGAAAAAATCTCAATAATCTAAAATAGCCTAAAAATAATTCTAAATAAATATTTATATAAGTAAATATACTAAAAAAAATTATTTTCTAATTAACTAAGAGAATACTCTAAATAAATTCAACATCTATAATAAATATAATAATATAAAATATACACAAAATACCTATTTTGGGTGAGGGAGTTTACACCCACCCAATGATACTAACGTGTCACATCCATAACACGCAATACCTGTAGTAACTTCTAAGTCTGCTAAATATGATATTTTTTTAGCAGTTATTCCTTATGTGTCGTACGACCTTTACGAATAGCTGGCTAGCCTAATACGCAAGTCCGTGTCCTACATGAGGCTCATAACTCGTGTAATAAATATGTCACGTCCAATAAAACATATGAATGCATCAACATCATGGGTTGGTCCCGTAAAACTAGGTCAACATGCATTAATATAATAAAGGACAAAAGACGACGCAACCGTCGTTTGCATCCAAGTTTTTCTTGGATGCACAATTTTATATATAGCAAAACAAATGGAAATAAATAAAAAAAATATGCAGCAAATAAATATAACTAAACAGTACTATGGCAACATTTACTTGCATGGCAAGCAAGTTATGAAATATAGACGTCCAGACATCAAGCACAAGGAACTGAAAAGTAGGGGATATGAAGGAACATCTTTAGATGCGAAAATAAATATCACCAATATCTCTGGAATTAGCGAAATAGTCAAAAAACTCTACCCTTTCGTCCAATTTGGACACAAGGGCAAAACGGTAATTTTGAGCCAAAACGGGATCCACATGTGGGACACTTTGCACCAAAATATGTGTCAGGGATAAAGGTCTTTATGTTGAATAAATTATAGTTCAAACTAATCCTAAATGATGATATGGACTCAACGGTATGTATAGTTTTGGATTCCGGTGAGACGATCACAAATTTGCCCGTCAAGTCAAACCGTGGGGCCCGCGAATAGACGACTCAGTCAACTGTCTCGGAATCGCGTGAAACTTGGGTCACAGGACCAATGTGATACCACGAATCCAATGGCGCAAGTTTGGTCGCGTTCCGACGAGCATATACCAACTAATGGGGAATTTGGCCAAATGTCGATACGAAAAACTTTTTACGGATACAGGTTGGTTCTGACGTGCACACACATCCAAATCAACTTCCGTGAAAGCACGCACGTCAAGAAATACCATACATGCCTTTCGGTGCAACTGGTACATGACGTGGTGTTCCGGTTTGTCCCTTGACGCACTCTGTATCAAAAGTTTTCTAAGTTTTTGAAACAAGTTTTTCTTGAATTTAAATCTAAATTTTTGTACAGAACTAATGATCAAATATATGCAATTAATAGGTTATTTCAATCTTGGTTATATTGACTTTATGTCAGAAAAAGAAAATCGAATTTTGGTTGGGTCAATTGGCAGTATGTTGGTTTCAAAAATTGTCAATTCACATATATCTAAAACAATAGTTTTTTGAAAAGTTTTGGATAAATTTACATCAGAAATAGGGTGGTTCGAATAAAACTACTTGAAGATATTAGAAGTTGTTCATATTGTGGTTGATTCTAAACAACTTGATCGAAATTCGGTCGCATATGTAGGAAGAAATTTAGCGGTAAAGATGGGTACCCGGGGTTCGGTTCTTGACACTATTTACACGCGCGCGTGACTCTGATCAGGGGAGCCAGCGGTTCAACGGCGTCAGGCGGCGGTCGTCAGTAAGTAAGGGCGACGGTCGTCGACATAGATGAGAGAAGATTAAGATTAGGGTTTTCGTAGTCTCTCTCTCTCTCTCTCTCTCTCTCTCTATATATATATATATATATATATATATATATATATATATATATATATATATATATATATATAGGTCGATAGGGAGGGGGTAGCTCTCGGAATCGTGAGTTGGTGGGCCTCGGTCGAATAAGGGGTGTGTGGGTGTTTGGTCTTTGCTACTGCTACTGCTTGTTATTGTTGTAGTTGGGTGTGTTGTTGTGTTATGACTTCTTTTCCTTCCCTTTTTTTTCTTTTCCTTTCTTTCTATTATATTATTACTATCATTGTTATTATTATTATTATCATTATTATTATTTCTATAAAACAATTATCATTTTACTATTATTATATTTATCTTTATTATTAAAAAATTTATAAAAATTATTATTTTAGGTGTTTTAAAAATTTTACGTCTAATATATTTATTTATCTACTATCAAACTACCCTCATGTGCTGGCAGTGTACATAACCTAGTAATAATATTTTAATTATTAATTAGAAAATCTAGGGTGGTTACACCATGCCACGGTGATACCTCTAATAACTCGCAAGTCTCCTAGCATACATTTCTATCAACAGTTATTTCCTATCCGTCGCATGTACCATACGTACAGGTGGCCAGCCTATCAGGCAAGTCCGTGTCCTACATAAGACTCATACTCGTCTAAAAAATGTGTCACATCCAATGAAACATAAGAATGCCTTAACATCATGCGGTGGTCTCATAATACTAGGTCGTCATACAAAATATTAAATAAGTGACAACAAGCGACGCAACTGTCGTTGCACCCAAGTTATTCTTGGACGCGCAGTTTTATATAACAAAATAAAATAATTAAATGAATAATAGAAAATATAAATGCTAATAATGAATATAAATAAACAACACAATGGCAAGGTATACTTGCCTGGCAAGCAATTTGTGTAGTATAGGCGTCTAGATGACAAGGACAAGTAATCAGAAACTACAGCTCCAAACGAACGTCTCCGGATGCTGAAATAAATATCACCAACGTCTTAGTGAGATAGTCAGAAAACTCTACCATTTTGCCCAATTTGGATACATGGGCAAAAATGGTAATTTTGGATCAAAGCGGTGTCCATATGGGGTCCACCTTGCACCGAAATACATATCAGGGGTAAAAGTCTCTAAATAGGATAAATTATAGGTCAAACCAATCCTAAACGATATGAAATCAAAAGTATGTTCAATTTTGGATTCCGGTGAGCCGATCATAATTTTGGTCTAATTTTTTTTTTAGTAATTAGTTAACAAGCTAGTTAGTTAGAATTTATTTAGTGTTAGTTGGTATTGGTTGGAATGTTGGTTTCCCTAATTTATTTGTTAGTTGTTAGTGTTTGATTAGTGCTAATTAATGACCATATATTAGTTTAATTAAGTTAGTTAGTGTCATGGAAAAAATATTTTATTTAAGTTGTAGAGATGCTTTCCATAACAAATTAGATTCCCATCATGACAAATGGAGATGGGCAAACTTGACATTTAGTATCAACCCTAACCGTACTATAAGCGATAAGTTTTAATTAGGGTTCATCCATTTATTTTATTTCATCGATTAGGCTACTTCTCCAAAGATTCTTCTTTCTTAAGCAAGACCAAATTCCTACAAAATTTAATTATAATCCACTAATCTCCAACAAATTAGTATTTTAATGGAGGCTTAGGAGCTTGGATTTGCAAGAAGAACCATTGAAGGGGAGATTGCTAAGGAGTTCGTGTCCGTTTAGAGGAGTTCATTGAGATTCGACTCCCAATAGGTATAATCTCTATTTTCTTATCAATTTTATAGTGAATTTATGTTATTGGACCTTTAGAAATCTACACATGGTTAAGGACCAACCTTAGGGAGAAGAACTAGGTGCTAGAAATCTTTATTGTGATAGTATTTTTGTGACCAAATCGAGGAAAATCCAAATTTGGTCCACCAAGTATTTGAGGGATGACTCATTGGTAGTTTTAAAGCTTGATTCATGGATTAATAGGGTGTATGTGTCCACAATTGAATACAGGTAGGCTGTATCATGATACGTCATGGATCGTGTCTGTAGAAATTAGATTTTGTGAGCCAATAGAGGTTATTTCCTTTATATTTCTTTTAATTAGCTATTATATGAGTTTATATATCATATTAGACTTGTTATGAGGTTACAATCATTGGTGGATGTGAGTATGGTGATGGTATGGTGATTTGGAGTGTGTACCACGCGTATCGGAGAGCGATACTTGTCACTACCACATCCTAAAATAGGGATATTTTGTCATTTTATTTATTATAAGTATTGTGTATATTTATTTTTAAATAATTGCATGATAAGTGTATATACATATATATGCATATTGTATAGTGTTCATTAATGTATGGGTTAGTAGACTAGACCTAGAAGCCCAGTAGATGAACCCCTGACCAAATTATAGGATTCTGGATTTTTATTAATAATTTTTGGATTAAATATTGAGGTTATAATTTATTATTGTGATTTTATTTTATTATTGTACCTTACCGTTGCTTCGATATTTGGAGCGCTACCCTTGATTTTGCCTTCCAACAAATTTTACACCCATGTCCTAGACGTGCCCGTCTTCCATTTTAACCCTTGTGTAACTCATAAATATGCTCTCTTGTGCTTTATTTTAGTCGCACAATATTCGTTACGGACGTTTATTTTTAATTCCAAATAAATTCGACTTTGTATCTTTGTACGTTCCAATCAAAATTGGAGACACAATCTCGACCCATTTGTGCAACCCAAATTATGACAATATTCTATTCTGAGTCTTCTACGTCCATGACACTTGTGTCCCACCTAATTTTAATCTCATGTACTTCCAATTAATTTTAGAACACCTTTTACATTAATTTTAATTAAATTAGTGTAATGACCCAACTTAACCCAAAATTAGACCCAACACTAAACCAAACCCCCACTCACACTCTCAAGACTCATACTAAATACCACACACCCTTTTTAGCCATTACATCACACCAAACATGGTATTTTCCCTCATTTAATCCCAATTTCCACTTTCTGTGCAAATTTCTATTTGTTGAGGACTTTTATGCAAAAGTGCAATGAGGTTTCACCATCCTATTGGTCAAGGCACATGAAGAAACAATCCCTCCCTCTTTGACCAGTTTAACTCTCTCCCTCTCTCCCCTTTGGTTTGTGCACTTTCCTTCATGTTTAATCTTTGTCATCTATTCAAATGGAGCAACATCCTCACCACACCCCTATATATATATATATATATATATATATATATATATATATATATATATATATATATATATATATATATATAATCCCTCATCCTAACCCCTTTCCCAATGCCAACCCCATCCCAATGAGGCACATGGCCGGCCCTAATCCCTAGGCTAGCATCATCATCATCTCCCTCATGCAAACCTCTCCCTTCCTCCATTATTTCCATCACCACCTACATCACAATAACTTAACCCTAAACCTTCCCCGCCGGAGCAGTCTCTTCCCCAGCCATCTCCCTGAGAAACTCCACCGCCACCACCTCGTCGTTGCCATCACAAATACCACCTTCATCCTCCTCTTTCCTCCTTCCTCCGGTGATCACCTCCACACTGAGCCCCACCTGTCAGCCAACTCCCTCCACCACGACATGAATCATCACTCCGACTACAACCGCCAGAGCCCGAATGCACCGACCGTCTTCCCCGATTTTCTACCCTCTTCCTCCTCCTCCGTCATCTTCTCCGTTCCCTACTGTATCTCCACCACTTCCTCCGTCGGGACAGCCCAGCAATCGATCTCCCCGACTTCTCCACCCTCCCTTGTCGGATCACCCCGACTACCGAGCAGACCCCTTCCCGTTGACCTCCCCTCATTGTTGCCACCACCATCCTGACCTTGACAACAACCACCTCGCCGTCTCAACCACCCTCATGACCTCCGTTTCCCCATCTCCTTCATCACCTCCGCACGACCCCGATCATCCCGACCCACTCACCACCGGGTCATCTCCATCCTTCCTCGTCGGACTTCCCCTCGTCGGAGCACCGCCCTTCCTTGCTGTCTCGACTACACCATCACCTTCATCATCATTATCACCTTCATCGTCATCATCATCATCATCATCATCATCATCATCATGACCATCATCATGACCATCATCAACATTATCATTATTATCATCAACATCATCACCATCACCAACATCATCACCATCATTATCGTCATCATCATCATCATCACCACCCTCGCCGGAGCCCGAGCACCCTCTTCGATCACACGCACCCCGAGGTTCGAACCTGTCCCTTCTTCTTTCAGATTATGTGTATGTGCATGTGTAAATAGTAATTAGGGCTAGCGTGTTATTTCATGATAAGTTTGGTTGATTCAAGACCAGTGTTGGTAAACCTATCACGCCCGAGTCCTAAAATACGTAGGACTAGGACACGTAAGCATGCCAGCCGTATGAATATGGCACTCCAATATATGGAAACCATAATACACGTACGCTGTAATATGAATAACAATTCAAAGTGGTAAACATATATATCTCAGAGCATAACTAAATCTCATCCACAGAAATCATATATAAATAAATGACTAGTATCTATGAACTAGATCTCAATATGAGGTATCTTAAGATGACAGTCGGATGAAAACAAATCTACTACCGAACTAGAATAAAGAATAAGCAAGATAAATATAATATGAGTACAACAACTACCAACTACTGAGACTCGAAGAGAAGACCTCCTCGGAATATAAGTAACCAATCCGGATCTGCGCTCCTGCGAATACTCATGAACATCTATACTTGGAAAGGGATCAGGTCCTCAGAGGGACATAACAAGATACATAGAAGTATGCCATAAAGTAAATACTGAATAAATAAAGGGGTGCGCTAACCATCTAAGTGAATGCAAATTTGAGGACAACTTTGAGTGTATGGGAAAGTGTAGGCTAGACATATGCTGACGTAATTCACCAATCGTGACAACTGGCTAGTATATGCCATATATGTCCCCATAAGAGGGCACTGTATAATAACGTCCATCTCTGAAGAGCATGGCATCTGTATAATATATCGTCCATACCGCTCCGAAGAACGTGGCAGCAGTGTAGTATATCGTCAATATCGCTCCGAAGAACGTGGCAACAGTATAGTATATATCGTCTATATCACTCCGTCGAGTGTGGCAGCAGTGTAAAGGAAGTGGGTGTCCCATATGCCTACTAGTCGTCCTCCCCACCCAATGATCTATGCATATTGTATCCACAACACGCCTTAGCTACTACGCTGCGGCGTCGTAACTCTGGATCATAGTCTATCGTTAGAACAATAGTCTAACCTTACACCCAAACAAGGACAAGGATTGGACCTTCATACCATGATAGTCTATGCTCCGCCTACTAATAATTGCTAAGTCTTTTATCATGCATCGCTAATAGCAGTTATTTCCTATCCGTCGCACGCATACACGTACATTTGGCCAACCACGTATACAAGTCTGTACCCTACATGAGACTCACAACACGTGTAAGAAATGTGTCAAGGCCTGAGAGTCATACCGATAACTCCACAACTTTAGGTGGGTCTACTAGACACTAGGTCAGACACAAGTCCTAATGTCAACGCCTTCGTTGATTGCACCCGAGTCTCTCTCGGACGCACAGTTATATAATCTAAAATAATAAATATGCAACTAAATATATAACTGAATTTAAATAGTACAACAAGACAAGGAATACTTGCCTGGCAAGAGAGCTGCAAAATGTATCGTCCAGATATCAAACACCAAGAGTCAGAAACTACGACCTCAGAATGAACATCTCTAGATACTGAAATAAACATCACCAACGTTCCCAGAATAAGCAAAATAGCTAGAAAATACTATCCTTTCGTCCAATTTGGACACAGGGGCAAAACGGTAATTTTGGGTCAAAGCGGGCTCCACATGTGGGCCACTTTGCACCGAAAAGTGTGCCAGGGGTAACGGTCTCTAAATGGGACAAATTATAGGTCAAACAAACTCTAAATATCAGTACAAACTCAACGGTATGTCCAAATGTGAATTTCGGTGAGCCGAACACAATTTTGTCCAAAAAGTCAACCGTAGGGCCCGCCAATAGGCGACTTGGTCAACTGTCTCAGAATTACATAAAAATTGGGTCACAGGACCAGCGCGATACCATGAGTCCAGTAGTGCAAGTTTCGTCGCATTCTGACGAGCGTACACTAAATGGCGCGGCAAAAGTTACGACACGGAGAATTTCTACGGATACGGGCTGATTCCGACGCGCGCACGCATCCAAATCAGTTTCCACGAAAGTCCACACATCTGGGTATACCGTGCGCATTATTTGGTATACTTGGTACACGACGGGGCGGTCCCATTTGGCGGGGCGCGCTCCGTATCACAAATTTTTTATTGGAAAAAGTAGGTTTTTATGGGTTTTTATGGGTTTTTATCCTAATTTAATTCTGTATATAGCCTCAAATAAAATAATATAATTAATAAAAAATAATCTAGGTTTGGTGGTCTTCGCATAGCAAGAAGAAAAACTAAATTTGGATCTCTGTAGTGGAAGTTACGAGTCCGTGAACATGGGTCACCATAACAGAATTTCTGAATTTAAAAGTGGTCGTTTTTCCTCGACTTGGTATCGATTTTTATCTAGGTTTGCACGCTGTTCGAGATAAACTAATATACGGGATTGTAAGAGGGATAGGTCGGGATCATACCGGTAAAGACGGTGTCAAGTTTGGTCAAACGAGGGCACGGAAATCGGGGCGTGAACACAGGTAAGTTGCTGTGTATTTCTTGTCGCGGCGCGCGGTGAGTGGTCGCGGACGGCGGATGCGGTCTTCTCCGGCGGTGGCTGGGCTCTGGGCACCGGCGGCGGTCGAAGGAAGATGAGAGGCAATTTAGGGTTAGGGTTTAAGAAAGTGACATATATATAGAGAGAGAGATCGCGAGAGAGGGGAGGGGGTTAACCCGCGCGGGGTTGGGGGGTAATGGGGTTGTAGCTGCTGCTGTTAATCCTTAAGTTAAGCGGGCGGGTAGGTTAGTAATGGGTAGCGGGTAGGATCCCTTAGCATTTCTTTTCTTTTTTTCTTTTCTTTATTCTTTTTTCATTTCTAATTCTTCTCTAAATTTCTTTCTTTCTTATTCCTTCTCCTTTTCTTTTCTAATTCCTTTTACTAACTTTATATATTTATATATGTACATATATATATATATAAAATTCTAGAATTTTATATTGGTGCATACAATAAATCTATCAACTGTCCACAGGGTCTCCTACATGGAATAAATTAGGAAAAATTTATAATTGCTCCATAAATCCCCTAAATGCATAAACACCTAAAATAAAAATTTAATAAATTATATATCTCCTAATTAGCTAATAATTACTACAAATCTATTAAATAATTAATTAAAATACTTAATATGGTTTTTTTAGGATTAGGAGTTTTACATTCTACCCAACTTATAAAAATTTTATCCTCGAAATTAAAACTAAGCCACGATAGAAAGTCAAGGATGGTATAAGATGGAGATTTGTAGTTTATTCTGTACCTTCCTCCATCCTAACCTCCATGATTTTCTAATTGCCGTGGGGATGTTTGGAGGGCTATAAATTATATTGTTTAAAATACAAGGCTAGGTTTAAAGGAGTGGACGATATTTCGCGTTGCACATTCCAAAGATCATGGGAAAAATTTATATGAACCAAAAAAATAGGTTCTTCATGTATTGTCTAATGATGTGGACACCTCAATACATTTTTGGCATAAAAACGTCCAACAATTGGAAAATTGCACAAAGATGGGAATTGGATTAATTCAATTAAAAATAATGTGCATGGTGTCATTGAATTAAATAGAAGTACATGGGGGCTAAAATTAGGTGGGACATAAGTATCTTGGACATAGAGGGCTCAGGATAGAATATTATTAAATTTTGGGTTGCACGAAATGGGTCGAGATTGTGTCTCCAATTTCGATTGGAACGCACAAGGATACAAAGTTAGAATTATTTAGAATTAAGAAATAACGTTCGCGACGAATGTTGTGCGACTAAAATATAGCACAAGGGAGCTTAATTACAAGTTACACAAAGATCAGAATAGATGGCGGGCATGTCTAGGACAAGGATGTGAAGTTTGTAGGTAGGCAGTGGCTAGTGTAGTGCTCCAATTATCGAAGCAACGGTAAGGTGCGCTAAGTGATACAATGTTGGAATTAAATAAAAAAATACCGTGTTCTATTTCTAATTGGATTCAAACTAGCCTTAGTCTCACTATCTAAGCCAAGTAGGTCTAATTTTGGGTGAGGGGGTTTATAATCTACCTAACTTAAAAAAAAAATTTCCTCCTCGAAATTAAAATAAGGCATAGTTTGTTAATTCCCTCACATTCGCATATAAGACAAGTCAATCGCAATCTCTTCTAAAATTTAAAATATATTCTAATCTATCGCAATCACTTTCAAAATTAAGGTAACCTCTGTTTAATCAAAATATTGTAATCTTTTCTCGATAATCACATCCAATTTTAAGCTAGATCTATACGACATCTTCAAGTTTTAAATAGCCCACATTAATTTTCACATTACGATAAAAGAAAACAATTCTAATCCAATATTATTCCTATTTTCCCTTATGAATTTTGTATCCTTCAAATTTTTAAATTCAATTCACATCCTCAATATTTCAAATAGGTAATCCAGCCATCAAAATTTAACCTTTAATTTAATTCATCAATTTTGTAATTCATTCTGTCAATGTTCATGTTTAGAGTTCCATTTATTTTTCTCATAATTTAAATCGATGATTCAACCTTCGATATTCAAAATTTAAATCATATGCCCAAGCATAAAGGTTTGGTTCGCCATATCAAAGTTTTTAAAATTCATTAATTCATCATCATCTTAATCCTTCTTTTATAATTTCTCGAAATTAAAATGACTTGAATCTCCCAATCTAATCTTGCTTGATCATAATCTAAAAGAAATTCCCCTCAAGTTGACAATGCAACTTCTACCCAACTTATAATTTACCAATCTATCGTATAAAGCTCTTACATTTAAGAAAACTTATTCCTCAAATTTACTTAATCCTGTTACTCAAACCTCAAAACTTTAACACCAAATATATCACATATGATATGCCCTTGATTACAAAAGAATAATCCTCAAGTATGTGATTGGCCTATGGGGTATATCTAGTATTCTCTGTATATCAAACTTATACTAAGCATGAGGTTTCGTCTTTCCGAAATAAGGGAAGACGAAAAACAATAATAAAGAGTTCAAGGGGGAGATAATAGAATAGAAGTGTGGGGATCAAGGCGTTTAAAGAACTCAAATAGGAATTATCATGGCAGTTGTGGATTGAAATCCGATTTTGATAATTCCTATTCCCATGCTTGTATCAGTACAGTTATGTAACTGATACGATATGCTCAGACATATCTAGAGGGCAAGTACATTCGTCTACTAGACACTATATATCTCAATCCACGTAAAGTAGTTATGCGAAGGGCGAACCAAGCGCACTAAGGTTAGCTAGACCTTAATACACTGATTCTGAAATATATTAATGTATGTATCCACTAATACATATATCGTGAACAAGCTTGATAAAAGAATAAGCTTGCAAAACTATGCTATAAAATAGCAGCATAAGTCAAGGTAGTATATAAAATATAAATGCACTAGATCATGATGAAAAAAGGTACATAATAATTCAAGTTACCAAGAAGTTAAGGCTCTACAATCTCTACAGTTGTCATACAAACTCCTTGTCTCAGTCGTTAGTCGACCAAATAAGGGTATGGACTTCTAAGTTCTACAGTTTGACTAAACATTATCTTCTTATGCTAGCATATAGTTAATGTCATTCAGTTACACTTCAATAGTGAGTCAAGAGGACTATGTGTTGCTAGGTTGTGAGGCATACTACCCAACTTAAAATAATAAACTAATACTGTGACAGTCTTAAGGGAAATCTACAAAATAACCTTGTTCTTATAAGTAAAGTAAAACTCTTATTAGGGTACACAAGAAAAAGATCTTGGTATTTATTAGAGTATCCTATTACATTATATAGGTAATGGCCATCTTAAGTCTTAATCATAGTGCTTATAGAACAAGGGTGTCAATAGTAAGTATGAAAAAGTTACTGGCCTCAAGTGAAAAGGGGATATAACTTGTATCTAGTTATGGATATAAATTACGTGATTTAAAAACTAAAGGATAACATCAAGTCACAATCTACAAGAATAACTCAAAACTACCAAGTTCTAACTACCAAGCAAAGAAATTCAAAGTTTAAGATTACAACTGTAATCCTAGCAAGCTATATATCCTAACATGGAATAAAATCACTTGGTCTACAATCAGAAGTATCAGGTGTCACGAATTAAAAGATGAAGGAAAGAAAACATAATTAGTCGTCGCACAATAGCGAGCGCTAAGTTTTCAGAGGAACGAGATTGAATTTAAAAAGAAAGTCTCTAGATAATGTCATGGTTTTCTAAGGG
This sequence comes from Iris macrosiphon, assembly GCA_036927795.1. Classification (NCBI taxonomy): domain Eukaryota; kingdom Viridiplantae; phylum Streptophyta; class Magnoliopsida; order Asparagales; family Iridaceae; genus Iris; species Iris macrosiphon. Next base: position 109,516,642 of record JAYESA010000002.1, read on the forward strand.
GAAGGTGGTATGCTAATATCTGTGTTCGAGGTTTGATCGAGGAAAATGTTATATTCGTTCCTCTTGGCCTCCTAAGGTACTGTCTGCTAGTATCAGGACAAGAATCTAAATTCATAGTTCTAAAATTATATCTCACTATAAAGTTAAGTTTGGTCGTATTATTGAACCTTGGATTTCTATTGGTTCCTCAATGCTAGGTTCAACCCATATGGTTAAATTTATAACTCACTATAGTTGTGTCTATACTACTCTCAAGTCATCCCTAATTATCAAGGGATAATGGTCAATCATTCTACATTTAAGGGTTGCTAGGGTTCATGATGTATCAATGCCCTAGTTGTATTCTTAATAGGAGTGTTACCCTAATTATCATCCTATCAACATAGATTTCTATATTCTAGCAGGGGCTATACTCAAGGAGCTATTAGGGAAGCACACGAATCAAGCAGGATGCAATAGTTTAAATAGAACAGATTGAAAGGAATGTGAATCATAGTTAATTGTGGATGAGATCCTATACTCTAATCCTAGGTGCAGGCTTGCTCGGTACAGCAACGTAACTAAGACAATATGCTCTAGACCTGCATGGGCCACCACTACAAATATGTCATGCCCCAGTCCCAAAATACGTAGGACTAGGACACGTAAGCATGCCAGCCGTATGAATATTGTACTCCAATATATGGAAACCATAACACACGTACGCTGTAATAAGAATAACAATTCACAAGTGGTAAACATATATATCTCAGAGCATAACTAAATCTCATCCACAGAAATCATATATAAATAAATGACTAGTATCTATGAATTAGATCTCAATATGAGGTATCTCAAGATGACAGTCAGATGGAAATAAATCCACTACCGAACTAGAATAAAGAATAAGCAAGATAAATACAATATGAGTACAACAACTACCAACTACTGAGACTCGAAGAGAAGACCTCCTCGGAATATAAGTAACCAGTCTGGATCTGCGCTACTGCGAATACTCATGAACATCTACACCTGGGAAGGGACCAGGTCCTCAGAGGGACATAACAAGATACATAGAAGCATGCCATAAAGTAAATACTGAATAAATAAAGGGGTGCGCTAACCATCTAAGTGAATACAAATTTGAGGACAACTTTGAGTGTATGGAAAAGTGTAGGCTAGACATATGCTGACGTAATTCACCAATCGTGACAACTGACTAGTATATGCGACATATGCCCCCATAGGAGGGCACTGTATAATAACATCCATCTCTGAAGAGCATGACATCTGTATAATATATCGTCCATACCGCTCCGAAGAACGTGGCAGCAGTGTAGTATATCGTCCATATCGCTCTGAAGAACGTGGCAACAGTATAGTATATATCGTCCATATCGCTCTGAAGAACGTGGCAGTAGTGTAAAGGAAGTGGGTGTTCCATACGCCTACTAGTCGTCCTCCCCGCCCAATGATCTATGCATGTTGTATCCACAATACGCCTTAGCTACTACGCCGCGGCGTCGTAACTCTGGCTCATATTCTATCGTTAGAACAATAGTCCAACCTTACAACCAAACAAGGACAAGGATTGGACCTTCGTACCATGATAGTCTATGCTCCGCCTACTAATAACTGCTAAGTCTTTTATCATGCATCGCTAATAGCAGTTATTCTCTATCCGTTGCACGCCTACACGTACAGGTGGCCAATCGCAAGTCTGTGCCCTACATGAGGCTCACAACACGTGTAAGAAATGTGTCAAGGCCTGAGAGTCATACCGATAACTCCACAACTTTAGGTGGATCTACTAGACACTAGGTCAGACACAAGTCCTAATGTCAACGCTTTCGTTGACTGCACTCGAGTCTCTCTCGGATGCGCACAGCTATATAATCTAAAATAATAAACATGCAACTAAATATATAACTGAATTTAAATAGTACAACAAGGCAATGTATACTTGCCTGGCAAGAGAGCTGCAAAATGTATCGTCCAGATGTCAAACACCAAGAGTCAGAAACTACGGCCTCAGAATGAATGTCTCTGGATGCTGAAATAAATATCACCAATGTTCCCAGAATAAGCAAAATAGCTAGAAAATACTACCCTTTCGTCCAATTTGGACACAGTGGCAAAACAGTAATTTTGGGTCAAAGCGGGCTCCACATGTAGGCCACTTTGCACCCAAAAGTGTGCCAGGGATAACAGTCTCTAAATAAGATAAATTATAGGTCAAACAAACTCTAAATGTCAGTACGAACTCAACGGTATGTCCAAATGTGGATTCCGGTAAGCCGAACACAATTTTGCCCAAAAAATCAACCGTGGGGCCCGCCAATATGCGACTTGGCCAACTATCTCAGAATTACGTAAAAATTGGATCACAGGACCAGCGTGATACCACGAGTCCAGTGGCATAAGTTACGTCGCATTCTGACGAGCGTGCACTAAATAACGTAGAGTTTTGCAAAAGTCACGATACGAGGAATTTCTGCGGATACGGGCTGATTCCGACGCGCACAAGCGTCAAAATCAGTATCAGCAAAAACCCACACATCTGGATATATTGTGCACACCTTTTGGTACACTTGGTATACGATGGGGCGGTCCCGTTTGGCGGGGCGCACTCCGTATCATAAATTTTTGTGTTGGAAAAAGTAGGTTTTTATGGGTTTTTATCCTAATTTAATTCTGTATAAAACCTCAAATAAAATAATGTAATTGATAGAAAATAATATAGGTTAGGTGGTCTTCGCATAGCAAGAAGAAAAACTAAATTTGGATCTCTGTGGTGGAAGTTACGAGTCCGTGAACATGGATCACTGTAACAGAATTTCTGAATTTAAAAGTGGTCAATTTTTCTCGACTTGGCGTCAATTTTTACCTAGGTTTGCGCGTTGTTCGAGATAAACTAATGTACGGGATTGGAAGTGGGATAGGTCGGGATCATACCGGTGAAGACGGGATCAAGTTTGGTCGAGCGAGGGCACAGAAATCGGGGCATGAACACAGGTAAGTTGCTGTGTATTTCTTGTCGCGGCACACGGTAGGATGGTCGCGGACGGCGGACGCGGTCTTCTCTGGCGGTGAACGGCGGTGGCTGGGCTTTGGGCTCCGACGGCGGTCGCGGGGTCAAGGGAAGATGAGAGGCGATTTAGGGTTAGGGTTTAAGAAAAGTGACATATATATAGAAAGAGAGAGATCGCGAGAGAGGGGAGGGTTAACCCGCGCGGGGTTGGGTTGATGGGGTTGTAGCTGCTGCTGTTAATCCTTAAGTTAAGTGGGCGGGTAGGTTAGTAATGGGTAGCGGGTATGATCCATTAGCATTTCTTTTTTTCTTTTATTTATTCCTTTTTCATTTCTAATTCTTCTCTAAATTTCTTTCTTTCTTATTCCTTCTCCTTTTCTTTTCTAATTCCTTTTACTAACTTTATATATTTATATATATATATATATATTTATATATATATATATATATATATATATATATATATATATATATATATATATATATATATATATATATAATTCTAGAATTTTATATTGGTGCATACAATAAATCTATCAACTGTCCACAGGGTCTCCTATATGGAATAAATTAGAAAAAATTCATAATTGCTCCATAAATCCCCTAAATGCACAAACACCTAAAATAAAAATTAAATAAATTATATCTCTCCTAATAGCTAATAATTACTATAAATCCATTAAATAATTAGTTAACATACATAATACGGTTTTTTTAGGATTAGGGGTTTTACAAAACCTGAAGACTAGTATGCGTGTACGTGCGTGCGTGGGTATAATAATTAGTTTAATATATATAGATAGATACTCCATGGAAACTTATTGCTAGTACTAGGTATGACTATAATATATATGTGTTGTAGGACCATAAGTAAAAAATTATGGGTATCCCGTATTTATATGTATTTGCATGACCCTAGGTGTTAGTGAATTGACTGCCATGTGTATACTAACGTACTAGCTAGACATGTGTTAGTGAGTTGACTGTCTGATTTTTTACAGCATTTGAAGACGTGACCCCCATATAGTTAGACGCATATTTGACCCCACTAGTTGACCAGTGTCACCCCTAGCATAGTCTCTGAGTTCAGTATATTTATGATTGTGTGTTAGTATAATGACTGATGCTATATTATTGTTAAATAATGTCTATAGGACTGTTGGATTATTCAGACAAGACCTCAGAAATAGGATATTGGTATTGTCAGCATAGGACCACAGGCGAGTATATTCTCTGACAGTTTTTATTATGTTGATCATCTCTATGATTCTAGTTGTATATCGTACATGATTCTGACACTATGGATACACGAGTTAGCATAATCGAGATCTGTCACAAGGAGTCGTGATTGGAATCCATCGTGCTAGCTGGGGACGGGGAGATATTAGTAGATTATGTGATCATACCCAACTCTACCTGAATCATAGCTTACCCGATACCTCACATCAGGTGCAGCCTGACCATTACATGTCTCATAGCCTTTTATGTATGATTAGCCTGACTATTGCTCGCATCATAGCTAACTGGATGGTTAGCCTGACCTTATATAAATCATAGCTAATCATATGTAACAAGCATGATCAGTCCCAAGCCGATCACATGATATACTGATGTTTCACACACTTAGCTAGATGCTCTAGTCATGTATTTCTAGTTTATTGTTCTAGCATTCACTTATATTCCTGTTCATTGTTCTAGCATGCACTTGTATTTTTGTTCATTGCTAGTTATACCATTAATGATGATATATTCTCCAGTATTTCTTATTTCCAGTATTTTATTATCTCCAGTATTTCTTATTGCCATCATTATATCCATCTTGTATTTTTTTACACTGTATTATAGTTTTTTTCAATATACATTAAACTGCTGTTAGTGCTTGTACTTCGCTCCATCCTGACTGGAAATATTTTTCCAGACTGCGACTTAGAGGACTTGTCTCCGGCACACTTAGAGATTTGGATGTTATTGTTTGCAGGTTAGAGTATTTTTGTTGTTTAGACTTGTCTTGTATTTCGTTTATTTTCTTCGATATCTCATCGTGCTTTAGTCCTGCGATTGAGTATTTATATATTATATTGTGATATCCGTGTCTCCTTATGGAGTTGGATATTCGAGTGAGATTGTTTAGTTAGTATTGTGACCTAGACAACGTTTTACCACCGATGCTGCGGTGTAGGCTGGACGTACCCACGTACTCGTACCCCAAATTTCGGGTGTGGGTCGTGACATATTTTTAGTGGCGGCCCATACAGGTCTGACTTTACAAGTTGTACGATATCGTGGTAGTACGACGTCTTAGTTGTACTACTGCATGCCTGGGATAGGATATAGGACATAGGATACTAGGATGAGAGAGGATACTCAATCACAAATATTTGAGAGATTCCTGGACGACCCTTGAGAATCTTATTATAATTTTCAATTTAAATCTTTTTCCTTATTTCGTCCGCTCTCATTTGTTGTTATTGAATTTGATTCTTGTTGATCAGTTGTTAAATTTAATTCTTGGTATCGTTGTTGAGTTTGATTTCATATCGAGATAAATTTTATGGACTAAAATTTATGATATCATCTGATGACATATGTTGATGAGGACAGTGAAAAAGGTAAAACGTCTATTTTGGTTATGGAGCCTAGAGTTTATCGCAGCCACATTAGTTGTCGTGGCAAAAACGTAGGAACCTGACCTTGGATGTACATATCTTAGTTATAAAATTTAGAGTTTCTCGCAGCCATATCGGTTGGCGTGGTAAGGATTCTAGATGACATGATTATAGAGTGCATACCTTAGTTATGGAACCTATCATTTATCGCAGCTATGCTTACTAGCGTGGCGAGGATTCTGAGTGTCATAATTTTGGACAGACCTGTATGACTATCATATTGTATCTTAAATTGGTTCTTAAAGTATCATCTCAATACTTATCTATTTCTGCTATTATAGGACCTTGTTCCATTATTTTCCTTGCTAGCAGTAGAGATACCTTCAATCCTTAGTCCAGTTCCTTATAGAACTTCTTTCTATTATGGTCCCTTGTTAGTGTGATAATTGGTGACTTACAATTAGATCTGTATCTTGAGTAGCAGTGTTGACTGTTGGAAGTGTGGCTTATGAGTCTGTAAGTATTTCTTGGTTGGACATATGAGCAATAGACATCAATCTAGAGTTAACCCATAGCGTAGTATCTTGTAGCAATAGTTCTATAATAGGTGTCATTATAGTTAGTATTGGTACTATAAGTAGAAGGAGGAGTAAAGAGTATCAGTGATGGTTCCAGGAGTTAGTATCAGAGTCATCATGCCAGTCCTGGATAGTCATAAATTCATGTAGTTGGGTGATCTATGTGAACAATTAAGTATCAAGGAAATTGTGTTAAAAATTAATGGAGCATGATATTCAATTTGGTGGTTGATACTTGGGTATGTCAAGAGTAAATAAATATATATGCATGAAGGGTATTAATGAGTGTGCCATAGTAGGAGGATACCCATAAGTGTATAAGAGAGTGTGAGGGAATAAGTATATATTGTGCTAAGTAGTGAGACTTGTGTTACAGATAAAAGTAGGGCCTTGATATGTGATTTGATCTGAGTGTACTGATATATGATAATGATGGATGTATCACCTGATATTGAGGTAAGTAATGTGTTGAAAGCAATAGGTGAAAGAAGTGTCTAGAAATTGTGTGCAGGATGCACAGTGGGTGTTGAGTGTCAGTGTGAAAGTTCAAGAAAGTGGAAGCATGAGTATTAGAAATTCCAATAGTGTGCCATGGGTTGAGAATTACCAAGATTGGTCATGAAAGGTATGAAGGGTATCACATATTAGTGTATCAGTCTGTAAAAGATTAAGGGGAGATACTTATACACCAATCGAGATATGGAATTATATGCCTGCCTTTGAGAGTGAAGTAAAGCATGTGTATTATAGAAGTTAATAACTAGTACAAGTGATCATGAGTTCTAGTGAGTGTGATGAGGTAATCTAATGATGAAGCTAGTATTACTATACTAAGAGTGCTAGTGTTTCTATGTCAAGGATTAGTTGAGCAAGGTGCTAATAACAGTAAGTACTTCGTGTGATAATATTAGATTGGTGTATCAGTTAATATGGATAGAAAATTATTGAAAGTAATAGTACAAGTAATCCAGGCAGTACAAATTTTAGTAGACAGTTGAGGGTTATAGACAATTGGTGTATTTGGGTGTACCTTGAGTGTTAGAGACTATGAGTATATATATGTATACTTAGATAGATGTGGATTGAAGTTTATAATTTGAAGATTGAAAATAAATTAAAATTTTTTTTTTTAAAGAGTTGAGATTTTATGTTATTAAAATTTTGAGGATTCAAATTCAATTCAATAAACATAGTCAAAGCTATAAAGATTTTTGAAAGTAATTAAAATTTTATTTCAATATTTGAATATTAGAATTTTGAGGAAAGTATATAAATTTTATTTTAAATTATTCGAGAAGTTAAATTTTGAGGATTTTATTTTGAGGATAAAATTTTATGGTAGGTAAAAAATGTATAACAGTATATGAGTGGATGAAGTACATGTGTAAGGATCTGTTGGCTTGAGCATGTCTGAGATGGCACTGTAAACTGACTTGTGTGTCCATCTAGAGTCGTATTAGAGGGAGTAATACTTAGTGTGGTGTGTTGCACTTGGTGTGCACTTGAGTGATAAGAACAACTAGTATAAACAGTTGCAGTAGGTAAGAGAGCTAGCAGTGGTTGTGCTAGTAGTAGAAACAGTGGTACCTAAAGGGATAGAGGTATTAAACTTGGATGCAATTTGACCTATGGTTGTGTTAGAGGTCCTTGGTATCAAATTTTTGTATTAATAGACATGTGTGTGCAATAAGGATGTATCCATGGGTATCTTGTGGACTAGTGATTAGTTGATATGGGTATCAGTGAATAGGGATAGGAATTAGTGAGTGAATGTGCCAGAGTTAAGTGCATGTTAGAGGTTGAAGATGTCCAGGTGATGTGTTAGCAGGTTCTGTTCTTTTCTTTTCTTCTGTTCCTTTTTCGTCTATTTGATTGATTGATTTCTTAGTACCGTAGCTTACATCAGTGATTTTCTTGTTAGAATGTAGTTAGTAGTATACACTGGAAGAGACTGCAATACCATGACAAAAGTGACCATAACCATGTATGTTCTCTCAATATTGCATGTTGTGTGACCGTAGGTAGGATTTTCTTAGACTTTGATTATTGGGGGTTTGACCGTAGTGAAGATTAATGAGGAGGTTATGACTGGACAGAGAGAGACAAGGTGCCTTAAATTTCGAGGATAAATATTAAATTAAATAAAGAGTTGAGAATTTAATATGGCAGAATTGACGATTTTGTTAAATCATTAATTTTTATGAAGATTACGATATGATTGAATTTGGCATTAAAATTTGAGGAATTTAAGAAGATTATCACTATATTTATTTGACTACAAGATATAAATTTTAAAATTTATATTTTGAATATTGTATTTGAAGACTTCGTAAGTATTACAGTATTTGAGTATTATGTGGAAAAAGAATCGAGGAATAAGATCACAAATGGATTAATGTTTGAATTCAATTTTTTGGGATAGGATTTTAAATTTTATAAATATGCATTGATTGGATTTAAAATTTGAGGATTGGATATTAATTTTTTTATTTAGTTATTAACTTAAAATTTTGGAGGAGATTGTGATAAGAATGGAATTTGATTTTAAATTTGAAGATTTTCAGGAATATGATATTTATAGAATTTTAAAATTTTTGTGAAATAACAATATGGATTTACTTCATGATTATATGGTTTTATGAATTTAAATTTTGATGGTAAAAATATATATATATATATAAATAAATACAACTATTGAGGATCTTAAATTTCGAGGACGAAATTTTTCTAGGGAGGGTAGACTTGTCACTACCACATCCTAAAATAGGAATATTTTTGTCATTTTATTTATTATAAGTATTGTGTATATTTATTTTTAAATAATTGCATGATATGTGTATATACGTATACATGTATATTCTATAGTGTTTATTAATGTATGGGTTTATAGACTAGACCTAGAAGCCCATTAGATGAACCCCTGACCAAATTATAGGATTCTGGATTTTTATTAATAATTTTCGGGATTAAATATTGAGGTTATAATTTATTATTGTGATTTTATTATATTATTGTACCTTACCGTTGCTTCGATATTTGGAGCGCTACCCTAGCTTTTGTCTTCCAACAAATTTCACACCCTTATCCTAGACGTGTCCGTCTTCCATTCTGATATTTGTGTAACTCATAAATATGCTCTCTTGTTATAAACTCCCTCACCCAAAATAGGTATTTTGTGTATATTTTATATTATTATATTTATTATAGATGTTGAATTTCTTTAGAGTATTCTCTTAGTTAATTAGAAAATAAATTTCTTGATATAATTACTTATATAAATATTTATTTAGAATTATTTTAGGTTATTTTAGATTTTGGAGATTTTTTAGAATTTTTGGTAATTAAAACTTAGGAAACATAAATTTTTAGGACTTCCATGATTTACTATGAGACCATACTTGAATGTTGTTACTACCAAACATTTATTTTAGAGTTAAAATATTTAAATATATTTTTCTGTAATTTATTTAGAATTTTAAGTAATTATTGAGGATTTATTTGGATATATAACGTCTTAATATTAGATAGATGCTAATTTAGTGTTAATAGATATTAATAAGATTATATATAAATTATTTGTATTATTTTTAATTATATTTAAGATTATAAATTATTGAGATGGACTCAAACTCTATTTTAAATTAATTTAAATTCTGAGCCTACTAGGAAAACAACTTCATGCATATCTTATCCTTATTTAAATTGATCCTAATCATATCCGAATTAGCCAATCCTAGTCTTATTCAATTAAACAATCTTCACCATTATAAATACCTATTAGACTTATGGAATAAACTCATCTTTCATATTTTTTATCCCCAAACTCCTCTCTTTTTTGTCAAAAAATAGTCAAAATTCGTCATAAATTCAGCCTCATTTTCTAGTAGTTATGACGACCTAAAAAGACGATATCTCCTAGCTCCGGACTCCACACGCACTCCAGTTTTTTTTTGTTAGAATCATATCAAGGTTAGTTTTCTGAATATATAAATTATTTCAGTAATTTCAGAACCTATTTTTCCAGAATATTCCGAAAGTGCCAGTTGTCCAAAATCAGACGCGTTTTCGTATTTTCAAGATTTTGGGAGATCCCGAACTCAGAATTTCAATCCGTTTGAAGTTTCGAAAAGCTGACATTATGAAATTCTAGAAAAATATTTTTTGAGAATTTAAAATATAATTTTATTCTACTGTAAAATTTGTGCAACGTAGACGTAAATAGGAAACCACCGAAAACTGTCATCTGTGCGCCCTTGTGACCATAACTCTTTACCGACTTATGATTTTATGAAACTGTCGATTCCAACGTTCATGTAGCATTGAAATCTATAGGATTTCACATACAAATCCAGGATTTGAGTTGGTTGACTTTTTGGTCAACGGATTGCCTCGATTTGCTTACCATGGATCATAAATCCGTAAAGTTGACTTTCTTTGGACCAAAATTAGGGTTTAACAACAAAATTAGATTATAATGAGATTAAAATACTATTTTAGGTTATTTATTCAGAATTATAAATTAATTAAAATGGAGGAACCTATTCACCCACTTTTGTAACCTAACTTGTTTAATTTATGTGACGGGTAGATCGGACGACGTCTTGAGTTGTGACTTCATCCTTTTTCAGAGTAGGAAAGTATACCTTGCCATTGTATTGTTATTCATATTCCATATGTTGCATGCATCTTTATTTTCTGTCTTTAATTCATATATTTTAACTGTTATATAAAATGCGCGCGATGGTGTCGTCGCGGTATATTTTTATTTATGTATTTGCATTGACCTTGTTTATAAGACTATCCCATTTTCATGTAGCATCATTAGGTTTTATTTGACTGTGACACATTTTTACACGAGTTATGAGTCTCATATAGATCACGGACGTACGTATTGACTGATCATTGGTACGTGTGGGCCGTGCGTTAGGGATAACTGTTGATAGAAACTTTGTATGCTAGAAGACTTAGCAGTTATTAGAGGTCCATGGACATAGCCTATTGTAGTACGGTGGTCCAATCCTTGTCCTTGTTTGGTTGCAGGATTGGGCTAGGGTACTAAGAATAGGCTATGAACCAAATTGTGTCATGGATATGACATGCTTAGAGCATGGGGTGGGGAGAACAACAAGTACCGCATTTGGGCTCCTTTGTACTTTTCCTTTTGTAACCCGAAAGCTCTGCTGGAGATACGGGCGGTGATGACCCTTATACTACTTGGCGGCCTCTGCCGTTCAAAAGACGGTATGCTTTGAGGCCCCTGATTTTCCGAGAGAGTCATGCCAATCCCATTTATGGCCAGATAGCCCACTTGTTAGAAAGTTGTTCTTAAACTGCATTCACTTAGATGGTTAGGCGACCCCATTGGATATTTATTTTAGTACTTTATTGGCATGCTTACGTGACCTAGTCCTACGTATTTTGGGACTGGGATGTGACATATTTTTAGTGGTGGCTCATGCAGGTCAAGAGCATATTGTCTCGGTTATGTTACTATACCGAGCAAGCCTGCAAATAGGATTAGAGTATAGGATCTCATCCACAATTGACTATGACTCGTATTTCTTCTAATCTATTTTATTTGAATAATTGCATCCTGCTTGATTCATGTGCTTCCCTAATAGTTCCTTGAGTAGCCCCCTCCTAGAATATAGAAATCCCTGTTGTTAGATGATAAGTAGGGTAACCTTCCTATTAAGAGTACAACTAGAGTGTTGACACACCACTAAGTTTAGAATATCTAGTGAACCCTAGAATTCCTTATCTATAGATTGGTTTATCATTACCCCTTGATGTATTATGAGGACTTGAGAGTAGTATAGACACTAGTAGAGTTAGTTAGAAGTTTTACCATAATGTTTGACCCTAGTATTGAGGAACCAATAGAAAACCAAAATTGAATATTAGGACTGAACCTAACCTTCATAGTTAGATAGTATTGGAGAACTATAAACTTAGATCATTGTCTTATTATTAGTAGACAGCACCTTAGGAAGCCTAAAGGAATGTAATTAACACTTTTCCTTGATCATACCTCGAAGATAGCAACTAGCATACCACTCCCCCCTTAGAAAACCATGATGCTATCTAGAGCCCTCTATTTTAATTTTATATGTTGTTTCTCTGTGACCTTAACATTCGTTAATTGTACGACGGCTAAATTATGTTCTTCTTTTTTTCATCTTTCAACTCGTGCCATCTGACACTTCTGATTGTAGGCCAGGTAATTTATTCTGTGTTAAGAACATATAGTTGCTGGGATTATAGTTGTTAATGTTAAAATTTGAAATTGTGTGCTTGGTAGTTAGAACTGGATAGTTTTAAGTTATTCAGTAGATTGCGACCTGATGATTACCCCTTAGTTTTTAAATTGCGTAACATGTACCCCCACCTCGATACGAGTTATATCCACTTTTCCCTTGAGGCTAGTAACCTTTCCATTCTTGCTATTGACGCTTGCTCTATAAGCGCTATGACTAAGACTTAAGACGACCATGACCTATGTAATGTAAGAGGATACCCTAATGAGTACCAAGATATTTTCTCATAAACCCCAATAAGAGCTTCTATTTTAATTACAAGTGCAAAGTTATTTTGTAGAAACCCCGTAAGACTGTCCCAGTATTAGGTTAATTGTTATAAGTTGGGTAGTATACCTCACAACATAGTATCACATAGTCTTTTGACCTATTATTGAAGTGTAACTGAATGACATTAACTGTATGCTAGCTTAAGACGACAGTGTTTATTCAGACTGTAGAACTTAGAGGCTATACCCCTACTTTGTCGACTATCGACTTAGACAAGGAATTAGTATGACAACTGTAGAGATTATAGAGTCTTATCTTTTTGTGAACTTGAATTATTATGTACCTTCTTTTATCATAATCCAGCGTATTTATATTTGCTGTACTACCTTGACTTATGCTGCTATTATAGCCTAGTTTTTGTAAGCTTATTCTTTATCGAGCTTGTTTATGACATATGTATTATTGGGGGGCACACAATAATACATTTTAGAATCAGTGTATTAGGGTCTAACTAACCTTAGTGCGCTTGGTTCGTCCTTCGCATAACTACTTTACGTGGATTGAGATATATAGTGATTAGTAGACGAATGTACTTGCCCTCTAGACATGTCTGAGCATATCATATCGGTTACATAATTGTACTAATACGAGCATGCGAACAAAGAATTACCAAAATAGGATTTCAATCCATAACTGCTCTGACAATTCCCATTTGAATTCTTTAAACGCCTTGATCCCCATACTTCTATTTCTATTACCCTTCCCTTGAATTCTTCATTATTGTTTTCCGTCTTCCCTTATTTCGGAAAGACGAAACCTCGTGCTTTGTATAAGTTTGATATACAGATAGTACTAGAGGTACCCATAGGCCAATTGCATTATTTGGTGACTGTCTTTTATAATTGATTAAGGGCCTATCATATAGGATATAATCGGTGTTAAAGTTTTGAGGATTGAATGACATGAGTAAATAAATTAAAAAATATTTTCTTAAAGTGTATAGCCATATATGATAGATGGGTAAATTCTAAATTGGGTAAAAGTCGTATTGTTAATTTGAGGTTAAATTCTTTCAGATTGTGATCAAGTAGGATTAGATGGAGAGATTAAGTCATTTTTTAAACATGGAGAATTTTAGAAGAAGGAGTTAGATGATGAGTATTTAAAAAATTTTGAAACCTTGATGCGTCGGACCAAATATTTATACTTTAAGTACATGATTTAAATTTTGAATATTGAAGGTAAATCATCAATTTGAATTTTGAGGATAAATATAGAATTTCAGACTTGAACATTGGTGGATTAAAATTAATTTTTTTATAATTTGATGATTTGAATTAAGAGTTAAAATTTGATTGCTGGATTACGTATTTGAAATATTGAGGATGTGAATTGAATTTAAAAATTTGAAGAGTACAAAATTATAAGTGAAAATAGGAATAATATTGGACTAGAATTATTTTCTAGAGGAAATTATAATAATTGGAGATCGTGAGGTAAAATTTATATGCGTATTTAAATCTTGAAGATGTTATATGAATTTAATTTAAATTTGGATGTTGATGATTTAAAAATCGAGAATTGATTACGACTGGTTGAATTTTGATTTAAATAATGGTTAATTTAATTTTGAAAGTGATTGCGATAGATTTTAATAGATTTTAAACTTTTGAAAGAAATTGCGATTGACTTGCCTTATGTACGAATGTGAATGATTTATCAAACCATGTCTTATTTTTTAATTTTGAGGACGAAATTCTTTTAACTTGGGTAGATTGTAAACTCCCTCACCCAAAATAGGTATTTTGTGTGTATTTTATATTATTATATTTATTATAGATGTTGAATTTCTTTAGAGTATTCTCTTAGTTAATTAGAAAATAAATTTCTTGATATATTTACTTATATAAATATTTATTTAGAATTATTTTAGATTATTTTAGATTTTGGAGATTTTCTAGAATTTTTGGTAATTTAAACTGAGGAAACATAAATTTTTAGGACTTACATGATTTACTATGAGACCATACTTGAATATTGTTACTACCAAACATTTATTTTAGAGTTAAAATATTTAAATATATTTTTCTGTAATTTATTTAGAATTTTAAGTAATTATTGAATTTTTGGAATTATTGAGGATTTATTTGGATATATAAAGTCTTAATATTAGATAGATGCTAATTTAGTGTTAATAAATATTAATAAGATTATATATAAATTATTTATATTATCTTTAATTCTATTTAATATTATAAATTATTGAGATAGACTCAAACTCTATTTTAAATTAATTCAAATCCTGAGCCTAATAGGAAAACAACTTCATGCATATCATATCCTTATTTAAACTGATCCTAATCATATCCAAATTAGCCAATCCTAGTCTTATTTAATTAAACAATCTTTATCATTATAAATACCTATTAGACTTATGGAATAAACTCATCTTTCATATTTTTTATCCCCAAACTCCTCTCTTTTTCATCCAAAAATAGTCAAAATTTGTCATAAATTCAGCCTCATTTTCTAGTAGTTATGACGACTTAAAAAGACGATATCTCCTAGCTCCAGACTCCAAACGTGCTCCAGTTTTTTTGTTAGAATCATATCAAGGTTAATTTCTTAATATATAAATTATTTTAGTAATTTCAGAACCTATTTTTTCAGAATATTCCGAAAGTGCCAGCTGTCCGAAATCAGACGTATTTTCGTATTTTCGAGATTTTGGGAGATTTCAAACTCAGAATTTTGATCCGTTTGAAGTTTCGAAAAGTTGACATGATGAACTTCCAGAAAAGTATTTTTCCAGAATTTAAAATATAATTTTATTATACTATAAAATTCGTGCAACGTAGACATAAATAGGAAACCACTGAAAACTGTCATCTGTGCTCCCTTGTGGCCATAACTCTTTACCGACTTATGATTTTATGAAACTGTTGATTCCAGTGTTCATGTAGCATTGAAATCTATAGGATTCTATACACAAATCCAGGATTTGAGTTGGTTAACTTTTTGGTTAATGGATTGCCTTGATTTGTTTACCATGGATCATAAATCCGTAAAGTTGACTTTCTTTGGACCAAAATTAGGGTTTAACAATAAAATCAGATTATAATAAGATTAAAAATACTATTTTAGGTTATTTATTCAGAATTAAAAATTAATTAAAATGGAGGAACCTATTCACCCACTTTTGTAACCTAACTTGTTTAATTTATGTGACGGGTAGATCGGATGACGTCTTGAGTTGTGACTTCATCCTTTTTCAGAGCAGGAAAGTATACCTTGCCATTGTACTGTTATTCATATTTCATATGTTGCATGCATATTTATTTTCTGTCTTTAGTTCATATATTTTAACTGTTATATAAAATGTGCGCGACGGTGTCGTCGCGGTATATTTTTATTTATGTATTTGTATTGACCTTGTTTATGAGACTGCTCCATTTTCATGTAGCATTATTAGATTTTATTTGACTATGACACATTTTTACACGAGTTGTGAGTCTCATATAGATCACGGACGTACGTATTGACTGATCATCGGTACGTGTGGGCCGTGCGTTAGGGATAACTGCTGATAGAAACTTTGTATGCTAGAAGACTTAGCAGTTATTAGAGGTCCATGGACATAGCCTATTGTAGTACGGTGGTCCAATTATTGTCCTTGTTTGGTTGCAGGATTGGGCTAGGATAATAAGAATAGGCTATGAACAAAATTGTGTCATGGATGTGACATGCTTAGAGAATGGGGTGGAGAGAACAACAAGTACCGTATTTGGGCTCCTTTGCACTTTTTGTAAAACCCCTTCCTAAAAATCGTATATACCCTTTTTATTTATTAATTAATAATTTAAATTGTAGTAATTAGGGCTAAATAGGAGAAATAGATTTTTAATAATTTTTATTTTAGGTGTTCGGGCACTTAGAGGATTTATGGGACCATCAGAAATTTTTTGGAATTTATTCCATGTAGGAGACCCCTTGAGCAGTTGCTAGCCTAACGGTGTACATTATTCTAATCTATAAATTTTCTTATGTGTATATATATATATATACAAATATATATATGTATATATATATATTTAAAAAGAAAGAAAAAGAAAAGAAAAAAAAAGAATTAATAAACAACTATTAACTAATAATAACTAAACTACTACTACTAATAACTTAACTACTTCAACCACACCTTAGCAAAGACCCCTACAATCCCAAAGCCAGAGAACCGCTGCCTTTTTATTTTTTTTGTGAGCCGCCCTTATATAGTTGCTCACAGTAGCAACTTGGAATCAACCAAACGCGACTTATAAATAACCATCTCTCTCTCTCCTTCCTATTCTTATATATATATATATATATATATATATATATATATATATATATATATATATATATATATAAAACCCTAATCTAAAATCTTCAGACCCCCTCTTCTCATCTAGAGCCACCACCGCAGCCAGAGAACCCCGCCAGGCCGTCCAAACCATCCTGACGACCCCGACCTCGCGCACTGCAGATTCCCACACGAGGTACCTTCGCTCCGGAGTTGTTTTCCGTCGACTCGCTCAACCTAACGTCATTCCGTCTTCACCGGTATGCTCACCCCTTAACCCTCTTCCATATTTGTATAATAGCAGACCTCGAACAATGTGTACCCATAGGCAAAAATAACGCCCAAGTTGGCGCGAGCAGACCGAATTCTGAGATCGCAAAAAACTGCGGTGACCACCCATGTTGCCGAGTTCGTATCTCCCACCACAGAGATCCGAATTCGATGATTCTTTTTGGTATGTGTAGAACACTTGACCTAGTTTATTTTCTGTTAAATAACCCTAGATTATTAGCTGTTGTGGACAGAATTAAATTCGTCGTAAAATCCCGCGAACCCACTTTTTCCAGATTTCCAAAAGTTGGAAAATGGAGCACGCCCCGCCAAATAGGACCGCCCCGCCATGTACCAAGTGTACCGAACGGTGCAAACAGCGTAACCGGACACATAAAAATTTGTGGGAACTGATTCGGACGCGTGTGCGTGCCGGAATTAGGCCGTATCCGCGGACACACCCCATATCACAACTTTTGTGGAACTCGCGCATATTTTGTGCATGCTTGTCAGATTGCGACGAAACTTACGCCACTGGACTCGTGGTAACGCGCTGGTCCTGTGACCCAATTTTCATACAATTCTGAGATGGTTGACCAAATCGCCAATTGGCGGACCCTATAGTTGACTTTTTGGACAAAATTGTGTTCGGCCCATCAAAATCCAAATTTGGACATACCGTTGGGTTCGTATTGACATTTAGAGTTGTTTAACCTATAGTTTATCCCATTTAGAGACTGTTACCCTTGACACGCTTTTTGGTGTAAAGTGGGCCACAAGTGGACCCCACTTTTACCCAAAATTACCGTTTTGCCTCGGTGTCCAAATTGGACGAAAGGAAAGTGCTTTTTAACTATTTTGCTTATTCTGGGAACGTTGGTGATGTTTATTTCAACATCCGGAGACATTTGTTCTGCGGCCATAGCTTTTGATCTTGTGTGTTGGACTTTTGGACAGTACACCTTGCAGCTTTCTTACCAGGCAAGATACCTTGCCAAGTTATTTACAGTATTTTGCATGCTTAGTATATTTCTGTATATTTATTTCCTTTCTGTTTATTTATTGCATGTGTAGTTTCTTTCAGTCATACTATATATTAGATATGTTGACACACATGGCACCTAGTATCATGAGAGGACAATCATTAGGCGTATGGACTTTTAACCACTCTGGTAAACCATAGTATATAGTTCGCACTACGGGCGTGTGTCGCGCTGGTCGCTACCCCCGCGGTATGTCGATTTCTAGAGTCTCGCTGGTCGCTGCCCCTGCGGTATGTCGATTTCTGATGTCCATTGACGTGTGTGTGAGTTGTGAGATAGATCAAGTAGCCTACCCTTGCCCATACATCGAAAAGTTATCCTCATTTGCATTCATATAGATTGTCCTGTACAGCGTACTTATCTATTTTCAAATATGATGCATGTTTACTGTATTCAAATTGGCTCGTATTTTCTGTATCTTGTTACGTCCCTCTGAGGACCTGGTCCTCTGCCAGGTGTATCTGTTCTTGAGTATTTGCAGGAGCGCAGATTTGGATGGTGACAGGTGATCCGAGGATGTCTTCTCTTCGAGTCCATGATTGATGGCTGGTATTCTTATATTGTATTTATTGTGTTGTACTCATATTGTATTTGCTCTTATATTCGAGTTGGTAGTGGATTTGTTTCCATCCAACTATCATCCTTAGATACTTCTTATTGAGATCTAGTTTCATAGATACTGGTTATTTATTTCTATATAATTTTGGTGGATGAGATTTAGATTTTATCCTGTGACTTGTATTACATTTTATACCACTTTTGGATTTGATATTCATATTACAGCGTACGTATGAATTTGGTTTTCATATATTGGAGTTGCCATATCCATGCGGCTGACATGCTTACGTGTCCTAGTCCTACGTATTTTTGGGACTGGGGCGTGACATGTTTTTGTGGTGGCCCATGCAGGTCGAGAGTATATTGTCTCGGTTACGTTATTGTACCGAACAAGCCTGCACCTAGGAATAGAGTATAGGATCTCATCCACAATTGACTATGATTCGCTCTCCTTCCAATCCATTCTATCTGAATAATTGCATCATGCTTGATTCCTGTACTTCCCTAATAGTTCCTTGAGAATAGCCTTCTGCTAGAATATAGGAACCCCTATTAATAGGATGATAATTATGGTAGCACACCTATTAAGAATACAACGAGAATATAGACACACCACTAAGTTTAGAATATCTAGTGAACCCTAGAATTCCTTATCTATAGATTGGTTTACCATTACCCCTTGATGTATTATGAGGACTTGGGAGTAGTATAGATACTACTAGAGTTAGTTAGAAGTTTGACCATATTGTTTGACCCTAGTATTGAGGGACCAATAGAAATCCAAGGTTAAATATTAGGGCTGGACCTAACTCTTATGGTGAGATAATATTAGAACTATGAACTTAGATTATTGTCTTATTAGTAGCAGACAGTACCTTAGGAAGCCAAGAGCAATAAATATAACATTTCTCTTGATCATAACTCGAACATAGCAACTAGCATACCACTCCTCCTTAGAAAACCACGAAGCTATCTAGAGCCCTATTCTAATTTCATATATTGTACCTCTGCGACCTTAGCGTTCACTAATTGCGCGATGACTAAATTTTGTTCCTCTATTCTTCATCTTTCAACGTGTGCAATCTGACACTTCTGATTATAGACCAAGTGATTTTATTCTATGTTAGGATATATATAGCTTGCTAGAATTTTGGTTGTTACTCTTGAATTTTGAATGGTGTGCTTAGTAGTTAGAACTTGATAGTTAAGTTATTCTTTTAGATTGAGACCTGGTGCTTATCCCTTAGTTTTAAATTGCATAACTTGTACCCCCACCTCGACACGAGTTATATTCCCTTTCCCTTGAGGCCAGTAACTGTTCCACTCTTACTATTGACACTTGCACTAAGACTAAGACTTAGGACGACAGTATTTTTTTTTTAGACTGTAGAACTTAGAGGCTATACCCCCTACTTTGTCGACTATCGACTTAGACAAGGAATTAATATGACAACTGTAGAGATTATGGAGTCTTATCTTTTGTGAACTTGAATTGTTATGTACCTTCTTTCATCATAATCTAGCGTATTTATGTTGCTGTACTACCTTGACTTATGCTACTATTATAGCCTAGTTTTTGCAAGCTTATTCTTTTATCGAGCTTGCTCATGGCATATGTATTATTGGGTGCACATAATGATACAATTGCCTAATCAAAATTGGTGTATTAAGGTCTAGCTAACCTTAGTGCACTTGGTTCGCTCTTCGCATGACTACTTTACGTGGATTGAGATATATGGTAGTAGACGGATATACTTGCCCCTAGACATGTCTGACACATCGTACCGGTTACATAACTGCACTGATACGAGCATGTAAATATGAAGTTACCAAAAATAGGATTTCAATCCATAACTGTCCTGACAACTCTCTTTTTGAATTATTTAATCTCTTTGAGCCTCGTACTTGTATTCTATCACCTTCACCTTGAATTCTTTATTATTGCTCTCCGTCTTCCCTTATTTTGGAAAGACGAAACCTCGTACTGGTATAAGTTGACACTGATAGTACTAGATATACCCCATAAGGCTAATCACATGACTAAGTGACTCTCTTTTATAATTGATTAAGGGCATATCATAGATGATATGTTTTATGTTAAAACTTTAAGGATTAAGTAACATGATTAAATAATCTGAGAAATAGTTTTCCTAGATGTGTAGCCTTATGTGATAGATGGATAAATTAAAGTTCGGTAGATTGTGAACCCTCACCCAAAATTAGACCTACTTGGATGAGATAGTGAGACTATGGTTAGATTGAGTCCAGTTAGAGATAGAACACGATATTTTATTTAATTTTGCAATAATCACTTAGCGTACCTTACTCCGATAATTGGAGCATTACACTAGCCACTACCTTCCTATAAATTCTACACCCTTATCCTAGACGTGCCCATCATCCAATTCTCATCTTTGTGCAATTTTCTAATTATTGGGCACATTTATGCAAAAGAGCATTTAGGTGTCCACACCATTGGACATGACACATGAAGAAACCTATATTTTTTTCGCTCATGTGGATTTTTCCATGACTTTTTTTTGGGATGTGCAACGCGCAACATCGCCCACCCTTTAAACCTAGCCTTGCATTTTAAACAATACAAATCTTATACCACCCTTGACTTTCTACCGCGGCTTAATTTTAATTTCGAGGACGAAATTTTTATAAGTTGGGTAGAATGTAAAACCCCCTTCCTAAAAATCGTATATGCCCTTTTTATTTATTAATTAATAATTTAAATTATAGTAATTAGGGCTAAATAGGAGAAATAAATTTTTAATAATTTTTATTTTAGGTGTTCGGGCACTTAGAGGATTTATCGGACCATCAGGAATTTTTCGAAATTTATTCCATGTAGGAGACCCCTTGAGCAGTTGCTAGCCTAACGGTGTGCATTATTCTAATCTATAAATTTTTTTATGTGTATATATATATATATATATATATATATATATATATAAAAAGAAAGAAAAAGAAAAGAAAAAGAAAAAAAAGAATTAATAAACAACTATTAACTAATAATAACTAAACTACTACTACTAATAACTTAACTACTTCAACCACACCTTAGCAAAGACCCCTACAATCCCAAAGCCAGAGAACCGCTGCCTTTTTATTTTTTTTGTGAGCCGCCCTTATATAGTTGCTCACAATAGCAACTTGGAATCAACCAAACGCGACTAATAAATAACCATCTCTCTCTCCTTCCTATTCTTATATATATATATATATATATATATATATATATATATATATATATATATATATATATATATAAAACCCTAACCTAAAATCTCCAGACCCTCTCTTCTCATCTAGAGCCGCCACCGCAGCCAGAGAACCCCGCCAGGCCGTCCAAACCATCCCGACGACCCCGACCTCGCGCACTGCAGATTCCCACACGAGGTACCTTCGTTCCGGAGTTGTTTTTCGTCGACTCGCTCAACCAAATATCATTCCGTCTTCACCGGTATGCTCACCCCTTAACCCTCTTCCATATTTGTACAATTGTAGGCCTCGAACAACGTGTACCCATAGGCAAAAACAGCGCCCAAGTTGGCACGAGCAGACCGAATTCTGAGATCGCAGAAAACTGCGGTGACCACCCATGTTGCCGAGTTCGTATCTCCCACCACAGAGATCCGAATTCGATGATTCTTTTTGGTATGTATAGAATACTTGACCTAGTTTATTTTCTGTTAAATAACCCTAGATTATTAGCTGTTGTGGACAGAATTAAATTCGTCGCAAAATACAGCGAACCCACTTTTTCCAGATTTTTAAAAGTTGAAAAACGGAGCACGCCCAGCCAAACGGGACCGCCCCGCCGTGTACCAAGTGTACCGAACGGTGGACGCAGCGTAACCGGACACGTAAAAATTTGTGGGAACTGATTCGGACGCGTGTGCGCGCCGGAATCAGGCCGTATCCGCGGACACACCCCGTGTCACAACTTTTGTGGAACTCGTACGTATTTTGTGCACGCTTATCAGATTATGACAAAACTTACGCCACTGGACTCGTGGTAATGCGCTGGTCCAGTGACCCAATTTTCATGCAATTCTGAGACGGTTGACCAAATCGCCAATTGGTGGGCCCCACAGTTGACTTTTTGGACAAAATTATTTTTGGCCCATCGGAATCCATATTTGGACATACCGTTGGGTTCGTATTGACATTTAGATTTGTTTGACCTATAGTTTGTTCCATTTAGAGACTGTTACCCTGGGCACGCTTTTCGGTGCAAAATGGGCCACAAGTGGACCCCACTTTTACTCAAAATTACTGTTTTGCTTCGGTGTCCAAATTGGACGAAAGGGAAGTACTTTTTAACTATTTTGCTTATTTTGGGAACGTTGGTGATGTTTATTTCAGCATCCGGAGACATTTGTTCTGCGGCCATAGCTTTTGATCCTGTGTGTTGGACTTTTGGACAGTACACCTTGCAGCTTTCTTACTAAGCAAGATACCTTGCCAAGTTGTTTACAGTATTTTGCATGCTTAGTATATTTCTGTATATTTATTTCCTTTCTGTTTATTTATTGCATGTGTAGTTTCTTTCAGTCATACTATATATTAGATATGTTGACACACATGGCACATAGTATCATGAGAGGACAATCATTAGGCGTATGGGCTTTTAACCACTCTGGTAAACCGTAGTATATAGTTCGCACTACGGGCGTGTGTCGCGTTGGTCGCTACCCCCGCGGTATGTCAATTTCTGGAGTCTCGCTGGTCGCTACCCCCGCGGTATGTCGATTTCTGATGTCCATTGACGTGTGTGTGAGTTGTGAGGTAGATCGAGTAGCCTACCCTTGCCCATACGTCGAAAAGTTGTCCTCATTTGCATTCATATAGATTGTCCTGTACAGCGTACTTATCTATTTTCAAATATGATGCATGTTTACTGTATTCAAATTGGCTCATATTTTCTGTATCTTGTTACGTCCCTCTGAGGACCTGGTCCTCTGCCAGGTGTATCTGTTCTTGAGTATTTGCAGGAGCGCATATTTGGATGGCGACAGGTGATCCGAGGATGTCTTCTCTTCGAGTCCGTGATTGATGGCTGGTATTCTTATATTGTGTTTATTGTGTTATACTCATATTGTATTTGCTCTTATATTCGAGTTGGTAGTGGATTTGTTTCCATCCAACTATCATCCTTAGATACTTCTTATTGAGATCTAGTTTCATAGATACTGGTTATTTATTTCTATATGATTTTGGTGGATGAGATTTAGATTTTATCCTGTGACTTGTATTACATTTTATACCACTTGTGGATTTGATATTCATATTACAGCGTACGTATGGATTTGGTTTCCATATATTGGAGTTGCCATATTCATGCGGCTGGCACGCTTACGTGTCCTAGTCCTACGTATTTTTTGGACTGGGGCGTGACACTTTTCCTTTTGTAACCCGGTAGCTCCGCTGAAGATACGGGCGGTGATGACCCATGTACTACTTGACGGCCTCTGCCGTTTAAAAGACGGTATGCTTTGAGGCCCCTAATTTTCTGAGAGAGTCATGCCAATCCCATTTATGGCCAGATAGCCCACTTGTTAGAAAGTTGTTCTTAAACTGCATTCACTTAGATGGTTAGGCGTCCATATTAGATATTTATTTCAGTACTTTATTTGCATGCTTTCGTGACCTAGTCCTACGTATTTTGGGACTGGGGCATGACACTTGTGCTTCATTTTAGTCGCACAATATTCGTTTTGGACGTTTATTTTTAATTCCAAATTAATTTGACTTTGTATCTTTGTGCGTTCCAATCAAAATTGGAGACACAATCTCGACCCATTTTGTGCAACCTAAATTATGACAATATTCTATTCTGAGTCTTCTACGTCCATGATACTTGTGTTCCACCTAATTTTAACCCCATGTACTTCCAATTAATTTTAGAACACCATATACATTAATTTTAATTAAATTGGTGTAAGGACCCAACTTAACCCAAAACTAGACCCAACACAAACCAAACCCCCACTCACACCCTCAAGACTCATACTAAACACCACACACCCTTTTTAGCCATTATATCATACCAAATATGGTATTTTCCCCCATTTAATCCCAATTTCCACTTTCTGTACAATTTTCTATTTGTTGAGGACTTTTATGCAAAAGTGCAATGAGGTGTCACCATCCTATTGGTCAAGGCATATGAAGAAACAACCCCTCCCTCTTTGACCGATTCAACTCTCTCCCTCTCTCCCCTTTGGTTTGTGCACTTCCCTTCATGTTTAATCTTGGCCATCCATTCAAATGGAACAATATCCTCACCACACACCCCCTCCTATATATATATAATCCCTCATCCTAACCCCTTTCACAATGCCAACCCCATCCCAATGAGGCGCATGGCCGGCCCTAATCCTTAGGCTAGTATCATCATCATCTCCCTCATACAAACCTCTCCCTTCCTCTATTATTTCCATCACCACCTACATCACAATAACTTAACCCTAAACCTTCCCCGCTGGAGCAGTCTCTTTCCCGACCATCTCCCTGAGCAACTCCACCGCCACCACCTCGTCGTTTCCATCACAAACACCACCTTCATCCTCCTCTTCCCTCCTTCCTCCTGTGATCACCTCCACACCGAGCCCCGCCTGTCAGCCAACTCCCTCCACCACGATATGACTTATCACTCCGACTGCAACTGCCAGAGCACGACTGCACCGACCGTCTTTCCCGACTTCCCATCCCCGTCCTCCTCCTCCGTCATCTTCTTCGTTCCCTACTGCATCTCCACCACTTCTTCCGCCGAGACATCCCAACAGTCGATCTCCCCGACTTCTCCACCCTTCCTTGCCGGATCACCCCGACCACCGAGCAGACCCCTTCCCATCGACCTCCTCTCATCGTCGCCACCACCATCCCGACCTCGACAGCAGCCACCTCGTCGTCTCGACCACCCTCACGACCTCCGTTTCCCCATCTCCTTCATCACCTCCGCACGACCCCGATCATCCTGACCCACTCACCGTCGGGTCATCTCCATCCTCCCTCGTCGGACTTCCCCTCGCCGGAGTACCGCCCTTCCTCGCCGTCTCGACTACACCATCACCTTCATCATCATCATCCTTACCTTCTTCATCATCATCATCATCATCATCACCATTATCATCACCTTCATGACCATCATCATCATCAACATCATCATCATCATCATCATCACCATCACCAACATCATCACCATCATCATCGTCATCATCATCATCACCACCCTCGTCGGAGCCCGAGCACCCTCTTCAATCACGCGCACCCCGAGGTTCGAACCTGTCCCCTTTTCTTTCAGATTGTGTGTATGTGCATGTGTGAATAGTAATTAGTGCTAGCGTGTTATTTCATGATAAGTTTGGTTGATTCAAGACCAGTATTGGTGAACCTGAAGACTAGTATGCATGCGTGTGTATAATAATTAGTTTAACATATATAGATATATACTCCATAGAAACTTATTGCTAGTACTAAGTATGACTGTAATATATATGTGTTGTAGGACCA
This sequence comes from Iris macrosiphon, assembly GCA_036927795.1. Lineage (NCBI taxonomy): Eukaryota > Viridiplantae > Streptophyta > Magnoliopsida > Asparagales > Iridaceae > Iris > Iris macrosiphon. Next base: position 109,543,100 of record JAYESA010000002.1, read on the forward strand.
TAAGTGAAAATTATGGGTATCCCGTATTTATATGTATTTGCATGACCCTAGGTGTTAGTGAATTGACTGTCTTGGGTACACTGACGTACTGGCTAGACATGTGTTAGTGAGTTGACTGTCTAATTTTGTACAACATTTGAAGACGTGACCCCCGTGCAGTTAGACACATATTCGACCATGCTAGTTGACTAGTGTCACCCCTAGCGTAGTCTCTGAGTTCAGTATATGTATGATTGTGTGTTAGTGTAATGACTGATGCTGTATTATTATTAAATGATGTCTATAGGACTGTTGGATTATTCAGACAAGACCTCAGAAATAGGACATTGGTATTGCCAGTAGAGGACCACAGGCGAGTACATTCTCTGACAGTTTTTATTATGTTGATCATCTCTATGATTATAGTTGTATAGCGTACATGATTCTGATACTATGGATACACGAGTTAGCATCATCGAGACCTGTCACGAGGAGTCGTGATTGGAATCCATCGTGCTAGCTGGGGACGGGGAGATATTAGTAGATTATGTGATCATACCCAACTCTACATGAATCATAGCTTACTCCATACCTCACGTCAGGTGCATCCTGACCATTACATGTCTCATAGCCTGTTATGTATGATTAGCCTGACTATTGCTCGCATCATAGCTAACTGGATGGTTAGCCCGACCTTACATAAATTATAGCTAATCATAGGTAACAAGCATGATCAGTCCCAAGTCGATCACATGATATACTGATATTTCACACACTTAGCTAGATGCTCTAGTCATGTATTTCTAGTTTATTGTTCTAGCATTCACTTATATTCCAGTTCATTATTCTAGCATGCACTTGTATTTTTGTTCATTGATAGTTGTACCTTTGATGATGATATATTCTCCAGCATTTCTTATTTCCAGTATTTTATTATCTCCAGTATTTCTTATTGCCAGCATTATATCCATCTTATATTTGTTTATACTGTATTATAGTTTTTGTCAATATACATGAAACTGCTATTAGTGCTTGTACTTTGCTCCATCCTGACTGAAAATATTTTTTCAGACTGCGACTTAGAGGACCTGTCTCCAGCACACTTGGAGATTTGGATGTTATTGTTTGCAGGTTAGACTATTTTTGTTGTTTAGACTTGTCTTTTATTTTATTTATTTTCCTCGATATCTCATCATGCTTTAGTCCTGTGATTGAGTATTTATATATTATATTATGATATCCGTGTCTCCTTATAGAGTTAGATATTCGAGTGAGATTGTTTAGTTAGTATTGTGACCTAGACAGCGTTCTACCGCCGATGCTGCGGCGTAGGCTGGACGTACCCATGTACTCTTGCCCCAAATTCCGGGTGCGGGTTGTGACAATACTGGTGCATATCGATAGTGCACACCAAGTATTTGGTATTTGGTTGTTAGTGTGTTCCTAACCATAATATATATATATATATATATATATATATATATAGCATATATGTATATGTGATGGGTTGTAGAGGAGTAAAGTGTGTGCTATGTACCATGCACATTGTTTTGCATATGAGGGGTTGTGCTTGTTGTGGTTTAGTGCAGGGGGTATATATGTATTGGGTTAGCAGCAAGTGATGGGGAGATCAGACATGTGTAGCAGTTGGATATAGTGTGGCCTAGTGGTATGGTGTCGGGTGAGAGATACTTGGAGTGCTAGTTGTTGCTGCCTTGGTGTGCAGCAATGGCTTAAAAAAAGGGGGAGGTAGCAGTTGGCTTTGAGGGGCCAGTAGCCTAAGTGTAGATAGGATCATGTGTGTTATTGCACAGGGGAACTTGTAGATCAGTAAAAAGTGCACCTGAGAATGAAGGGGACTAATTTATTTGCTATATTGTGAGGAACTAGACACTAGTATGATCTAGTAACTGCACATCAGGCCAGTAGTGGTAGCAGTTCTGTGAGAATGAGTGGGTATTGGTTTCAGTCAAGTATCCAGTTAGTTATGAATGTTAGCCTAAGGTAGTTGTGAGCTAGTGTTCTTGGAGTATTATAATACCAAGGGGTATCATGGGTCAAGGATGTTTTGTGGTTAAGTGTCTTGGGTGTGTTAGTGGGGTTGTCAGAGTGTATGTGTGTCTGTGGGTTGAGGGGATAGGAGATTAGTTAGGAAGTGTGAGTGTCTGTGAACCTGTAGGTGTGTGTGTCCAAGTAAAGTATCTGAACCAGGGTATAGTTGGGGGCTCGGGTTAGAGGAGTTGCAGTTGTGAGGTGGAGTTGGATTGACTTATATATGTACAGATCACATATTGTTAACAATGGGGGAACTAACTTTAGATTTTACACTGCAAGTGAGGATGGGTGAGGGACTTCAGTCCTACTTACAGTGACTGAGTACAAGTGGAGTGTGCCAAGTATAGGTAAGTGTTTATGGCTAAGGATAGTTAAGTGCAATGCATGTGTGTGTTAGGTTAGTACTAGGTAGTGTTGAATAAGAGTTGGTATCATGAGGAGGAGATGTAGTATAACTTAGTAGTAGTGTATCATAGGTAGTGAGTGTGCATTTCTGTTATGGAGTATTGATTGTGTGGGGGTGAGTTCTCAGTTGAGAGAGAGGGGGAATTATGAGGTAATATTCAGTTAGTGTTGGTTGATAGGTATCAGTGGAATAATGTCAGGTAGTGTGTAAGTGTGTATCAGTGCACAAGTGATAATATGCAAGTAAGGTTTCAGTGGGTTTATCATAGTGTCCAAGAAATTCAGTGGTGTTAGTAAGTATCATAGATGTTAAGTGTATCATGACAGTGAGTTAGGAGGTTAGTGTGTTGGTGTGATTGAGTATGAGGAATTGGGTAGTGTATATGAGAGTATTGGTGTAGGTAATGTGAGGATATTGTAATACCTTGGTGTCATGTGATATTCGCAAGGGTACCATGATTATCAAGAACCTTGGTGTAATGGTCAAGTGTTAGAGCTAGGTAATAGGTCAAGATATAGGTTAAGGTAAAAAGTTAAGTAGGGTATTACTAATTTATATTATATATATATATATAGGAGACTTAGTATCTATATTAGCTAATATAGTCTAAAAACCTAGTTTAGCAAGGTATTGACCTAGAAAACCTAGATTTGACTAGTTTGACTATATAGGTCAACAAAATGGACAACCTGGAACCTAAATTAGATAGTTGACATAGTTTAACCTAGTTTGACTTAGTTGACTCAAACAACCTAGATTTGAGCTAGTTTAGCATATTTTAATGACAAAACACTATTTTGACTTGTGAATTCATATTTAGGTCTTTGAGGTACCGATACGGACACTGTTTGATATTCAGCACCAAATTTTTAGGCGAGTACATTCTCTGATAGTTTCTATTATTTGATAATTATTATGATTCAAGTATTTAGAAATGTTATACCTGATTCCTGATACGATGGTACACGGATTGGTATATATATTGGATTTCCAGTCATGAGAAGTTACATTGTTCATCGTATTGATATTGGACATTGTTTATCATATTGCTACTGACATTGATCATTTATCGTGATGTGTCATGGTTGGATCAATTGTACTAGTCGGGGTAGGAAAGTGCTAGTTAGATATGTGATCAAGACATTGGCAAATATTGTAGACATTGGCAAATATTATAGACATCGGCTACTAGCTAATCTTATACTTCACATATGATTGAGCTAGTTTCTCCCTTAGCGTAAATCATTGAAATGCTCCGATCACATATCTGACTAGTATTTTAAAACACTTAAAGTAGTTGTAGTTTTTTTGATGATTATATTATCTTGCATATGTTACTTATAGTTCATTACCTTTCCTGCCATAGCTACAGTTTACCATTATTTATTCCTCCTTATTGTTTACCATGATATCAGTTATTGCTTCTCATCATGTATTTTATTCTTAATTTACTGTTTTATAGTCTTTGTTAATTAATTGAAACTGCTATTGGGTTGTACTCATTCCATCCTGACTGGATAACATTTTTTAGTGGATTTGGAGGATTGGTGTCTGACTTATTACGGACCCTAGGGTGAGGTTGCTGGAATTGCTCATGTGGCTCAGAAGTAGAGACTTGTTGCAGGATATTTAATATCAGAGACTTTTAGCTAGTTAGCTAGTATTTACTATATTTGGTACCATATTTGTTTTCGACAAATATTTGAGACTTGGATGTATTTTTTGAAGTTTTGATTTGTGTTGTTGTTAGACTTTGTGGTTGTGATTTGGATTCTTCTTTTGATATCTTATCGTTCTTTTAGAATTATAATTGAGTATGTTATTATTATTTATCATTGTGCTCCTTATAGAGTTGGATATTGTGTGATATTGTTATATTTATAGATAGATGACCTAGACAGCGTTCTACACCATTGTTACGGCGTAGGCAGGACGTTAGTCACGTACTCGTGCCCGAATATCCGGGTGTAGGTCATGACACATTTTTGTGGTGTCCCATGTAGGTCAGGCTTTGTAACTAATGTGATATCGTGATAGTACTTAGGTTATCCATACTACTGCGAACCTGTGATAGGATATAGAATATTAAAATGAGAGAATACTCAATCACAACTAGGAATTCCATCCTGATTTTATATTGCTAACCTTGACTCATTCGGAATACCTTGATATCTTTTATAATTGTTGTCCTTCCTTGATTTATATCTTATCTTGTGCCATATTAACTCCTTTTTTGTTTTTGATCTGTCTTCATGATGCCTCCAAAGATCAGGTTCGTTCACCCGGTAGCAGCTGCAGCTTCTGAGACCTTCCATCATGTTGTTCAGGAGGGAACCAATATCGTTCCTCTGCTAGTTCAGGGGACTACCTAAAGCTGCATCGGGGAGTCTTCCTCCTCCACCTCTAGTGCCGGCTGATCGAGAACATATGTTTATGCTTTTCCAGGAAATGATGGAGGCCCAGCAGAGGCAATCAAAGGTCATGCACCATGGCATTAAGAATGGCCACCACATCGCTTTAGCTATAATCGAAAAGGTGGCACCTTCCCACCCACAGGTCGCTCAGCCCAAGCTGCACAATATTCAGGACTTTAAGAAGCTGAGTCCCAATAATTTCAAGGGGAGCGAGGGCATTATCTACGCGGATGACTGGATCGAGGATATCAAGCATATTATGCGTGTATACCGCCTTCCAGAGGACCTAAAGATTGAGACAGTCAGACTACAGATGTTGGATATTTCCCGCACCTGGTTTAGGAATGAGACACTTATTACGATCTAGGACTATCTCAGGAGGGTTTCAAAGACCTTTTCAAGATGAAAAAGTTCTTCCCTTCTATTGCTAGGATTTATTTGGAGAGGCAGTTCCAGAATTTGTAGTAAGGGAGCCTATCTATTGAGGAGTATGCTGCAGAGTTTAACATGCTGGGCAACTACGTGGGGTACATAGTCCAGGAACCTGAGATTAGATCTCGGCCTTTCCGAGAAGGTCTGAGCTGGGAGGTGAAGGTCCACATTTCTTTCATTCATGAGACATAGGCGGCGATTCTTGCTGAGGCCTGCAACATTGAGAGGAACTTGAGTCTGAGGCCCAAGAAGGACCGCGAGGCTTTTGGTGGCAACAGAAGTACGGGACCGATGAAGCATCCTCAGTTTCAGTAGAGGATATTCCAGCCCAGCAATAGTTTCCTGCACCATCTCGAGCTCAAGTTCAGTTACAGTTTCATGCACTCGCTCTAGCTCCAGTTTAGCAGGTGCAATAACAGCCTCAGAGGCAGGTTCAACGGGTTCCTCAATAAACCTATTGCAAGAGGACTGGGCACAGTTAGGAGGACTGCAGGATAAGGCACGGAGAATGTTTGTATTATAGATCTACTGAGCATCAGGTAAGGGATTGTATCCTAGCCCCTTATCGTTCAGCTCATGGTGCAGCTCCGAATCAAAGAGGTGGAGTTATGCCACTTGTGGCACCGCAGGTTTTCCATCACCCATAGAGGGAGACACCCCAGCAGGGCAGAACTTTTACGATGACAATCGAGGATGCCGATGCTACAAGTGATGGGTTAGTAGGTTCTATTCTGTTCTTTTTTCTTGTCCCTTTTCATCTATTGATTTGCTTGATTCCTTAGTACATTATAGATTATTTTAGTAATTCTGTGCTATAGTATAGTTAGTATAGCCAGTAGTAAACCCCTAATATAGACTACCATATCATGATAAGATAGAGACCATAACCATAAATGTTGATAATACTTAGTAAGTTCTTTTCAATAATTTGTATGCTTGCATGATTTTAGATAGATTGAGGGTTTTAACTTAGAGAAGGGTACAATCATCTTTAAATTTCGAGGACAACATTTTTCTAAGGGGAGTAGGATTTAACCACCACTTTTCACCTTAGGATTTTTTTGGTAATTTTACCTTGGATTGTTAATTATATATTGTATATTATATTATATGAGTGATTAGTCTAAAAATTTTGTTAGTGATTAGTTAATATGCTAGTTAGTTAGAATTTATTTGGTGTTAGTTGGTATTGGTTGGAATGTTGGTTTCCCTAATTTATTTGTTAGTTGTTATTGTTTGATTAGTGCTAATTAATGACAATAAATTAGTTTAATTAAGTTAGTTAGTGTCATGGAAAGAATATTCTATTTAAGTTGTAGAGATATTTTTCATAACAAATTAGATTCCCTTCATGAAAATTGGAGAGGGGCAGACTTGACATTTAGTATCAACCATAACCCTACTATAAGAGATAATTTCTAATTAGGGGTCATCCATTCATTTTGTTTCACCCATTAGCCTCCTTCTTTCCTAAAGCTTCTTCTTTCCCAAGCAAGCCCAAATCCCTTCCAAATCCAATTTTATTCTACTCATTTCCATCCAATTAGTATTTCCATGGAGGCTTATGAGCTTGGATTTGCAAGAAGAACCATTAGAGGTGAGATTGCTAAGGAGTTCGTATCCATTTGGAGGAGTTCATTGGAATTCGACTCCCAATAGGTATAATCTATATTTTTCATCAATTTTATAGTTAATTTGTGGTATTAGACCATTAGGAACCCATCCATGGTTAAGGACCACAAATATTGGAGAGCAAGGGTCGACAAAGTCAGCTACGTATACCAGAGTACTGTAGTACCCCGAGATACGATCACAGCTGGAATAGATATGGGGGATTAAACTATAAGCCATCAGTCACCCCTAGGTCAAGCAATCCTAGTGTCTCAATCACAAGCAGAAACCCAAAATATACAAAGAAATATGATCATCTGAATCAAAATAGTAAAGCATCCCAAACCATATATACATAGCTGATCATAAAGCCGGTAATACAAAATGAAGAACTATCAAGAGTGTAAGTCATACATGATTAACTCTAACTATAGTCAATAATATGCTAATCATGACATGTCTAATAGGCAATGTATCAAGTCCAAAATATGAGCTAACAGGTGCTCGGGGCTAAATGCCACAAAAGAATATATAAAATAAGTGGGAGAACAAAATAGAAACTCACTCAACCGGTCTGGTGCTCCACATGGTCACCATCCTCGGGAATGTACGGAAGATCCTCTGGCACCGCTACCAGATTTGGCCAAGCAAAACCAGTAAGCTCAGACCCCAAATAGCAACTACCACTAAGGAAGACAAACTATGAACTAAAACTATCAATACAACATAGAGCTATAATATCCTAAGCAACATGTAACTACCAGGTATAATATAAAGTGCACCGAGAAACAAGAAAATAAAAAATGGAAAAACATGTAAAGAAAAACTATGCAAGTGACATGTACGAAATCATGCAATAAGAACATATACGGGATCATGCAAGGTGAACATAAGCATATAAGTAAACTGGAAGAGAAGAGTAACGAGAAAAGAACTAGTACAGTGTCGGGATAATGACAAGGGAAGTATGTAAGAACAATGCATATAAAGTAAAATGATATACAAGACAATAGACTTGCTATGTTAGCAAACTAGGGTTATTACAAGTTCTAATTACTAACAAATAAAATTTAGGATTTTTGTTGTAACTACCACTTTCCACCATAGGAATATTTTAGTAATTTTGCATGTTGTTAAATTTTTTATATATTATTTTATATTAGTGATTTTCTAAAATTATATTAGTGTTAGTTAGTGGCTAGCCAATTAGAATTTGCAAGTGTTAGTTAGTGCTAATTATTGTTAGTCATAACTTTAGTAATTAAAATTAATTAAATTTAGTTGTCATGAAGAGAATAATCCTCTTAGTTGTAGAGATTCCTTCCTTTAGATAATTAGATTCCATTCATGACAAATGGAGAGGGAAAATTTTGATATTTTGGCATTACCAAATCTTACTATAAGAGATAAGTTCAATTTATGGCTTATCTATTCATTTTATTTCACTTATTAGCCTTATTTATTTTTTCCAAAGCTTCTTCTTCCCCAAGAAAACCCAATTCCCTACAAATTTTACTCAACCACTTTCAATTTCACTCATTCTCACCATCATGAAGGCCTAGAGCATTGGAGAGCACAAGAAGATCTATAGGAGAGGAGCTTTCTAGGAGATCGTGTCTGACTCGTCCCTTCCGTGTCCAAATTCAGAATTCTCCAAAGAGGCTACCAAAACAATAGGTAATTATTTGAATTTCATCAAATTCATGGTTAGAAATACCCCTAGGTCATGTATGAACCTTCCCATAGTTAGATTTGACTTCCTAGTGGTAGATCTAGGTACTAGGAGCCCTCAATTTGGTAGATCTAAGTTGGTGTCATAATTTTGGGGCTCAATTTAGGAAAAACCCCTAGTGTGTCCATTGAGTGTGTGTATTGTGTCATAATGAGGACTATTAATATTTATTTGATGGGGTGAAGATATTTTTGTATCCAAAATTTGATACATAGAGTCCGTATTATGATACACCATGATACGTATAGGTAGAATTGGTAAATTGGGTGTATACATGTGTTCTTTTGTCCAAAATAATCCAAATTTGTTATAGTATTCAGCTTCATTTTTAGCAGCCATAACAACTTAGAAATATCATAACTCCTAACTCAAGAATCTGATTAATCTTTTTTAAAGAACTGTATCGAATTAGATTTTAAAAATATAAATTAATAGGCCAAATTTGTTCTGGAACTTTTTGTAAAATTGTTTGAGTGTCAGGTGTCAGAAAGACGAACGTGTTTTAATATTTTCGCGATTTTGGTAGCTTTTGGACACAAAAATATGACCAGTTTGAAGTTTTGGAAAGCTAATACGAAGGGCTATAACTTAATTTAACCCTAGAATTTATTAAATAGGTCTAATAGATGTAGTATTGGTTACAAGTAGAGAACTAACTATACAACATAGGCATTTTGTGTATTCTATGAGACTAGGTAGTATGGATATCAAGTGAGTGTAGGTATCATAGGTTTCCAAGTATATATATATATATATATATATATATATATATATATATATGTAAGTGTTAGGTAATAGGTGTTAGTTAGTGTACGTGTTAGTGTTAATACAAGTGGTTATCAAGTGAGCCAAGTATAGGTAAGTTATGTGTCAAGGTATTAGAGTTTGGGACAATGAACTAGTGTGATACTTGGGTACCATGAGGATATTGGTATCATATAAGGTATCCTATTTGGTATCAAGTATTATTATTATTATAGTTAGTTGGATAAGTATCTAGGAGGATAAGGTATTGGTTAAGATACTAAGATGTTGAGTATTTAGAACTAGATAATGGGTAATATTAAGATGTCAAGTGCCAAGAGTATGGTGAGTATCTTGGATGTAAGGTAAGTGTAGGTTATGGTCATGGGTTAGTATCTTGGGGGTTGTTATCATATGATACCTAATGTGGTACCATGGTACCATGTACAAACAAGTATGATATGTGTAGGATAAATTAGAGTGTGGTATCCTAGGATGTATCAAGGTATTTAGAATACCAAGACACCAAAATATTAGAACTAGTATGAGGTAATACTAGGATACTAAAGTAAGATTGTAATATTAGGTATTGGATTAATATACCATGGTAAGGGTAGTGTCTAGCTTGGGTAATGAATTAGGTACCAAGGTATGAGTTAAGGTATTGGATATTGGTTAAGGTAATGGTATTAGCTAAGGTATTAGTCTAGAAACTAGGATACGAAATAATATATTAAGGTATTGGTTAAGGTAATGAGGTAATAGCTAGGTAATGAGGTAATACTAAGGTATTGATTAGGTATTAAGTGTTAGACTAAGTTATTGTATATATTAGTATATCTATATAGTATATATGATATTATTATATCATAGCTAACTCGTATGACTTTAAAACCTAGTTTAGCCAAGGTATTGACCCTAGAACTAAGGTATTGACTAATAGTTAAGATATTTGCGATACAGGCTAAGGTATTAGGTAAATGCGTGATATAGGGTAAGGTAAATAGCTATAGGCCAAGGTATTGTTAAAAATTATAGATAGAAGTATATATTAGGGTAATATATTATAGTAACTTATTAGTATAGCCTGAAAACTTAGTATTGTCCTAGTATTAACTAGTATTAACTAGTTTGACTTACTTAGCACCTAAAAACTAAATAGTGACTTGTTAAGACCTAATATAACTTTATAAACCTTGTAAATAGGTAAAATAAACCTAGAAACTAGGAAATGGCATAGTTTGACTGTGTTGACATAGATTTGACCTAGTTTGACTATTATGATCTAGTTTTGACCTAGAAATCTAGTTTTGAGTTAATTAAATTTATTGTTGACTTTAAAATACTATTTGACCTTGATACATCATATATAGGTCACTTAAAATCTAGTTCAGACACTATTTGATATCCATTGCTCCAGACCTCAGGCGAGTATATTCTCTGATAGTTTTCGTTTATGATATCTTTTATGTTTCTTGTATTTAGTGTAGATATCCTTGACTTCTTGATACATGGTTACACGGATTGATATTTTTCGGATTCCGTCATGAGATGTTATTCCTGGTAGTTTTTGGCGTATCATGTACATGTCCTATTGCTCTTGTACTTATATGGACACTGATTCCTGGATAGACTAGCTACCTTCTCAAAGAATTCTGTGTCATAACGTGCTATGGTTGGATCTACTATACCAGTCGAGGGTTAGAAAGTGTTAGTTAGATAGTTGATCATACCCACCATGTATGAGTATTCCTGTACAAGTACCCTGTTAGTGTTAATCATATACTTCATGTATGATTAGCCAGGCCATGATTCTTGCACAAGTTCCTAAGCCGATCATATATTGAAGCTAGTACTCACTCACTTAGCTAGTTATATTTCTTGTCTCTTGTATATGATACTCATTACTCTTGTATTTATCTACAGTATTCTATATCTTGTATATTTTTTGCTCTTGTTCTATTTTTTTGTATTTCCCTCTATTTACTGTTATATATTCTTTATTATTTATTTGGAACTGCTGTTAGAGGTGTGCTTCGCTCCAATTTTGACTGGATAACATTTTTAGTGATTATTGTGTTCTATATTCCAAAATTTTAGAGTGATGCTATAGACATGACTTCTCTTATACTGTGGACCTTGATGTGGAAATTATAGAGATCTAGGTTAGTACTTTTTATTCTATATTATGACTAGTTTCTTTCTTTTAGAATGTTATTTGGTTTATCTTTCTTATTTATTCTGCCTTTAGATTATGGTGATTGAGTATATAATAAAACTAGTTGTATTAGTAAGATTGATAACTAGATATTGATGACCTAGACATCATTCTACCGTCGATGTTGTGGCATAGGCTGGACGTACCCATATACTCGTGCCTCATACGGGTGTGGGTTGTAACATCCGTACGGTTACATGCCCTATAGACTGTCTAAGCTACCCAAACCTCGGACGATAGTAAAGTAAACAATAGTGGATACACCACCCCCAGGAGAGATGTGCACCTAATCTAAGTCACACAAAGGTGAACCTGAGTAAGTCAGTACGGTATGACCCATACAACGGTGAGTTAGAAATGTGCATTACTCGACGATATGCTATAAGTCCATCGATCAGTAAAATATTGTCGAGGCACGGGACTGCATACAACCTGAAGATCCTTCCCCAATGCTCTAATCATTTAATCTAGTTATTAACCTTAGCAGTTTGTTTCAAGATTCTAGGTGTGGCATTCCGCAGAATCCATCCTAAACATGATGCTCCCCGTAGGGATGAACTGGACAAAATAATATTTTGACAAGCATAAGCATAAGACTATACGAGAATAAAATAAAACGGTTATAGGCATGACGAGCGTGCACTATAATAAGCCACAATAAGATTATATGAGACGGGTGTATAATGGGTAGTGTCACTACCACATTTTCTAGAAAATGGTATTTTAGTAATTTTATAATTAATTAAATATTATGCATGTTAAATAATTATTTGTTGTATTATTTAATTATTGTTAGATGTTAGATATTTATTTTGGACTTGTGTTCGTGGACCTAACTAGTTTAGTTTAGACTCATGGACCAACATGTATTAATTGTTAGAATTGAGCCCAATTAGAAACCCCATTGATTAGGAGGATGATTAATTTAATTAAACCATTAGACTAGAAGCTTCCCTCCTTAATTATTTCTTCATGAGAGGCCCCAAGGGGTATAATGGACATTACATAGTACCTTGAGGAAGGGGTAGAGGGGACCGGCCTATTAAAGAAGAGGGGAAAAGTTTCTCTCTCCTTTTTTCATTTGAAAACTAGATTTAGAATTTCTCTCAACCAAATTCCACCATTCCTATATCATTTCCCTACCAAATTTTATCTCAATTCCTTCCTAAAATAACATTGGAGACTAGTAGAGCAAGGATCTAGAAGGAGGAAGCAATAATCTACAAAGAGGAGCAAGGATCTACAAGTTGGAGGCCAATTTTATCACATTTAGATGTTGTATTGGGAATCCATCTCCCAATAGGTATAATTCAATTTTTTCTCTTAATTTAGGTTCTAAATCTGATATTTAACTATGAGAAATCAACCCATATGCATAGGCTACCCATAGGATTTGGTTTTGTGTTTATAGGAGGCATATTGAGAAAGTTATGGTACTTTTTGTGTCAATTTTGGAGGAATTCCAAGATTGACATTTGTTGTGTATGTCAATTGGTCTTATAGATCAATTTGGTATGTCCTTGTGTGTTTGGAGCTAGTGTCGTATCCACAATTGGGTACGTGTAGGTCGTATCCCAACAATTTGGTGATACGTGTTGATTTGGGGGGTTTTTCTTCGACACGGGACTTTGAGCATGTCACATTTTGACACGGACACGTAGATTTGTGTTTGACTTTTCGTATTATTCATAAATAATATATTAGACTTTTTTGTGTCCTTTGGGGTACGTTTGGATGTGTGGTGGACTCGTATCGCAAGCGTATCCTAGATCTAGTGGAATACGGGGTGATACGCTCCATGTGTTTGTGCAATTTAATTCTAGATATATTCTAAATTGTTCTTAGTCTTAGTGATGTGTGTGTGTGTATATATATATATATATATATATATATATATATATATATATATATATATATATATATATATATATATATATATATATATATATATATATATATATTGTTGTGTATATATATTTATGTATTAGTGTGTCATAGATCTATATACCTATATGTTATATATTGTGTAGCTAATTCTCTACATATGTATTAGTTTTTAAATGTGGTAGTATATTTATATATGTATTGTGTGTGTGTATATATATATATATATATATATATATATATATATATATATATATATATATATATATATATATACACACACACGTGTACGTGTACGTATATGTGAAGTTATATATATATGATACTATATATGTGTATGTTATGTTATATATATTTATTGTGTACATATATATGTATGCGGAGGTGTATGTATGTATACATATATATATATATATATATATATATATATATATATATATATATATATATATATATATACATATATATATATATATATATATATATATATATATATATATATATATATATATATATTGTGTTATATATATATAAGAGGATGAGAGAGGGGACAGCAGCTTTGGTGATAGTTCAGCATCACAAAACAGCAGAAACAATGGCAACAAACAGCAGCAATAGCAACAGCGATAGCAATAACGACGGCAGCAACAGCAATCAGCAACAACAACAGCTTCAGCGACAGCAGCAGCAGCATTAGCAACAGCAGCAGAAAATCGTCGCGAAAGCAGCAGTGACAGCAGCGGTATCAGCGATATCAGCAGCTTTTCAGCGACAGCAGCAAGGGTCTTTAGCGACAGTTCTGCGGTTTAGTATAGATATTATGTATTTATTTATAATAGATATATATATATGTATATATATGGTATTAGTATATATGTATATATTTCTAATTAGTAATTATGTTTTATTATACTATATTTGTAATATTTAGTTGTTAGTATATAGTTTATGTGTAGTTAGTATTATATTGTAGTCTTGACAATTACCTTGAGATACCAAGGTAAGTATCAAGGTATTTGGGGATACCCAAGGTATTGGGTTTGGGTATCAAGTTTGAGATTTAGTGTTGCGATACCAAGTTGGTTCGAAACCAAGGTATCCATTTAGCATTTGTAATTATGATTTTATATATTTAATATTGTTGATATGTATATGTGATGCTTTATCTTTTGTTTTACGTATCCTGAGATACGGTATCCTAGTATCCTAAGATGTAGCTAATATGACCTAGATTCTTAGTGTTTGAACCCAATATCTTTAAGATAGACTCATGCAACCTAGAAATAGGTAGTTTGACATAGTTGACCATAGTTTGACCAATTTTACTTAGAGTTGACCTAGTTTGACTTTTGACTTAGAAATGGCTTGTTGACCTAGAAGTTGACTAGTTTAACTTATTTTCTTCCGAAACCTTGTATTGATGTTGTATTCCATATCTAGGTCTTCGAGGTACCATATCAGACATCTGTAAGACTATTCTTTGGACTTCAGGCGAGTATATTTTCTGATAGTTTCTCATTTATAATATCCTCCATATTCGTTGTATCTAGTATAGATATCCTTGTTCTCTTGACATGATGGTTACACAGATTGGTATATCCGGATCTTGTCATGAGATGTTATTCCTTGGTATATGGTGTATCTTGTGCAAGCCTTGTTTCATTGATTATCTTGTACATGTACAAACACTGATTCTCGGGAAGACTAGCTATCTTCTTGGGGAATCTCGTGCCATAGCGTACCATGGTTGGATCTATTATACCAGTCGAGGGTATGGAGTATTTTAGTGTAGATATGTGATCATACCCTTCTTGTATCAAGTCTTGCTCCTGAATAGTGTTAATCATACACCACGCGTATGATTAGCCAGGCCATAAATCTTGTATCATGTTTCCAAACCGATCACATGTTAAAGCTAGTACTCACACACTTAGTCATTAGTATTCTTATTCATTGTCATATTGTTCATTATTGTATTTATTCCAGTATTTCCTTATTGTATATCTCTTATATCTATTGTGCATCTTATATATTCACATCTATTTACTATTACATAGTCTTTATCATTGAATAGAACTGTTGTTAGAGATGTACTCTGCTCCTTTCCTGACTGTATATATTTTCCAGATGACACTGAGGAATGGTACCCTATACATTATCGACCTCAGGATGTTATGGGCTTAGAGTCAGAGACCCTGGCTCAGGAGGGACTTATCCCGACTGAGATAGATGACGCGGGACTTGTAGCTTCTTAGTATTCTTTTGTACTGGATTTGTCTCTAGCTTTTTGTTTAGTATTCTTTCAGACCCATTGATGTTATTATTTTAGACTCATGAGTTGTATGTGACTATTATATTCTTTATCATATTCATGGTCGTTTCCATCTTAGATCTGTGATTGAGTATATTGTTATTGTTGGTGGTTCATTATAATGCTAGATAGATTACCCAGATAGTGTTCTACCACCGATTCTGCGGTGTAGGCTGGGCGTTGTTCTCGACTTGCATCCCTACATCGGGTGCGGGTCGTGACACGTAGGAGGCCCAAACTATACCGAAACTGGTACGAGATAGATGTATAATGAGTAGGTATCCCCAAAACTGTACACAGCATGTGTATATTGGGTAAGTGGTCCCAAAACTATACATGATGTCCAGCCAAGACTGGTATAAAACAGTGAAAAAGAGTGAACCACGTCGGGTCACTATCAAGAATGTATAAGACAAATATATAATGTGTAGGTGTCCCCAAAACTATACATAATGTCAAGCTAAGACTGTATATAATGGGTATGTGGCATAAACTATACGTAAAGCTGGGACGGATCGGCTAAACACAATAGACAAATGGAGCCAAAAAAATAAGAAAATATATATATGCAATATGCACACAAGCACCAATAAAAAGTAGTAAAAACTATAATGAAAAATAAAACACATGAAAAAGAGTACATGATCGGTATACCATCGGTATACTACAGTATACCGTTGGTATACCGTCTAAGACAAATCTAGGAAGACATGAAGAACGAGTCTAGACAATCGGTATACTTTCAGTATACTCCACTATACCGTCGATATGCCGGTCTAGAGATAGCAAAATATATCAAGTTTTAGTTCTAACAAATCAGTATACCGTCGGTATATTATAGTATACAGTTGGTATGCTGTTCCAAGTCATAGCAAGTTCTAGGATTCCAAGTCGGGCCAAAATGGTATACCGTCGGTATATACCAGTATACCGTAGATATGCTGGTTTCCATAGGCAATTCTAGGAAAAGTCAATTCAAGACGGGTATTTCAGAACCGAAGTCATGTTCCAAAACTTAACAGAAACTGATCCGACAAAGTGTCTAGTCTAATGGTAAGCCTCATATAGCATATATATTAAGTCACATGACAATCACTACGGTTATCGTTTTTGATACCGAGTTACCTAACCATTAAATATCAGGATTTCTACAAGAAAAGTCAAAACATGCTCAAACTAATTTCTGAAACTAGCCCATGATAGGAAATCACTAGAGAAACATATTTACCAAAATCACTAGCATAAAATTTTAAGCATAAACTACTAAGAAAATCAAAATCTACAGAAAAGTAAAGTCGTTCAAGATTTTGGCCAGATGTACTTTCCTCTAGTAAAGCTCACATCCTTAACCTTCAACTCCACCATCAAGAGAGGTTCAGAAATTACACTCTTAGGCCTCAAGACCAAGCTCCTAGCTCTCATGAGAAAAGAAGAGGAAATAAAGAAGTGAAGAAAGAAAGAAAAATAGAGAAGAGAGAAAATTAACTTATATATATAATAGGTGATTTAATCGTGACCGTCTGATCTGCCTCGTCAGCGATCTATATCACGAGATTAAATCGATGTCGACCGTATAATAAAAAAAACTAAGAAACCAATGGATAATAGAAAGTATCGAATATTATTCACAAAAATATCTCACAAAAATAACTCACAAAAATATCTTGAAATATCTCAAAAATATCTCAAAAGTAAAACAAATATCTACTGAATGGTATGCCAGAGTATATCGTCGATATGTCGGTCGGGTAGTAAAATTTTAAATTTGAGAAAATTTTAAGATTCCATGAGATCCAATAAAATACTGTATATACATAATACAAATACGTATCCATATACCGATACAATTACTGTGAGACAAGTCTCACAACTCTTCCATCCTTAGAAAAAATTCGTCCTCAAAATTTCAATAAGGCTCTAAATCAAATAATAAAATCCAGGAAATCATGCTATCAAGAACTAGGAAGGATACTCATATAACTATGAAACCCTAATAGGTAAATGGAACAAGGAATATAAAAGCAACTACAAGCTACAACAAATAAACAATCATACTCAAACTCGGATAAGATATGGAGGACGTCGAATAAGTATACCACCTGAGTCGAACAAATAGTGATAAAGAGCACGAATATCATCCTCATGCTCCCACGTTGACTCGCCCGGTAAGTGATATCCCTAAGAAACTCGAACTAGTCCGATAGTCCAGTTCTTGAGAAGCTTCTCCCTCCGGTCCAAAATAGATACCGGCCTCTCCTCATATGATTGGTTCGTACCAACGGCCAACTTCGAATGATCTAGGACATGGCTTGAATTCATAATATACCAACGCAACTGAGATACTGAAAGATATCATGTACCTCACGAAACGACGATGGATGAGCTAGTCTATAGGATACATCTCCTACGCGCTCGAGAATATCGAACTGATTAGAAAAATCTAGGACTAAGCTTTCCTCATACTCTGAATCTGATAACACCACGGGTAAATAAAATCCTAAAAATATATGGTCGCCGACACAGAACTCAAGATATCATCGAAGAAAATATGCCCAATGACGCTGATGATTCTGAGCTACTCTGAGATGCTCTCTAATCTTCCTAACAACCTTAACCGACTGAGCTATTATCTCGGAATCGAGCATCTGCCTCTCGCCAATATCATCCCAAGCTAATGGTGATCTGCATCTCCTACCATACAATGCCTCAAAGGGTTCCATCTGAATACTCCTCTGATTGTAGGAGAAATCTACTAAATAAAGGTGATCCTTCCAGGAACCAACGAAGACTAGAGTACATGACTGAAGAATATCCTCGAAGTTCTAAATCGTATGCTCCGACTGACCATCTGTCTACGGATGGTAAGATGAACTGAACCTCAGACGGGTGCCTAAACTCTGTTGAAGGCTCTGCCATAAATAAGAAATATATTTGAATCCCTGTCTGAGATGATGCTAACTGGCACACCATACAGTCTGACAATCTGACTCATACATCTCGGCTAGTTGCTCAGTAGACTGACCAACTCTGAATAGAAGAAAGTGAACAACCTTCGTAAGCCGATCTTCTATCACCCAAGTGGCATCTCTACTAGTAGGGGATCTAGGAAGATCGGTCATGAAGTCCATCGTAATTGGCTTCCAACTTCACTCCGAAATTGGCAAAGGCTGAAGTAACTCGGCTAGTTTCTGATGCTCAGTCTTAACCTGCTGACAGACTAAACACAAAGAGACAAACCTTGTTATCTCTCTCTTCATCCCATTCGACTAGAAGTGCTGACGAATATCATGATACATCTTTGTCCCTCTTGGGTGAACCGAATATCAAAATCGGTGGGCCTCTGACATAATCTCGTACCGGATATCTCCACTCGGCACCATAAGTCGACTCCCGAACCTGAGAGTCCCATCCTCATGAATGCTCAACTCTTCCCGGCGTCCTGCCTTACACTAAGCTCTGAGTCGCTGAAGCCTGGCATCACCTGACTGTGTTGCCCTGATCCTCTTAACTATGGTAGACTGGACCTGCAATCCTGTCATGACCCACACCCAATGTAAGGGCACGAGAACGTGGGTATGTCCAGCCTACGCCGCAGTATCGACGGTAGAATGCTGTTTGGGTAAACTATACTATATAATAATAATGATCATCAAGATATATAATGCCACCAATGAAATATGAATACTCAATCACAAAACTATAAGATGGAACAACGCACGAATATGATATAAAGAACCTAAGAGTTAAAATATAACTCATAATACAGAAGATAATATCCAATGAGTCTCAAATATAAAAGAGCACTAATTGTCAAAGCTGGAGACAAATCTAGTATAATATAAACCTATCTACTGAGCTATAGAAAAAGTGCCATCTGTCTCAATCAGGATGAGTCCTTCTTGAGCCACAGTCTCTAGCTCTAAGCCAATTACGTCCTGAGGCCTGTAGTGAGTGGGATAAAGTACACCTAAGTACACCTCTACCAACAGTTCTAATAAATGATAAAGACTATGTAACAGTAAATAAAGAGCATATACAAGATGAATAGGGCATGGCAAAAATATATAGGAATAAAAAAATACGAAAAATATATACAAGAGATATGAACATCATATATAGAATCAAGAAATACATCTAAGTGAGTGAGTACGAGTGACAACATGTGATCGGCTTGGGAACTTGCTTGGAAATCATGGCCTGATTAATCATACGTGTGGTGTATAATTAACACTATACAAGGAAAATAAGAACTACGAGGGTATGATCAAAATAGTCAACTAGGTCAACTCTAGGTCAAACTAGTCAAACTTGGTCAAACTTGGTCAAACTAGCCATTTTTAGGTTGTATTGATCTATATCTAGGTTTCTAAGTTAATATCTTGAGAAAGATAGCTATACTAGCTAATAATAGGTACTAGGATACCATATCTACCAATATCAATATATATAACCTATATACATCTACCGGTTAATAATACTAAGTAATATACATATATCCTATAACTATTATCCAATACTACTTAGGACCACTATTAACTGGCCTAACCTTGACAATCTAATCAACATTACTTTGCTACTACTTTAAAGTAAACAAATACCTAACACCATACTTGCTAATACCTTAGTGTCTTACCTATAGATAAGGTAATATCCCAATTCTATACTAATACTTCTAACACCAACCTTAACCCCTACTTCCCTAAGATACTAGACATCCCAACTCATACTCACAACTGGTACACAATCAGTCAATACATGCACTCAACTGAATGCCTCAAGTTCTCCTATCATTGATACTTAAAGCCCCTTATCCCACACTCACAGACTCTTAGCCTTTAACATAACTAGTACCAATCCAGCATATACCTCACTGCAATCACCAAGCCAGGTTCTTCCCTTACTGGCTTCAACTCACACTCTAACCTTATGCACCTGCACCCAACTGATTAATTTGAGTACCAAGCTTGCTCTGCTCTCTTGCTCGAGCTCCCTAACCTAGATGCCTATAGCTTCTGCTGCTATCAGTTGCTCACATACACTCGAGCCCCTCCAAGTTGACAGTGCATTATAGTACATATGCAAGTACTGCGTGCACCTCCCAATTGTTGTAGATCACAGCAACCACCATACTCTATTGAACACCATAGCAATACCACTGTTACAAGCCCCCAGTTTACATAACTGCAATATAATATCAGCCAATTTGCAGTGCTCAACTGATCATTGCATAGGTCTAAAACCCTCACACAAAACCTAATGCACACGTTCCCTGAGCTAACTGATGTGCCAATGCACATCATAGTTGCTGCCAACCCCTCCCCTATAGCAGCTTATAGCTACTATTGTTACTAACAGTTGGTAACACACAGATCTGAACCACCTTGTAGTGCCATCTTCTCCCTAGCCTTCCACACAAGCACCACTACCCTAACAAGGCACACACACAGACACAAGTAATCTAGTATATATATATATATATATATATATATATATATATATATATATATATATATATATATATATATATATATATATATATATGAACACACATAACCAAAAGGATACATAACTATATATATTATTAATACACTAATTAAACAAAATATCAATACTAATTAGAGTATCAAAAAACTCACCAACACAAATAATCAAACACTTAAAGTGCATCGCACCCGTATCACACTAAATCTATGATACGCTTACGATACCCCCCAAACACTATGCCCAAAGCATCACAAATGATATGAGCAAGACTAGAATCATAATTATAAGCAATATAAAGTGCTATCTACTCATCTATGTGTCTGTGTCACGATAAGACATGTGCAACCCCCGTGTCGAAGGAAAAATCTCCAAATCAACCCGTATAACTAAATTGTCATGATACGGCCTACTCGTATCCAATTATGGATACAACACTAGTCTCACACAACCAAACACATATCAGTTTGGTTCACTAGACCTATTGACAAATACATGTTGCACCAATCTTGAATTTTTCCTAAATTTGGCACAAAACACACCATAACATTCACAATAGGGGTCCCTAGTAGTCAATTCTTCTTCTTATAGGTAGTCCTAACACTTAGAAGGGTTTATAATAATTAAACTATAGATTTAGAGTCTAATTAGAAGGGAAATTCTGAATTATACCCGTTGGAAGATGGATTCGCAATGCAAGTCTCCAATTGGATGCAAAAAACCCTCAACTTGTACGATCTCCTCCATCAAGATCCTTGCCTCCTTATTCCTTCTAGAGCTTCTAATGGCGAAGAATGAGAGTAATTGTAAGTGATTTAGTAGGAATTTGGGGAAGGGATGTGTTGAATTGGGGAAGAACACCAAATAGAATAAAATAAATTGAATGAAATAAGGAGAAAGAATTTTCTCCTCCTTCAATAAGCCGGCCACTTGTCCCCCTCCCCAAGTAATGGTACAGAGACCCAAATACCCTTATTGTGTTGTCATGAAGAAAAGAATTAAGGAAGGAAGTTATATTCCTAGTGGTTTCACTAATTAAATCACTAACTTAAAGAATTGACCTAGTTATTGGGCTCAAGTCTAACTAAAATAAATGTTGGCCCATGAGTCAAGTCTTATCCAGTTAGGTCCACTAACACAAGTCCAAAATATAATACAACATCTAACAATAAAAAATAATACTATAAATAAATATACAATATGCACAATAATTAGTTAATTATGAAATAACCAAAATATCCTTTCCCAGAAAATATGGTAGTGACAAGTCTACCCCCTTAAAATAATTTTGTCCTCAAAATTCAAAGACTAAACTATCCCATGAAAAGAAAAACAGAACAAAAAAGAAAATACCTCAAGGTACAAAGAGATACGGGTACCGCTCTCGCATTTTATCCTCCCTCTCCCAGGTAGACTCACCCGGAGAGTGATGCCTCCATGCAACGCGTACCAAGGGAATAGTTTGGTTCCTCAGTACCTTCTCTCTCCGATCCAAAATCTTAACTGGCTTCTCTGGATAGCTAAGAGTAGGGCCCAACTCTATCTCTGGGT
Organism: Iris macrosiphon; assembly: GCA_036927795.1. Lineage (NCBI taxonomy): Eukaryota > Viridiplantae > Streptophyta > Magnoliopsida > Asparagales > Iridaceae > Iris > Iris macrosiphon. The sequence continues at coordinate 109,565,918 of JAYESA010000002.1, forward strand.
GATCCAATACGTGAATAGGATCTGCCACATACCGTCTCAACTACGACACATGAAACACGTTGTGAACTCCCTCTAATGCAGGCTACAAGCCTAGCCGATAGGCAACTGCACCGACCCTCTCAAGAATATTGAAGGGTCCGATGAAGCACAGACTAAGCTTTTTGCCTCCAGCAAAGCGAATCGTGCCTCGTGTCGGAGAAATTCTCAGAAATACCAGACCACCAACCTAGAACAAACACAAACTTAAGAACTTAATATATAACAAACAACCAATATCAACAAAAAAAACTTAAAACTATACCTCAAACTCCAAGAGTCTCTGGTAGCTATTGGCGTAATGTTGTTGTTTGTCCTGCGCCACCCAAAGTCTATCTCTAATCAGCTTGACCTTCTTCGTTGCATCCACCACCATCTCTGGCCCAAGCAAAGCTCTCTCTCCAATATTGTCCCATGATAAGGGAGTGCGACATCTTTGATCATACTGAGCCTCAAATGGTGGCATCTCTATACTGGCCTAGTAGTTGTTAATGTAAGAAAACTCTACCAAATGAAGATGGTCCTCCCAAGATCCCCCAAAATCTAGTACACAGGTGCACAGCGTATCCTCGAGAGTCGGAATGGTCCTCTCTGACTATCCATCTGTCTAGGGGTGATATGCAGTATTGAACTTGAGCTGGGTACCCAATCTCGCCTGTAAAATCCTCCAGAAATGAGAAGTAAAACGACTATTCCGATCCGAGACTATGCTGACAAGAACCCCATGTATCCTGAAGAACTACCTCACATATATTTCTGCCAGCTTCTCCGTAGATAACCCACCTTGAAAGACAAAAAGTGCGTTGACTTGGTCAACCTGTTAACGATGACCTAAATTACGTCTTTTCCTCTTGGAGATCATGAAATTTCGGACAAAACATTTATAGTAATGTGCTCCCACTTTCACTCTGGAATGTGTAATAGTTGTAGTAAACCGCCTAGCCTCTGCCTCTCGGCTTTCACCTGCTGGCACACTAAGCACCTGGATACAAACTGTGCCACCTCCCTCTTTATGCAATACCACCACACACCCTGTCGCATATCCTGATACATTTTGTTGGCACCTGGATGCATGGAATACTGAGAGCGATGTGCTTTCTGCAATACCTCCTCCCGTAACTCTCTACTAGGCATACACAGTCTAGAACCATGCCGCAAAGAACCATCCTCAGGAATGGTAAAATCATCCTCCAATCATGCTCTCACCTAAGCTTTGATGCTCCTCAGAGGCACATCCTCATACCGGGCTGCCTTGATCCTGTCCATCAACTCTGAATATATCTGCAAACCCCACATCTGCATCACAATCCCAGGAACTATCACCTCAATACCCAAACTCTCCAGATCCTCCAACAAATATCGGTCGTTCGTCAAAAATATAGATAACGAATACATACTCAAGGCATCGACAATTACATTGTCCTTCCCTAGTTGATACTATAAGGATATACCAAAATCCTTCATCAGTTTTAGCCACCAATGTTGTCTCATATTCAGCTCCTTCTGATTGAAAATATACTTCAAGCTCTTGTGGTCTGTGAAGATCTCCACACGCTCTCCATACAGATAGTGTTCCCACAACTTCAAAGAAAAAATGACCGCTGTAAACTCCAAATCATGGGTAGGATAGTTCTTCTTATGAGGACACAATTTTCTGGATGCAAAGGCAATCACCTTCCCATTTTGCTGAAGAACAAAACCCAGACCTTTTCCCGACGCATCACTATAGATAGTGAATCCTCCAGACCCTGATGGCAATGTCAAAATAGGAGCAGACGTTAACCTTGTCTTCAATTCCTCAAAAGCAGTTTGATACTCCTCTGTCCAAACAAACTCCATGTCCTTTCTGGTGAATCTGGTCATCGGCTCAGCAATCCTCAAAAAATCTTACACAAACTTTTTGTAGTAGCCTGTCAGGCCCAAGAAACTCCTGATCTCTGCCACTGAACTCGGGATCTTCCAAGACTCCACTGTTGTGATCTTCTTCAGGCCTACTAAAATTCTATCACCAGTCATAACATGTCCTAAGAACTCTACCTTGTCCAGGAAGAAATCACACTTGGACAGCTTCCCATACAGCTTCTCCTTCCTCAACACATCCAACACAATCTACAGATGTTCCTCGTGCTCCTCTGGCGTCTTTGAGTATATAAGAATATCATTGATGAATACCACCATAAACTTGTCAAGGTATTGGTGGAACACCTTGTTCATCAAATTCATAAATACCGTCGGGGCATTAGTCAACCCAAACGGATCACCATAAACTCGAACTGGCCATACCGAGTCCTAAAAGCAGTCTTCGGAATGTCCTCCGGTTTCACTTTCACCTGGTGATAGCCTATGTAAACTCCCTCACCCAAAATAGGTATTTTGTGTATATTTTATATTATTATATATTTATTATAGATGTTGAATTTATTTAGAGTATTCTCTTAGTTAATTAGAAAATAATTTTTTAGTATATTTACTTATATAAATATTTATTTAGAAATTATTTTTAGGCTATTTTAGATTATTGGGATTTTTTCATAATTTTTAGTTAATTAAAAACTAGTAGTACTAATTTTCTAGGACTTTGAAGAATTTATTTTATGTTCAAACTTAATTAAAAATATCCCAAACTTTTATTTTAGGTTCTAAATAATAAAATATATTTTCTAGAATTTTTTGGGAATTTTATGATTATTTTTAGCATTTATTTTGAGTTAATTATGAAAAATTGAATTAAAAACTAATTTCTGAAAAAGAAAACCAAAAAGTAATTAATTCTGCCCAGTCAGCAAACAGGGGGCCCACCTGTCAGCCTCCCGCAGCGAACAGTGCCGGGCCCGCCTGTCAGTGACCGCGGGGTGAAGCCGAGCCGACCTCGAGCCGAGCCGAGTCAGAGTTCGACTCGGACTCAGCTGAGCCGAGCCGCGTCAGTATCTGACCGTTCGATCTGAGCGGGGAGCCACGGATGGTTGCCACATGGCGCTTTTTGAGCCGCGACTGCACTCTCTCTCCTCTATATATATATAATAGTTTAAGTTATTTTCTAGGGTTTTTCTTGAGCCAATTTTTGGAGAATTGCCATCTAGGGTTCCTTCATCTTCCAGAAGCCATTGCGCATAGCTCCGGACTCCAAACGAGGCCTAGTTTTTTTTGTTAGAACGATATTGAGGTTAGCTTTCTGATTATATAAATTTTTTTTCGAAATTATTAGTATTAAATTCTGGAAAATTTATAGAGCATAGTATGTCCGAAAATAGACGTGTTTCGATATTTTCGCGATTTCGGGAGAACCAGGAATCAGAATCATGAACCGTTTGAAGTTTCGGAAAGCTAATGTCTAGATAATTGACATATGTTTTTCCCAGAATTTAATTCGAAGTATTTACATACTGTTAATTCTGTAGAACTTCTAGGTTAAAATTTAACCATCGGTGCACAATACAAAATTTGTATGTGCCATAATTCCCAAACGAATTTGAATTCGGACGAGCCATAAATTCCAGTATGTTTTTGATGCTAAAATCTATAGGAAATCATGCATGAAATTTGGGTTTGTGTCGGTTGACTTTTTGGTCAATAGATCGCCTCGATTTGCCTGCCATGAGTCTCGAGTTGATAAAATTCAGTTTCTTTGGACAAAATTTAGGAATTAACATAAAAATCAGAATAATAAGATTAAAATAGGATTTTAGAGTAATTATTCCAGAATTAAATAAATTAAAATAAATTATCTTTTGACTTGATAAATTTGTAATACATAGGCTATTTGGACTGTGACTTGGACTCTGATTCATACCAGCTGCAGGACCCCAGACGCGAAAACATCAAAACACGTCTATTTTCGGACATGCTGTGCTCTACAAATTTTCCAGAATTTAATACTAATAATTTCGAAGAACAATTTATATAGTCAGAAATCTAACCTCAATATCGTTCTAACAAAAAAAACTAGGCCTCGTTTGGAATCCGGAGCTATGCGCAATGGCTTCTGGAAGATGAAGGAACCCTAGATGGCAATTCTCCAAAAATTGGCTCAAGAAAAACCCTAAAAAATAACTTAAACTATTATATATATATATATATATATATAGGAGAGAGAGTGCAGCTGCGGCTCGAAAAGCGCCACGTGGCAACCATTCGTGGCTCCCCGCTCAGATCGAACGGTCAGATACTGACACGGCTCGGCTCAGCTGAGTCCGAGTCGAACTCTGACTCGGCTCGGCTCGAGGTCGGCTCGGCTTCACCCCGCGGTCACTGACAGGCAGGCCCGGCACTGTTCGCTGCGGGAGGCTGACAGGTGGGCCCCCTGTTTGCTGACTGGGCAAAATTAATTACTTTTTGGGTTTTCTTTTTCAGAAATTAGTTTTTAATTCAGTTTTTCATAATTAACTCAAAATAAATGCTAAAAATAATCAGAAAATTCCCAAAAAATTCTAAAAAATATATTTTATTGTTTAGAACCTAAAATAAAAGTTTGGGATATTTTTAATTAAGTTTGAATATAAAATAAATTCTTCAAAGTCCTATAAAATTAGTGTTACTAGTTTTTAATTAACTAAAAATTATGGAAAAATCCCAATAATCTAAAATAGCCTAAAAATAATTTCTAAATAAATATTTATATAATTAAATATACTAAAAAAATTATTTTCTAATTAACTAAGAGAATACTCTAAATAAAATCAACATCTATAATAAATATATAATAATATAAAATATACACAAAATACATATTTTGGGTGAGAGAGTTTACAGCCTAATCTCAAGTCTATCTTGGAAAATACCTTGGCATCACTTAATTGATCGAACAGATCGTCAATCCATGGCAACGAGTATTTATTCTTGATAGTGAGGTTATTCAATATTCTGTAATCGATGCACATGCGCACCGATCCATCCTTCTTCGGTACAAACAATACCGGGGCTCCCTACGGTGAAGAACTGGATCTGATAAATCCTTTATCCTGCAGTTTATCCACTTGCTTCTTTAGCTCGACCAGCTCGCTATTGTTCACTCTATAGACATATTGTGAAATCGGCTCTGCACCTAGCACCAAGTCTATAGATAACTCAATATCTCGATCTGGCGGCAATTCTGGCAATACCTCGGAAAATACATCCAAGAACTCTGTTATCAAGGGATGCAAAAACTCCTTATCTTCCACTATACTTCCACAGATAATGCCTTCTCCTTGCTCTGAAACTCCTCTAGAAAACTCAAATAGTGGTTCTCCTAGTAGGCTAAACAAAACTCTACCTTCTCTGTAATCTATACTAGCATGGTGCCTACTCAACCAATCCATCCCGAGTACAATATCGTAGCTCAAAAGTGGCATTACAAGTAGATACGTACTCAACTCCCGGCCTCCGAGAGTAACTCTCTGATCCTTACAAACATCACTAACCAGGATAATGCCTCCCCCGATCATGATCTTGCAAGTCCTAAGCAAAGATTCAGCTAACAAATGATGCTTCAGAGCAAAAAAATAGATACAAAACTATAGGAAGCACCTGAATTAAACAATGCTAAAGCTGGAATAGAATCAAGGAGAACAGAACTTGCGATAACATCTCCGGTGGGCTCGACCTCCTCGACTGTCATAGCAAACGCTCGTCCTTGAGCACTACCAGAATAAGTCAATTTAGCGACGTCTAAAAACGTCGCTAAATAACCAAAATACGTCGCTAAGTTGATTTAGCGACGTAATTAGCGACATTTTAAAGCAGTCAGAAAAAACTAAGTCGCTAAAACAAAAAACGTCGCTAAACGTCGCTATACCGACATTTTTTAGCGACTTTAATGTGTCGCTAAATTTAGCGACGTTTAGCGACGTCGCGTCACTACATAGCGACATTTATTGAAGTCGCTAAACGTCGCTAATTAGCGACATATATAGCGACGTTACACCGACATCTTTAATGACCTGGCAATACTGCCATGTCAGCAGTTTACGACGTACAACGATAATTTTATCGACGTCATTAGCGACGTATTTAGCGACGTTTAACAGCATCGCTAATTAGCGACGTATTTAGTGACGTAAATAACCGTCGCTAAACGTCGCTAATTTTTAAAAAAAATAAAAAATATATTACTGAATTACATTTCTGGGTTTACCAACCCCCTTGGGTTCATTATCAGGTATATGATGGTAGTAGAAATAATTGAATAAAGAACATAGTAGCAGCACCAAGGAGAAAAATTCTAGTGCACTGGGTAAATACAGGCTAAGTATCAGTCATCAGTTGTAAACCAAAATATGAATAATATAATAAAATTTGAAGAAAAGAAAGCATCTAGCAAATCTCATCGTAAACGTAAAGAATATGACAAATTTATATCCATACAATTGCATCCTAATAATAATAAAAATATAAATATCCAGTAACTAACTATACTACTGCGGATCTGCAGGAGGCTGACCACCGACGAGTTTGAAGGATAAGAACTGCTCATACTCGTCCCGTGGAATTGACACCGATGTCGATGAAAAAGGCAGTGACGTCGGTGGAGTCTGTGTCGATGTAGGCGCACCAGGAGGCCGTGCCCGTTCCAAGTCTACGAGTCGCTGGTTGTAAGAATCCATGATAGATAACAGCCTCGTAGTGTTATGAACCATTGAATCCTGCATCATCGTTAGCCTCTCACCCATTGATAGCTGTGACGCCTGCAGCTCCATGATGTTGCGGTCATTGGAGGCTCTAATATCATTTGTCAAATCCCGGAGCTCCGTCATGCTGCGGTCGAGCATATCGAATCGTGCGATGAGCAACGGATCGTCCGACTGTGGCTGGGACCGGGGCTGCTCCTTCATCCTTCGCAGCAACTCGTCACGGAGAGACGCAATCTGAGGTCAACGGCCTCCTGGACGGCCTTCTGGACTCTGGCCGACGACTGCGAGGGCTACAACTACGAGGGCTGTGTAGAATGCGCAACTGTCGGGGAGGCCCTAGATGACTGCGTAGCAACCAGGGCGCCATAGGAGCCCGTACCGTAGTACATACCCCTCTGGAGACCACCAGCTGCGGTCACCCACAGGTCGTCCGTCGACGGAGCTGGAGCGGGCTGCGACGAAGTACCAGCCTCTCCAGGTGTAGGTGCACTAGTAGTCGCCCGCTCACGCAGCCTAAGATACTCGGCCTAGAAAGGTTTGGAAACTCGATAATTGCCTAAGTTATATTAAAACTAACACAAAGTAAAGTAATACTTACATAGGTCAGCGAGGCCCTCTCATCAATGAGATTTCTGTCCTTGCGATGGGCGGCCAAGAATACGGTCACCATGTTTGCATCCTCACCCCTCTGTACCTGTTAAAAATATATTATTTATTACTAAACTTAAATATTTTTTCCAAGTAACATTTTATGGTACTTACATTAAAATAATATATTTTAAAAAAAAAAACATACCAAATGACGAAAATATTCCGTCATCGGAATTGAGTCACCACACCACTTGGCAGCATTCCGCCTAGCTGCCTTGGCCTTCTCAGACCTTTCCTTGTAGCTCGAATCGTTGAATCTAGCCCTCATCGCAGTCCACTGCTCAGGCGTGATCCAGCCTTGGATCGGTTTTCTAGTATGATCATGAGCCTTCTGGTCATCCAGAGCATCTCGGATAAGCTTGGCGGCAACGGTAGGAAAGAGCCGCTCGATCAACTCGGCCCGGTACGGAGGATAAAAATATGTTTGCTACAATAAATAATTTAGTAAGTTAGCATCACGGATAAGTTATATAACATGCATAAATTAGAGGATTTATTTAATATACTTTTACCTGGAAGTGCGCAAACCAGAATGCCTTCCTCTCCTCCGGAGCCTCAGAGTAGTTGATCCAAGGGCCATCGTAGTTGTTCCTCAAAAATTGGCCCAGGCATCTCTGAACCGACGATGGACGATATCTATACAGAGATAATAATTTAAAATACTAAAAAAGTCAATATACGATAAATAAAGAAATATATGATATATATTATACTAAACCATCTAATTGACTTACTTTATACCGTCGGCCCAAATCTCTGTCCTCGTCTCCTCCGGAGGTGCGCATGGTGGATCTTGCTGATGCTGGGACAACGTGGGCACGACCTCCTCGATATGCTCATCTGTCCCCATGGTTCCGTTAGCAAGAGGAACGCTGGACGAGGGTGTACTATCACGCCTGGAACTACTCGTCCCAACAGTCGGAGATGTGAGTGATCGATATACTAGAGTACTAGGCAACGATGATCCGAAACCAACAGTAGGCAGTACCGGAGGAGCACTCTGTCTACCTCGGGTTTTAAGCTCCCTCGATATACTGAGTGATCGATATACTGAGAGTATTACTTAGTCACTTTTCCCTCTCTGTTCATTGTGAGTCCCTGAGAGTCGAGGGAGCAAAGTCTAGGATTTTAAGCCGACCTAGTGGTGGATACATGAACATGGACAGTCGTATCGTCCACCTTTACGGAAGTACATCTTGCTGTAGAAAATGATCATTGTGTGCGTGTGTCGTGTCTGTGTGCGTGTGTCGTGTCTGTCAAGTGTGTGTTGTGTCAGTGTCACATGTGAGAGAGAGAGAGAGATTACCTAGAGCTCGAGGAGGAGGAGGGGGATGCCGGAGTAGCCGCAGCCGTGGAGAGCCGGTCGCCAGAGAGGGGGGGCGGGGGAAATCAAAAACTGTCGAAATCGACAGATGGGGGAAAAGAAAACTGAGCCCTAATTAACCAAAATTTAGCGACATTTAGCGACGTCAAATAAAAACGTCGCTAAAATAAAATTTAGCGACGTCAAAGACGTCGCTAAACACGTTGCTAAATATTTTTGATATATACGTCGCTAATTACGATGCTAAATGTCGCTAAATCAGATATATTAGTGACGTTTAGCGACCTTACTTGAACTTATAGCGACTAATCTTTTAAAATCTTAATAAAAGTCGCTAAACGTCGCTAAATGTCGCCATTTAGCGACGTCTAGCGATATTTTTTATGGAGTCGCTAATGTAACGACGTTTTTACTTGGAGTCGCTAAAATGCGTCACTAATCCCGCTTTTTCTAGTAGTGGAGATGCACCTTCCTGATGCTGGTGTTGGGCGTAACACTACTGCTGGGTCGGAAGAGGCGGTCCCCTCGGATGTACTGTAGGTGGCCTCACTTATACTCTCTGAGCTGGAGCTGCTCCCTGAGCTACACGATGAGGGTTAGAAGGACAATCTCTCATCTGATGCTCCTCTGTGCTATAATACAGACAAACTCCCAAACTCTTTCTGCAAACTTCCCAGATATGGTCGGGCTTCTTGCAGTAGTGGCAGAAAGGGTACTGTGAGTGTCTCTTCTGCTGCTGTGGTGCCTGGTGAACCGGTGCCCTAGCTGGAGTCTGGTAATATTATGGTTGCTGAAAAGGCCTGGACTGGGGATGAAGACGCTTAGCAGGCACTGCGCTACTACTAGCACCCAAAAAGAATCACGGTCTCTCTTGGGCTTCAAGCTCAGCTCCCGCTTAACCTTGCGTGCCTCCACAAGTATCTCAGAATAAGTCTCATAGAAAGACGGAATGGGGATCTTTACTTCCCAGTTCAGGCCCTCGCGAAAGCGGATAGCCCAAACCTCTGGCTCCCTCATAAAGTACTCAGCAAATTGGCTCAATCTTCCAAACTCTACGACGTATTCATCCACAGACATTCTTCTTGAGTAAGGCCCTTAAACTGCCTTCCCAAGTCAAATACGTCTGTCCGAGCAAAGAACTTCCTCTTGAAGAGGTCCTTAAACTCCTCCCAAGACTTTTTCATATCAGCAAGAAGTGGCTCATTTTTTAACCAAGTACGGGCGATGTCGAACAACAGAAGTTCCATTGCCTCACCCTTCATATCCTCAGCAAGACGGGATAGCCTTATGAGACGCTCAATATCCTTGAGCCAATCATCAGTGTAGATGATTCCCTCGATACTCTTAAATACCAAAGGTTCCAGCTTCTTGAAGTCCTAGATATTAACCGGCCGAAGCTGGGTAATCTACGGAGCAACCTACTGGTGGAACAGAACTTCTCTCTCTACTGCAGCAAGGGAAAGCTGATGAGCACTCTCGATACCCTGCCACAATATGTCGGTCTGCCTCTGGTGTGCCTCTGACTGGGCCCTCTGAGCCTCCATCATCTCGCCAAATAATGCGAACATCTGAGTCGTATCTGCTGGCTCGGGAGGTGGAGGTGGAAGTCCCTCAGACATAGTTGAAACAGTCCTCTGTACTGAAGGTGAACCCCCAAATGTAGCTGATACGCCAATCACCGGAGAAGTGACTGGTGCAGGCTGTCGGAAAGTCGCAGATCCCTCAAAAGCTGCTCTTTTGTGCTGTAATCGAGTCTTAGGCGGCATCCTGAGGCAAAGCGAAAGAAAAGAATCAATATGGCACAAGATAGAATGTATTCAAAGAAGTAAAGCTCAATTATCAAATATCAAGAAAGAATAGTTGAAATGAGCAATAGAGTTTTTTCTAGTTGTGATTGAGTATTACTAGCCTAGAGCCTATATCATATATCTTGAAATAGGCTCGTAATAGCACTCAATTAGAGCACCACTATGAATCGCACTAATTACGACCTCGAAGACCTGTATGGGCCACCACTAAAAATGTGTCATGACCCGCACCCGATGTAAAGGCACAAAAATACGGGTACGTCCAGCCTACATCGCTGTATCGGTAGTAGAACGTTGTTTGGGTAAACTATACTATTTAACAATAATGATCATCAAGATATATAACTCTACCAATAAAATATGAATACTCAATCACAGAACTATAAGATGGAACAACGCACGAATATGATATAAAGAACTGAAGAGTCAAAATATAACTCATAAGACAGAAGATAATATCCAATGAGTCTCAAAAGTAAAAGAGCACTAACTGTCAAAGCTGGAGACAAATCCAGTACAATATAAACCTATCTACTGAGCTATAGGTAAAGTATTGTCTGTCTCAATCAGGATGAGTCTCTCCTGAGCCACAGCCTCTAGCTCTAAGCCAACTACGTCCTGAGGCCCGTAGTAAGTGGGATACCACTCCTCAGTGTCATCTGAGAAAAATATACTCAGTCAGGATTGGAGCAAAGTACACCTCTAGCAGCAGTTCCAATAAATTATAAATACTATATAACAATAAATAGAGAGTATATACAAGATGAATAGGGCATGACAGAAATATACATGAATAAGAAAATACAGAAAATACATACAAGAGATATGAACATCATATATAGAATCAAGAAATACATCTAAGTGAGTGAGTACGAGTGACAATATGTGATCGGCTTGGGAACTTGCTCGGGAATCATGGCCCGGTTAATCATATGTGTAGTGTATGATTAATACTATGCAAGAAAAATAATAAGTGCGGGGGTATAATCACATATCTACACTAAATACTCTCCGTCCCTAACAGGTATTGTGGATCCAACCATGACACGCTATGACACATGATTCCGTGAGAAGGGCGCTAATCCGCTCATGAATAAATATCCATACATGTACAAGAACAATGGGATCGCACAAGAAATATGCCAGGAGCTACCAGGAATAACATCTCATAACAGAATCCAGGAATACTATTCCATGAAACAAAGTGTCTGGAAAATCAAGGGTATCTATACTAAATACAAGAAACATAGAGGATATCATAAACGAGAAACTGACAGAGAATGTACTCACCTGAAATCTGGTGAACAGTATCAAAGATATCTGGAACGGTGCCCCGGAGACCTAAATATGGAATATTACATCAATATAAGATTTGAAAATGAATATAAATTAAACTAGTCCATTTCTAGGTTATAAAAGGCCAAATCTAAGTCAAAACAGTCAACTATGTCAACTCTAGGTCAAACTTGGTCAAACTAGCCATTTTAGGTTGTATTGGTCTATATCTAGGTTTCTAAGTTGATATCTTGAGAAAGATAGCTATACTAGCTGATAATAGGTACTAGGATATCATATCTACCAATATCAATATATATAACCTATATACATCTACTGGTTAATAATACTAAGTAATATACATATATCCTATAGCTGTTACCCAATACTACTTAGTACTACTATTAACTGGCCTAACCTTGACAATCTAATCAATATTACCTTGCTACTACTTCAAAGTAAACAAATATCTAACACCATACTTGCTAATACCTTAGTGTCTTACCTATAGCTAAGGTAATATCCCAATTCTATACTAATACTTCTAACACCAACCTTAACCCCTACTTCCCTCAGATACTAGACATCCCAACTCATACTCACAACTGGTACACAATCAGTCAACACATGAACTCAACTGAATGTCTCAAGTTCTCCTATTACTGATACTTAAAGCCCCTTATCCCACACTCACGGACTCTTAACCTTTAAAATAACTGGTACCAATCCAGCATACAACTCACTGCAATAACCAAGCCAGGTTCTTCCCTTACTGGCTTCAACTCACACTCTAACCTTATGCACCTGCACCCAACTGATTAATTTGAGCACCAAGCTTGCTATGCTCTCTTACTCGACCTCCCTAAACTAGATGCCTATAACTGCTGCTGCTATCAGTTGCTCACATATACTAGAGCCCCTCAAAAGTTGACAGTGCATAGTAGTACATATGCAAGTACTGCCTGCACCCCCTAATTGTTGCAGAATACAACAACCACCACACTATATTGAATACCATAGTAATACCACAGTTATAAGCCCCTGGATTCCACAACTGCAACTTGATATAAACCAATTTGCAGTGCTCAACTGTGCACTGCGTAGGTCTAAAACTCCTACACAAAACCTAAATGCACACATTCCCTGAGCTAACTGATGTGCCAATGCACAACATAGTTTCTGCCAACCCCTCTCCCATAGCAGCTTATAGCTACTGCTGCTGCTACTGATAGTTGGTAACACATAGATCTGAGCCACCCTGCAGTGCCATCTTCTCCCTAGCCTTCCACACAAGCACCACTACCCTAACAAGGCACACACACACAGAGACACAAGTAATCTAGTATATATATATATATATATATATATATATATATATAGTTATGTATCCTTTTGGTTATGTGTGTTCATATATATATATATATATATATATATATATATATATATATATATATATATATATATATATATATATATATATATATCATTAATACACTAATTAAACAAGAGATTAATACTAATTAGAGTATCAAAACTTACCAACACAAATAATCAAACACTTGGAGTGCATCGCACCCATATCACACTAAATCTATGATACGTTTACGATACGCCCCCAACACAACACCCAAAGTATCATAAATGATATGAGCAAGACTAAAATTATAATTATAAGCAATATAAAGTGCTAGATACTCATCTACGTGTCCGTGTCACAATATGATATGTGCAACCTCCCGTGTCGAAGGAAAAACTTCCAAATCAATCTGTATCACTAAATTGTCATGATACGGCCTACTCGTATCCAATTATTGACATGACACTAGTTTCACAAAACCAAACAAATGTCAATTTGGTCTACTAGACCCATTGACAAACACATGGTGCACCAATATCGGATTTTCTCCAAATTAGGCACAAAATACACCATAACATTCACAATAGGGGTCCCTATTAGTCAAATCTTCTTCCTATAGGTAGTCGTAACACTTGAAAGGGTTTATAATGATTAAACTATAGATTTAGAGTCTAATTAGAATGAAAATTCTAAATTGTACCTATTGGGAGATGGATTTTCAATACAAGTATCTAATTGGATGTAAAGAGCCCTCAACTTATGCAATCTCCCCCTCCTTTAAGATCCTTGCCTCCTTTATTCTAGAGCTTCTAATTGTGCAGAATGAGGGTAATTGGAAGTGATTTGGAAGGAATTTGGTGGAGGGATGGGTTGAATTGGGGAAGAACACCAAATAGAATAAAATAAATTAAATAAAATGAGGAGAGAGAATTTTCTTCCCCCTTCAATAGGCCGACCACTTGCCCCCCTCCCCAAGTAATGGTACAAAGACCCAAAAATCCATATTGGGTTGTCATGAAGAAAATGATTAAGGAAGGAATGTTCTATTCCAAATGGTTTCACTAATTAAATCACTAACTTAAAGAATTGGTCTAGTTATTAGGCTCAAGTCTAACTAAAATAAATGTTGGCCCATGAGTCAAGTCTTGTCTAGTTAGGTCCACTAACACAAGTCCAAAATATAATACAACATCTAACAATAATAAATAATACTATAAATAAATATACAATATGCACAATAATTAGTTAATTATGAAATGACCAAATATTCTTTCCTAGAAAATGTGGTAGTAAAAAATCTTGCCATCAAGCCCGCATCCCTAGGTAACACCACCTTGATTCCCATCTCCTGAATATCGTCTAGGATGTGACGTTGCTCCGTCAAGAAGTAGGCTCATGCTTTCCTGCTTAAAGTGTCTACAACGACATTGGCCTTCCCTGGATGATACTTGTCACGACCCGCACCCGATGTAGGGATGCAAGTCGGGAACAACGTCCAGCCTACGCCGCAGAATCGACAGTAGAACATTGTCTGGGTAATCTATCTAGCAATATAATGAACCACCAATAGTAACAATATACTCAATCACAGATCTAAGATGGAACGAGTACGAATAAGATAAAGAATAGAATAGTCACATACAACTCATGAGTCTAAATAATACATCAATGAGTTTGAAAGAATACTAACAAAGTAAGCTGGAGACAAATCCAGTACAAGAATACTAAGAAGCTACTAAACCCGGGTTATCTGTCTCGGTTAGGATAAGTCTCTCCTGAGCCAGGGTCTCTGACTCTAAACCCACAACATCTTGAGATCCATAATGTGTAGGGTACCATTCTTCAGTATCATATGGAAAAAATATATCCAGTCAGGAAAGGATCAAAGTACATCTCTAACAGCAGTTCTAATCAATGATAAAAACTATGTAACAGTAAATAGATGTGAATATACAAGATGCATAATAGATACAAGAGATACACAATAAGGAAATACTGGAATAAATACAATAATGAACAATATGACAATAAATAAGAATACTAATGTCTAAGTGTGTGAGTACTAGCTTAACATGTGATCGGCTTAGAAACTTACACAAGAGTATAATGGCCTGGTTGATCATACGTGCGGTGTATGATCAACACTTACAAGGAACAAGACATGCACAAGGAGGGTATGATCACATATCTACACTAAAATACTCCCCACCCCCGACTGGTATAATAGATCCAACCATGGTATGCTATGGCACGGGATTCTCTAGGAATGTAGCAAATCTCTCCGAGAATCAGTATTTGTACATGCACAGGATAATCAATAAAACAAGACTTGTACAAGATACACCATATACAAGGAATAATATCTCATGACGAGATTCGGATATACCAATCCGTGTAACCATCGTGTCAAGAAACATGGATATATACAATAAATACAATGAATATAGAGGATATCATAAATGAGAAACTATCAGAGAATATACTCGCCTGAAGTCCAAAGAATAGTCTCACAGATGTCTGATACGGTGCCTCGAAGACCTAGATATGGAATATAACATCAATACAAGGTTTCGGAAAGAAAATAAGTTAAACTAGTCAACTTCTAGGTCAACAAGCCATTTCTAAGTCAAAAGTCAAACTAGGTCAACTCTAAGTCAAACCGATCAAAACTTGGTCAAACTATGGTCAACTATGTCAACTGCCTATTTCTAGGTTGCATGAGTCTATCTCAAAGATATTGGGTTCAAACACTAGAGTCTAGGTCATAAAAGCTATATCTTAGGATACTAGGATACCGTATCTCAAGATACGTAAAATAATAGGTAAAGCATCACATATACTGTCACGACCCACACCCGGTATAAGGGCACGAGAGCGTGGGTACGTCCAGCCTACGCCGCAGCATCGGCGGTAGAACGCTGTCTAGGTCAAGTACTATCTAAATAATCTCACACTAGTATCCAACTCCATAAGGAGACACGGATACCACTATAAAATGAACAACATACTCAATCACAACTACAGCACGATAAGAATTTAAAGAAATAAAAGAATACAACACAAGTCTAATGACAAAATAATCATACCTACAATCAGTAACAACCAATCCCCAAGTGTCAGAAATAAGTCCACTAAGGTCTCAGTCTGGAAAAATATTTTCCAGTCAGGAAGGAGCAAAGTACATCTCTAAATAGCAGTTCTATATTAATGATATAAACTATGTAGCAGTTCTAGATGGAAATATACCAGAAGCATGTATAGGTACGAGAAATAAAAGAAATACTGGAAATACTGTAAGTAAATGCAGGAGAAAAAACAATATGTCCATGAGCAAGAACCTATGACTAAGTGTTTGAGTACTAGCTTTAACATGTGATCGGCTTGGGAACTTGATCAGGCTGGTTACATGTGATTAGCTATAATTCATGAAGGTCAGGCTAACCGTTGGTTAACTATGATGCATGTAAAGGTCAGGCTAATCACACGTAACCGCTATGAAGCATGGAGATGGTCAGGCCGCACCCGACGTGAGATGTGGGGTGAGCTATAATGCATGAAAAGTTGGGTATGATCACATATCTACACTAAAATACTCCCCACCCCCGACTGGTATAGTAGATCCAATCATGGTATGCTATGGCACGGGATTCCCCAGGAAGGTAGCAAGTCTCCCCGGGAATCAGTGTCTGTACATGCACGAGATAACAAGGAAACAAGTCTTGTACAAGCTACACCATGAAAAAAGAATAACATCTCATGACGAGATCCGTGTATACCAATCCGTGTAACCAATGTGTCAAGAACATGGATATCTACTCTAGATACAGTGAACATAGGAGATATCATAAATTAGAAACTAATCAGAGAATGTACTCGCCTTGGGTCCTTAGCTGGTGAATACCGAGGTCCTGTCCCAGAGTATCGTCTGGAGGATCCAACAGTCCTATAAACGTATAATAAAATAATACAACAATTTCATCAAATGCTATACTAAACACACAATCAAGTGCCTAACTCAGGGGCTATGCCTGACATGATACTGGTCAACTAGGGTCATCTAGTAGATAGACCAATATATATATCTATATATATCACACACATTAATACTATTTAATTATAATTAAAAGATACCTTTATAAATTTACACATGTACATATTATTCATTTGGTATGAAAATAGATGTGTATTTATATGCTTAAATAAAACTAATACTTGTATATAAAAATAATACTGTATGTTTAATTATATAAATCCACTAGGACTTACTTTACACAAGGTATATATATATATATATATATATATATATATATATATATATATATATATATATATATATATATATATATATGAATATAACCCAAAAATAGAATTTACTAAATGTACTAAATTCCATAAATACAATTAATATATGCTAATATATGTACCATATATACTATCATATAATATGTATACATATATACATACATATATACTGGTTTGAGGTTGTGAAATTACACATATACTAATTTTATATAGTAAAATATATTAAGTATGCCAATAATACATATAGTAGAATACGTACTTATATATACTAATCATATTAAATACTTATATATATACATATACATGTACATATTAGAATATACATGTACAGGTATACAGATTATATTAAATATATACATATACACTATTAAATACATATACAAATTAACATTAATATACTTATACATATATACCAATTTTAGAATATACTAAGTGTAAATACAAATACAAATATACGTATACCAATTAATAATTACATATATATATATATACACGTATACCCATTTTATATATTGAAAATATTTTAAGTATATACAAAAGATATATATATATATATATATATATATATATATATATACATATACCAATTTTATGTGTACTAGAATACGTAGTTATATATATATATACCAATTTTATATTAATATATACATATACATATACATGTACATATTAACATCAATTTAATACATAACATACATATACATATATTAGTATTTACATATACGTATATACACATTTATTCGTACACGTATACACACACACACACACACACATACGTATATACGAGGGAAACCGTACCTGTGCTCGACGATGACGAAGACGTCGTCGACGAGGTGGTGGTACTGTTGCTCAGGACAGTGGTGCTCCGGTCATACGAGGAGGCTGGTCGGTCACTGCAGGGAAGGGCCGCAGGGAGCCGCCGTTGCAGTCCGGGCTGGCCGGAGAAGGAGTACAGGGAAAGCTCGGGCTGGGGTCGCCGGAGACGATGTGACAGCGGATGGGGAGGTGGAGGAGAGCTGGGCGGGAGGACTGAGCAGCGGGGGCCGGAGTGGGGGAGTTCGTACTGGTGGTGGTGGATGTATATGATGGTGGTGAGAAGTTATCGGAGGGATCGAGGGGAGATGGGTGGCTGTGCTCGGATCAGTCGGGGAGGATCAGCAGCGGACGAGGGGAGGAATGGAGAAGGAGCGGTTCGTCGGGTGTCGGCTGAACAGGCCGGAGGGGAGGATCACAGCCGGAGTGCAGAGGGAGGAATGGGGAAAGGGCAGCCGGACCGGGCCGCTCGCCGGACTGAGCAGGGAGGAATAGGGGAGGAGTAGTGGTGGTGATGGTGTTGGAAGATGGAGGTGGTGATGATGTTGGAAGATGGAGGTGGTGATGATGTTGGAAGATGGAGGTGGTGATGATGTTGGAAGATGGAGGGGATGGGGGAGCAGCCGGGACAGGGTGGCCGGACCCGAGGGGAACGAAGGTGAGGCGAGGCCTTTCAGGTAGGAGAGGAGGAAGTGGCGGGCTGTCGAACTGAACTCAGGCCGGAGAAGATGGCCGAGTGCAGGGGAGCTAGGAGGAGGAGCAGTGGGGCCGCCGGACTCGTCGAGGCAGCGCCGCCGGGGAACAGTCGGCTGATGGTGGAGCCAGGCTTGGCCGGGGTCGGACTCAGTCGCCGGCCGGTGCACAGGGGAGGGTGAACAGTATTCCCTCCCCCCCCCCTCTCTTTTGAATTTTAATTTCAAAAGTAAAAGAAGGAGAAGAAGAAAGGAAGAAGAAGAAGAAGAAGAAGAAGAAGAAGAAAAGGGAAGAAGAGGAGAAGAAATTTACATACGTAGGAGAGAGGGAATGTGGGGGCTTGTGAGGAGGTGGAGAAACCTAGGTTTCTTGGGATTAGGGTTTGATGGGACATGACATATATATGGAGAGAGGGTGTAGAACCAAGGGTTGTGATTGACCCCCCTTTAAATGAGGGGTCCAGATTGGACATGAAGAAATGCTCATGTGGGGATGAGGGTGATAAAAATATTAAGGATTCCTCATTGGTTTAAACAAATGGGTGTTTACACCAAAAATGCAAATTTGCAATTTAGCCCCCTTAAATTTGGGTATTTGCACAGACACATGAAATAACAAAAATTTGGCGGGCGATTCGGTGTCTGGTGTTTTGTAGGGTCAGGGGGCGCTATAAGTTTGGTGTGGGCTCAATTGCCAGGGCACTAGAATTAAATTGGAATTTCAGAATTGGTTAAATAGTATCCTCAATTTAATTAAAATAAAATACAAGTTGTGTTCCAAAATTAATTAGGAGTACATGGGGCCAAAACCAGGCCAGGTCATCAATACCAATAATGAAGAAGACTCAGAACAGAATATTACCCTAATTTGGGTCGCACAAAAAATAGGTCAAGATTGTCTCCAATTTTAATTGGAACGCACAACGATACAAAATAGGGATTTATTAAATAACGTCCGCGACGATTTTTGTGCGGCTAGAAATAATGCACAGAGAGCATAATTATGAGTTACAAAAATAGCAGAATGGAAGGCAGGCATGTATAGGGCAAGATAGTAAAATTTGTTGGGAGACAAAAGATAGGGTAGTGCTCCAAATATCGAAGCAAAGGCAATGCGCAAAAATATTAAATAAAATACGGTAATTAATTACAAACTCCAAGAATTAAATTCTAACTAAATAATTAAATACAAAAATTCCATAATTCCGACAGGTGTTCATCTACTGGCTTCTAGGTCAAGTCTGCTAGCTCAAAATAAATGGACAGTGTATATAATATTATATTTAAATTATACATCACACATTTTTTTTAAAATCAAATATACTATCATGCAATTAATTAATTGTAAATACCATAATATTAAATATTGTAAAAAGTCGAAAATACTCCCGTTTTCGGAACGTGGTAGTGACAAGTCTACCCACCTTAAAAGAATTTCGTCCTCGAAATTTAAAATCCTCATAGTAGTGTTTATTCATACATATTATTTATTTCCCTCAATTTTAAATTCATCAATCCACGAAATCAGTTAATAATCCACAAGGTCTTTTCACAAATTTTTTTTAAAAATTCTGAATTATTTGCATTCCTGAAAAATCCTCGAAATAGAATCAAAGTCCATTTTTTTTTTTCAAAAATTTCCTTGAAAATTTTAGTTAAATAATTCAATACTCAGAATTTAATATCCACTCCTCTAACTTGATTTTAATCAATGCACCTATATATAATGTAATCTCGCCCAAAAAGTTTGAGTTCAAACATTAGTCCATCAAAATTTTTTTTTTTCCTCGATTTCTTCTTTCCTCAAAATACTTAACAATGCGATACTTAAGGGTTCTCCAACTGCAACATTCAATTATAACATTTTAAAATTCATAACTTGCAATCAAATAAATATATTAATAATCTCCCAAAATTTTCAAATTTAATAACCAATTTAAGCATGTCATAATCTTCATGGAATTAAGAAATCATAAATTCTGCCATGTTAAATTCTTGGCCCTTTATTTAAATTGATGGTTATCCTCGAATTTTAATCATCTTGCCTCTCTTGTCAAGTCATAACTCCTTCATGAATCTTCGTCATGGTTAAATCCCAATAATCCTGGTCTAAGAAAATTCTCCCTACAGTCATTCAACATGCAACCTAAGGGGATATGTACGGTCATGGTGTCTTTTGTCAGGGTATTGCGGTCTCTGTATCAGGGTGTACTACTAACGACATTCTACAAGAAAATCATGCATACAACTATTGTACTAAGGAATCAATCAATCAATCCAATAGAGAGGAACAAAAGGAAGGAAAGAACAGAGCCTGCTAACACATTACCTGCAGTATCTCCTATCTCTAACATACACTTAACTCTAGCATATTCACTAACTAATTCCTATTCCTGTACACTGGTACCCATATTAACTAGTAATTAGTACCATACCCTCTGTCAGTTCCCGTTCCTACTACAATTGTCCATACTATTTTCTCATCACTCCAGTGCACACCAAGTGTAACACCATACTAAGTGCTAAACCCTTTCTAATACAACTCTAGATGGACACCCCAAGTCAGTCTGCGGTGCCATCTCAATTATGCTCAAGTCATCAGGTCCTTACACATGTATATCATCTACTCATATATTAATATTCATATCTCGCATCTACCATAAAATTAACCCTCAAAATAATTGTCAAGGTTTAACTTCTCGATCTACTTAAAAATGAATTGTATATACCTCCTCAAAATTAGATACTCAACATCGAAATAAAATTTAATCACTTCTAAAATCTTTGTAGCCTTAACCATGTTTATTGAATTCATATTTGAAATCCTCAAAAATTTAATGACATAATCTCAACTCCTCTATTATTCTAAAATAAAAATCTTATTTCCACCTTTTAATTTATAACTCCATAATGTACATATCAGTGCTCACGGTCTCTGATACTCAAGGTGCACTCAATGCATTTAGTGTCTATAATTGTGCACTAAAATTGTACTGCCTGAATCACTTGTACTATTACCTCCAATGATCAAAGTTATCATCAACTGTGTTTTCTTTCATGATTTTAATTTATGTCAACTGGTATATCATCTAATTATCATCACACCGAGCGCTTACTGTTATTAACATTATTCTCGACTAATCCTCGATATAGAACCATTAGCACTCTTGGTATTATATCACTAGCTTCATTAATGGATCATCTCATCAAGCTCATTATAACTCATGATTACATGCACTTTCTATAATGCCCATGCTTTACTTCAATCTCAAGGGTAGGCATATGGTTCTATATCTCGATTGATGTATAAGCATACCTCTTAATCCTTTTACAGCCTATTAAACTAATTTGTGATACACTTCGCAACTTCCATTACTAATCCTGATATTTCTCTACTTATGACATCTTATTAAACCCTTTATGCATATACATTTCTTTACCTTTAACATTTCCGATATCAATCATCAAATTGAACATCATGCTCCATACATCCTTAACACAATTCCTGGATACTTAATCGTTTACATAGATCACTCAATTACATAATCATGATTATCCAGGACGGGTAATTGGCTCTGATACTAACTCTGAGAACTATCACTGATACTCTATACTCTCCTTAACTCTCAGTCTCTAATGACACTTATCCTAGAACCATTGGTACAAGGTGCTATGCTAAGGGCTAACTCTAGATTAAAGCCTACTGCTCACATGTCCAACTAAGAAACACTTACAAACTCACAAGTCACACTCAGTCAAACTAATACAAGACACAACCAAAATTGTAAGTCACTAATTATCACACTAACAAGGATCCTTAAAGAAATAAGGCTCAAAAGAACTGGGTTAAGGACTGAAGGTATCTTTACTGCTAGTAAAGAAAAGAAGCGATGGAACAAAGTCCTGGAATAACATAAATAGATAAGTCTTGAGATGATACTTTAAGAACCAATTTAAGATACAACCTGATAATCATACACGTCTGTCTGAAATCATGACACTCAGAATCCTCGCCACGCCAGTAAGCATAGATGCGATAAACGATAGGTTTCATAACTAAGGTATGCAACTCTATAATCATGTCGTCTAGAATCTTCACCACGCCAACCGGTATGGCTGCGAGAGACTCTAAGTTTCATAACTATAATATGTACATCCAAGTCAGATTCCTACGTTCTAGTCACCACAGCTAATATGGCTGCGATAAACTCTAGGGTCCATAACCAAAGTAGACGTTTTACCTTTCTCACTGTCCTTATCAACATATGTCATCAGATGATACCGTAAATTTTAGCCCGTAAAATTCATCTCGATATGAAATCAACTCAACAACGATACCAAGAATTTAAATTTAACAACTGGTCAACAAGAATCAGACTCAACAATGATACCAAGATTTTAATTTAATAACTGATCAATAAGGATCAAGTTCAATAACAACAAGCAAAAGTGGACGGAAACAAGGAAAGATTTAAATTGTAAATTATAATAAGATTCTCAAGGGGTCGTCCCAGAAATCTCTCAAGAATTTGTGATTGAGTATCCTCTCTCATCCTAGTATCCTATGTCCTATATTCTATAGCAGGCACGTAGTAGTACAACTATGACGTCGCACTACTACGACATCGCACCACTAGCGAAGTCTGACCTGTATGGGCCACCACTAAAAACGTGTCACGACCCGCACCCGGTATAAGGGCACGAGAGCATGGGTACGTCCAGCCTACGCCGCAGCATCGACGGTAGAACGCTGTCTAGGTCAAGTACTATCTAAATAATCTCACACTAGTATCCAACTCCATAAGGAGACACGGATACCACTATAAAATGAACAACATACTCAATCACAACTACAGCATGATAAGAATTTGAAGAAACAAAAGAATACAACACAAGTCTAATGACAAAATAATCATACCTGCAATCAGTAACAACCAATCCCCAAGTGTCAGAAACAAGTCTACTAAGGTCACAGTCTGGAAAAATATTTTCCAGTCAGGAAGGAGCAAAGTACATCTCTAAATAGCAGTTCTATATTAATGATATAAACTATGTAGCAGTTCTAGATAGAAATATACCAGAAGCATGTATAGGTACGAGAAATAAAAGAAATACTGGAAATACTGTAAGTAAATACAGGAGAAGAAACAATATGTCCATGAGCAAGAACTTATGACTAAGTGTTTGAGTACTAGCTTTAACATGTGATCGGCTTGGGAACTTGATCAGGCTGGTTACATGTGATTAGCTATGATTCATGAAGGTCAGGCTAACCGTTGGTTAGCTATGATGCATGTAAAGGTCAGGCTAATCACACGTAACCGCTATGAAGCATGGAGATGGTCAGGCCGCACCCGACGTGAGATATGGGGTGAGCTATGATGCATGAAAAGTTGGGTATGATCACATATCTACACTAAAATACTCCCCACCCCCGACTGGTATAGTAGATCCAATCATGGTATGATATGGCACGGGATTCCCCAGGAAGGTAGCAAGTCTCCCCGGGAATCAGTGTCTGTACATGCACGAGATAACAAGAAAATAAGTCTTGTACAAGCTACACCATGAAAAAGGAATAACATCTCATGACGAGATCCGTGTATACCAATCCGTGTAACCAATGTGTCAAGAACATGGATATCTACTCTAGATACAGTGAACATAGGAGATATCATAAATTAGAAACTAATCAGAGAATATACTCGCCTTGGGTCCTTAGCTGGTGAATACCGAGGTCCTGTCCCAGAGTATCGTCTGGAGGATCCAACAGTCCTATAAACATATAATAAAATAATACAATAATTTCATCAGATGCTATACTAAACACACAATCAAGTGCCTAACTCAGGGGCTATGCCTGACATGATACTGGTCAACTAGGGTCATCTAGTAGATAGACCAATATATATATCTATATATATCATACACATTAATACTATTTAATTATAATTAAAAGATACCTTTATAAATTTACACATGTACATATTATTCATTTGGTATGAAAATAGATGTGTATTTATATGCTTAAATAAAACTAATACTTGTATATAAAAATAATACTGTATGTTTAATTATATAAATCCACTAGGACTTACTTTACACAAGGTATATATATATATATATATATATATATATATATATATATATATATATATATATATATATATATATATGAATATAACCCAAAAATAGAATTTACTAAATGTACTAAATTCCATAAATACAATTAATATATGCTAATATATGTACCATATATACTATCATATAATATGTATACATATATACATACATATATACTGGTTTGAGGTTGTGAAATTACACATATACTAATTTTATATAGTAAAATATATTAAGTATGCCAATAATACATATAGTAGAATACGTACTTATATATACTAATCATATTAAATACTTATATATATACATATACATGTACATATTAGAATATACATGTACAGGTATACAGATTATATTAAATATATACATATACACTATTAAATACATATACAAATTAACATTAATATACTTATACATATATACCAATTTTAGAATATACTAAGTGTAAATACAAATACATATTACGTATACCAATTAATAATTACATATATATATATATATATACTAATTATATATATATACAAGTATACCCATTTTATATATTGAAAATATTTTAAGTATATACAAAAGATAGATATATATATATATATATATATATATATATATATATATATATATATATATATATATATATATACATATACCAATTTTATGTGTACTAGAATACGTAGTTGTATATATATATATATATACCAATTTTATATTAATATATACATATACATATACATGTACATATTAACATCAATTTAATACATAACATACATATACATATATTAGTATTTACATATACGTATATACACATTTATTCGTACACGTATACACACACACACACACACGTATATACGAGGGAAATCGTACCTGCCTGTGCTCGACGATGACGAAGACGTCGTCGACGAGGTGGTGGTACTGTTGCTCAGGATAGTGGTGCTCCGGTCATACGAGGAGGCTGGTCGGTCACTGCAGGGAAAGGCCGCAGGGAGCCGCCGTTGCAGTCCGGGCTGGCCGGAGAAGGAGTACAGGGAAAGCTCGGGCTGGGGCCACCGGAGACGATGTGACAGCGGATGGGGAGGTGGAGGAGAGCTGGACGGGAGGACTGAGCAGCGGGGGCCGGAGTGGGGGAGTTCGTACTGGTGGTGGTGGATGTATATGATGGTGGTGAGAAGTTGTCGGAGGGATCGAGGGGAGATGGGTGGCTGTGCTCGGATCAGTCGGGGAGGATCAGCAGCGGACGAGGGGAGGAATGGAGAAGGAGCGGTTCGTCGGGTGTCGGCTGAACAGGCCGGAGGGGAGGATCACAGCCGGAGTGCAGAGGGAGGAATGGGGAAAGGGCAGCCGGACCGGGCCGCTCGCCGGACTGAGCAGGGAGGAATAGGGGAGGAGTAGTGGTGGTGATGGTGTTGGAAGATGGAGGTGGTGATGATGTTGGAAGATGGAGGTGGTGATGATGTTGGAAGATGGAGGTGGTGATGATGTTGAAAGATGGAGGGGATGGGGGAGCAGCCGGGACAGGGTGGCCGGACCGGAGGGGAACGAAGGTGAGGCGAGGCCGTTCAGGTGGGAGAGAAGGAAGTGGCGGGCTGTCGAACTGAACTCAGGCTGGAGAAGATGGCCGAGTGCAGGGGAGCTAGGAGGAGGAGCAGTGGGGCCGCCGGACTCGTCGAGGCAGCGCCGCCGGGGAACAGTCGGCTGATGGTGGAGCCAGGCTTGGCCGGGGTCAGACTCAGTCGCCGGCCGGTGCACAGGGGAGGGTGAACAGTATTCCCTCCCCCCCTCTCTTTTGAATTTTAATTTCAAAAGTAAAAGAAGGAGAAGAAGAAATGAAGAAGAAGAAGAAGAAGAAGAAGAAGAAGAAATGGGAAGAAGAAGAGAAGAAATTTACATACGTAGGAGAGAGGGAATGTGGGGGCTTGTGAGGAGGTGGAGAAACCTAGGTTTCTTGGGATTAGGGTTTGATGGGACATGACATATATATGGAGAGAGGGTGTAGAACCAAGGGTTATGATTGACCCCCCTTTAAATGAGGGGTCCAGATTGGACATGAAGAAATGTTCATGTGGGGATGAGGGTGATAAAAATATTAAGGATTCCTCATTGGTTTAAACAAATGGGTGTTTACACCAAAAATGCAAATTTGTAATTTAGTCCCCTTAAATTTGGGTATTTGCACAGACACATGAAATGACAAAAATTTGGCGGGCGATTCGGTGTCTGGTATTTTGTAGGGTCAGGGGGCGCTATAAGTTTGGTGTGGGCTCAATTGCCAGGGCACTAGAATTAAATTAGAATTTCAGAATTGGTTAAATAGTATCCTCAATTTAATTAAAATAAAATACAAGTTGTGTTCCAAAATTAATTAGGAGTACATGGGGCCAAAACCAGGTCAGGTCATCAATACCAATAATGAAGAAGACTCAGAACAGAATATTACCCTAATTTGGGTCGCACGAAAAATAGGTCAAGATTGTCTCCAATTTTAATTGGAACGCACAACGATACAAAATAGGGATTTATTAAATAACGTCCGCGACGATTTTTGTGCGGCTAGAAATAATGCACAGAGAGCATAATTATGAGTTACAAAAATAGCAGAATGGAAGGCGGGCATGTATAGGGCAAGATAGTAAAATTTGTTGGGAGACAAAAGATAGGGTAGTGCTCCAAATATCGAAGCAAAGGCAATGCGCAAAAATATTAAATAAAATACGGTAATTAATTACAAACTCCAAGAATTAAATTCTAACTAAATAATTAAATACAAAAATTCTATAATTCCGACAGGTGTTCATCTACTGGCTTCTAGGTCAAGTCTGCTAGCTCAAAATAAATGGACAGTGTATATAATATTATATTTAAATTATACATCACACATTTTTTTTAAAATCAAATATACTATCATGCAATTAATTAATTGTAAATACCATAATATTAAATA
Source organism: Iris macrosiphon (assembly GCA_036927795.1). Lineage (NCBI taxonomy): Eukaryota > Viridiplantae > Streptophyta > Magnoliopsida > Asparagales > Iridaceae > Iris > Iris macrosiphon. Next base: position 109,593,836 of record JAYESA010000002.1, read on the forward strand.
TTGTAAAAAGTCGAAAATACTCCCATTTTCGGAACGTGGTAGTAACATATACATATCAAAAAAATATTAATTATATAAATTCTAATTATAACATTAAATGGATACTTTAGTTTTGAACCAACTTGGTATCGCAACACTAAACCTAAATCTTGATACCCAAACCCAATACCTTGGGTATCCCCAAATACCTTGATACTTACCTTGGTATCTCAAGGTAATATCCAAAACCTTGTTTATACTAACTACCCATAAATAATATATGCTAACAACTAAATATTATAAATATAATATACTAAAACACAATTAGGAATATATATACATATATATTAATACCATATATATACCTATATATATCTATTATAAATAAATAAACATAATATCTATTCAAAACCGCATAACTGCCATTAAAACCCTGTCGATTGTCGCTGAAAGCTGTTGATACCGCTGATACCACTGCTATTTCCGTGACAGTTTTCTGCTGCTGTCACCAAAGCTGAACTGCTGCTGCTGTTATGTTGCTGTTGTGGCAAAAGCTCCCTGTTCTCCCCTCTTATATATATATATAACACCAATATATATATATATAATATAACACATAATATATATATATATATATATATAACTACAACTTATATAACTATGACTATATAATATATATATAATATATCTTACATGTGTAGAATAATAGCTACATAAATATATATATATATATATACACACAGGTAAAATAGATACATAGATCTATGACACATTAATACATAAATATATATACACAATAATATATATATATATATAATTACACATCACCATGACTAAAAATAATTTAAAAATAGATCTAAAATTAAATTGCACAAACACATGGAGTGTATCACACCCGTATCCCACTAGATCTAGGATACGCTTGCGACACGAGTCCACCACACATCCAAACGTACCCCGAAGGACATGAGCAAGTCTAATATATTATTTATGAACAATACGAATAGTCCAACACAAATCTACGTGTCCGTGTCAAAATGTGACATGCATAAAGTCCCGTGTCGGAGGAAAAACCCCCAAACCAACACGTATCACCAAATTGTTGGGATACGACCTACACGTACCCAATTGTAGATACGACACTAGCCCTAAACACACAAGCACATGCCAAATTGATCTATATGACCAATTGACACACACAACAATTGTCAATCTGGGAATTCTCCCAAAATTGACACAAAAAGCACCATAACTTTCACAATATGCCTCCTATGAACACAAAACCAAATCCTATGGGTAGCCTATGCATATGGGTAGATTTCTCATGGTTAAATATCAGATTTAGAACCTAAATTAAGGGAAAAAACTCAATTGTACCTATTAGAAGATAAATTTCTAATGAAACCTCCAAATATGATAAAATTGGCCTCCAACTTGTAGATCCTTGCTCCTCTTTGTAGATCCTTGCTTCCTCCTTCTAGATCCTTGATCCACTAGCCTCTATGGTAATTTGGGAAGAAATTAGGATAAAATTTGGTAAGAAAATGATGTGGGAATGAAGGAATTTGGTTGAAGAAAATTCTAGATCTATATTTCAAATGAAAAGAGGAGAGAGAAACTTTTTCCCTCTTCTTTAATAGGCCGGCTGTAGCGCCCCGTTCTCCCGGTGCGGAGAGCGCGGCTAAGAAATACAAGACGGTATCGTTCGATCGGGATAGATTGAATTAAGAACTCATCCTCGTTATGGATTTGTTTCTTCGGAATCGATTCCCATATTCAGTGGACCGCGCCCCAAGGATCGGCTTAGCGGCAGAGTCAGGAGGGACCTCTCCGTTGTTATCTTTTATTGCCTCAATTTTTGATGTCGCTTGTTGCTTTCGTGCTTTGAGTTGGTTTTAGGATTTGCTTATTTTCCTTGAACGGTTTCGATGGTCTTCATTGTTTTCGTTCATTGACTTACACCTCTATTCCGAAATTAGAAAGAGAGGAAGAAGTATTAATCGAGTTGTTCGTGTGCAGGTGAACGAGCAGTAGGCGGCTTGCGATCGGAGTCATGAAGCCTCTTTCTTCTTCCCTTCCAAAATCTAAGTGAGTGGCTACCAACCCGATTAGCTAGCCCTGCTTCCAAGCTTCACAGCTAAAACACTTGCATTCTCGTGCCCCGATCAAACGATACCAAGTAATAATAAAAAAAACCAAGATAAAAGAGAATAGACTTGGTTAATACTGCTTGTCAATTAAACTTGGGAACGGTTACTTACTTGCATGCTTGTTCGTTCGAAATATTTATCATATGCATAATAAAAGTTAGAATGTATGCTCTTCTTTAAATTATGCTATGAACAGAACTCATCCTGAATACAATAAATCTGAATAGGGAGACTATGCTAAAGTAGATCTCCCCCCTGTTACTGTCCTGTGCCTGCTATTACCCTGAATTGCCTCAACTGTTAACTTAGTGTATATATTGATCACGGACAACTTGTGCACAAGGTCTTAGTTCCTGCGGACGGTTGCTGGGGCACTGGCACCGATCCGATCCGGACGAAACTCCTGAATAGTTGCCTGTATCGGATGGAATAACTCGTAGCGCCCCTGTTCATTGCGTTACTTGTTATTTCATTTATGTACTATGCCCCGTCCATTATGGCATCCCGCCAGTGATCCCCTGTATATTTAAACCTGTTGCAAACTAACTTGTGTCTTCGTGGCAGGGAAGACATGGTAAGTATTGTACAGGTAATTCAGACGGACAGGTAAAATCCACCGAACGGTGGCACGTTCATTTCAGTAAATTCTTTATGCTGCTTACTTGTAAATGAACTAAAGCAAGATAGAAACCCACAAAATATGCATGCTTCATTAAAATAACGTGTTGATTGGTATAGTTCGGCTAGCTCGCCTTCACCAGTATGTTTTGACATGCTGACCCTCGTTGAAACAGGTTCTCTGCACCAAGGCGAACCGAGCGAGGAGCCGAAGTCGTCTTCCCAATCCAGTCCAGCTGTTGGCGCACCTTCACCGCGCCCTTGAAGTATTTTAAAGACCGGAGCTTGCAACTCTTTATACACAAATGTAGCTCCGTGGCAAAGCTATCCTCCAGCCTGGAGGTCTATATCTTTTGAAGTTTAGTAAAGGGATATAATGTACAGGACTGCTATCTCATTTTGAGTCATCTTTTTTGTAAGCTGTTCGGCATATTAGCTGACTCGTTCAAGAGTTTGTAATAGATGTTCATTATCAATAAAGAGAACTTTTTCATGTTTCAAATCTGTGTTTCAATTTATCTGCGTACTCTGAATATGTGCTTGTTATGCAAATCATTAAAGCCTTGTACGGGCGCAACCCCAGGCCCGTACGGCGGTCACGATTCGGGGGACGCCTCAAATGATTCTACGGAATCGGGTCGTGACATAGTGGTATCAGAGCACAGATTCAAAGTTTCTTAGACTTCGTACTGGAAAAGTTCCTTTAACGATCAAATTCCTGTGCGAACTCTTGAACTCGCTAGGCCAAAATGAGATACGTTCATGCAATAAGTCCATAATACATTATGATTCTAATATAATTTACCTTCTTTTGAAGGAATGGTACCAGCACAATCTGCAGCGCAAGCTTCGAATGAAGCACAGGAAAGTAGTTCGGGCACTTTGGGAAGCTCGCGGAGCCAGCGTGGCATATCTCAAGTCGACCCGCTAGAGCGGGTGATGCAAATGTTAGAATCGCAACGACAAAGAGATGATGATTGCCAAGCCAAGTTCGAAAGCAATCTAGAGACCCGATTCTCAGTCCAACAGAAGCAGGTGGATACCCTGCAACAAATTATTCAGACTTTGGCTGCCAACCATTCCACTGCAACTGCAACGACTCCAGTGGAACAGCCCATGCTTGAAGTAGAGACGCCACAAATTCCAAGGCCGAGGGACGTGACTGCCTTCAACTTGGGACACTTCAAGAAAGTCTGCAATACCCCATTCAACGGGACTGAGGACCCAGTGGTAGCTCTAGATTGGCTAGCCGAGCTTGAAGATCACTTCGCTCTGCTAGAAGTTTCCGAAGAGAAGCGCGTCGCCTGCGCGCAACTTCAGCTCCGCCTCAACGCGCACGATTGGTGGAACGTGCATCGACGATCTCTCCAATTTCATCACGGAGAGGAGGCGATCTCGTGGACGACTTTTCTTGTCGCGTTTGAAGAGGAGTTTATACCCCCTCCAGTACAACGTCAGATGGAGAATAATTTCGTGCAGCTGCGGCAGGGCAGTATGACAGTTAAGCAATACTCCGCCGAATTCAACCGACTCTCCAAATTTGCTAGTGCCTATTTACCTGATGCAGCGAGTCGAACTAGAAGGTTTGAAGGCGGTCTGCGCCCTGCCATCCATGCGCACGTGGTCAATAATCAGTATGGAATAATACGTGAAGTCATGAATCACGCCCTATCACTTGAACCACAGTATCCTCACGTTTCCATCGGCGCTGTGCATACCTACAATCACAAACGCCAAGGCAACGATAGAGGAAACAACGCTGCAAAGCGTCACAACGACGGCGGTTCACAAAAAGGGAATCGGAGACCAATTTGCCATTTCTGTAACAAGCCGGGGCATACAGCTGACAAGTGCCGTCGCAAGCTTGGGTCTTGCCTCCGTTGCGGTGATCCCAATCATCGGGTCGATGTTTGCCCCCTCCCGGATCGTCGTCCTCAACATAATGCTCCCTAACGGTAGGCCATATTCTTAAGTTTCGGGATGAAACTTCCAATTAGTTGGGTAGGATGTAGCGTCCCGTTCTCCCGGTACGGAGAGCACGGCTAAGAAATATAAGACGGTATCGTTCGATCGGGATAGATTGAATTAAGAACTCGTCTTCGTTATGGATTTGTTTCTTCGGAATCGATTCCCATATTCAGTGGACCGCGCCCCAAGGATCGGCTTAGTGGCAGAGTCAGGAGGGACCTCTCGGCTGTTATCTTTTATTGCCTCGGTTTTCGATGTCGCTTGTTGCTTTCGTGCTTTGAGTTGGTTTTAGAATTTGCTTGTTTTCCTTGAACGGTTTCGATGGTCTTCATTGTTTTCGTTCATTGACTTGCACTTCTATTCCGAGATTAGAAAGAGAGGAAGAAGTATTAATCGAACTGTTCGTGTACAGGTGAACGAGCAGTAGTGTAAAACCCCTCCCTAGAAAATCGTATATACCCTTTATTTATTAATTATTAATTAAATTATGGTAATTAAGTCTAAATAGGAGAAATAAATTTTTAATAATTTTTATTTTAGGTGTTCGGGCACTTAGAGGACTTGTGGGACCATCAGAAATTTTTAGGAATTTATTTTATGTAGGAGACCCCCCTTGAACAGTTGCTAGCCTAATGGTGTGCATTATTCTAATCCATGAATTTTCTTATGAGTATATATATATAATATATATGTATACACAAATATATATATATATGTATATATATATTTATAAAGGAAAAGAAAAGAAAGCAAAACAATTAAATGAGAATATAATAATATTAATAATAATATTAATAATAACCTCAGCCAGCAGCAATTCGTAGCAAATGCTACCACTTGCTAGCAAAATTTCTAGCTAGCATTGTAAGCTAACTAACCATGCAAATTTTCCAACTTGCAACAAACCGAACACAACACCCAGAGGACCGCCCCCTTTAATAACTTCCCATACCCGACCCCTGTTGCCGCGGCCAAACCCGTCCGCTCCACTCACCCTCTCTCTTCCTAATATATATACATATATATATATTTCTCTCTCAAAACCCTAACCTAAATCTTCAGACCTCCTCTTCCCATCTAGAGCCGTCACCGCAGCCAGAGAAGCCCCGCCAAGCCATCCAACCATCCCGACGACTCCGACCTCGCGCCCTGCAAAATCCCACTCGAAGCACCTTCGCTCCGGAGTGATTTTCCGTCGACTCGCTCAACCAAACGCTGTTCCGTCTTCACCGGTATGATCATCCCTTAACCATCTTCCATATTTGTTTTATATCCAACCTCGGAAAACGTGTGCCCCTAGGTAAAAAATAGCGTCCAAAGTGGGCGGAGCAGACCCAATTCTGAAATCGCAGAAAACTGCGGTGACCACCTATATTGCCGAGTTCGTATCTCCCACCACAGAGATCCGAATTCGGTGATTCTTTTTTATACCTGTAGAACACTTGACCTAGTTTATTTTTTATTAAATAATCCTAAGCTATTAGTTGCTGTGGACAGAATTATATTCGTCACAAAACTGCATGCACCCACTTTTCCAGATTTCCAAAAGTTGGAAAACGGAGCGCGCCCCGCCAAACGGGACTGCCCCGCCGTGTGCCAAGTGTACCGAATGGTGCACGCAGCATAACCGGATACGTGAAAATTTGTGGGGACTGATTCGGACGCGTGTGAGCCCCAGAATCAGGCTGTATCCGCGGACACATTTTATATCGCAACTTTTGTGGAACTCGTGCGTATTTTGTGCACGCTTGTCAGATTGCGACGAAACTTGTGCCACTGGACTCGTGGTAACGCACTGGTCCTGTGACCCAATTTTCACGTATTTCTGAGACGGTTGACCAGATCGCCAATTGCGGGCCCCACAATTGACTTTTTGGACAAAATTCTGTTCGGCCCATCGGAATCAACATTTGGACATACCGTTGGGTTCGTATTGACATCTAGAGTTGTTTGACCTATAGTTTGTTCCATTTAGAGACTGTTACCTTTGGCACGCTTTTTGGTGCAAAGTGGGCCACACGTGGACCCCACTTTTGGCCAAAATTACCGTTTTGCCCCTGTGTCCAAATTGGACGAAAGGGATATGCTTTTTAGCTATTTTGCTCATTTCGAAAATGTTGGTAATGTTTATTTCAGCATCCGGAGATGTTTGTTCGGAGTCCTTAGTTCCAGGTTCAGTGTCCTTGACATTTGGGCGCGTACACTTTACAGATTTCTTGCCAGGCAAGTATACCTTGCCATTGTACTGTTTTTACATTCCATATGAGGCATGCATGTTTACTTTCTGTTTGTTTAGTTTATTTATTTTAACTGTTATATAAACTGCGCGTCCAAGGAAACTTGGGTGCAACGACGGTGTCGTCGTACTATATTTTTATTTATGTATATGCATTGGACCTACTTTATGAGACTACCCTATTTTCATGAGACATTTATGTTTCATTGGACATGACACTATTCTTACACGAGTGTGAGTCACATGTAGGACACGGACTTGCGTTCTCGGCTGGCCACCGGTACGTATAGGTCGTGCGACGGATAGGGATAACTGCCAATAGAAACTTTGCATGCTAGTAGACCTGGCGGTTATTAGAGGTATTATCGTGTAATGGACATGACATGCTTAGAGCATTGGGTGGGGAGAACAACAAGTAAGGCATTTGGGCTCCTTTGCACTTTTCTTGTGTAACCCGTACGCTCCGCCGGAGATGCGCGGTCATGATGACACCTATACTACTTGGCGGGCCTCCGCCGTTCAAAAGACGACATACCTTTGTAGGCCCCTGGATCTCCAAGAGAACTATGCCAATCCTATTTATGGCCAGATAGCCCACTTGTTAGAAAGTTGTTCTCAAACTGCATTCACATAGATGGTTAGGCGACCCCAATGGATGTTTATTTTCAGTACTTTATTGGCATGTGCTTTTTGTATCTTGTTACGTCCCTCTGAGGACCTGGTCCCTTCCAGATATAGGTGAGCAGGAGTACCCGCAGGAGTATGGACCTGGACCTGACGCTACCTATCAGTCTGAGGAGATCTTACCTTCTGATTATATGTGATTCATTGCAGCTGTTTAGATATTCTAGTTGCTATTCTTTACTAGACATTTATTCTTATATTAGAGTTTATTCTCTTCTCTCTTTAGTAGTTTATTATAGTCGATTTGCAGTGAATTTGTTTCCACCCGACTATCACACTTTGAGATTACTATTTGAGACTGCTTCTTTGATATTCATTTATTGATTTCCATTATTCTATTATTTGTGCTGTGGATGAGATATAGAACTGCGTGTGACTTGTTGTGACATATATTACCACTGTGGATTAGATATTCATGTACAGCGTACGTGTGTATATGGTTTCCATATATTGGAGTTCGTATACATACGGCTGGCGTGTTACGTATTCCTAGTCCTACGTATTTTGGGACTGGGGCGTGACATATTTTTGTGGTGGCCCATGCAGGTCAAGAATATATTGTCTCGGTTACGTAACTGTACCGAACAAGCCTGCGTATAGGAATAGAGTATAAGGATCTCATCCACGCTTGATTGAAACTCATCCTTCCTATTTAATACTTGCATCCTGTTTGATTCCTGTACTTTTTTTTCTAATCGTTTCGTACATCAACTGCAGAGAGATGGATTTGCAGAATTGATGTACTGCCGCCGATGGCGACACAACTTCTGGAGTCAATGGTCAGACTCAGGGAGGGACCCCAACGATTCCTAGGCTTCCGGGACCAGATGGACAGACTCACACCCCAGTTCCATCTGATCTTCCCACTGCACCTATTGGGAATCTTCCACCTATCCCAGTACCGCAAGATGGCCAAGCGCAGATGTTCCAATTCTTTCAGATGATGATACAGGAACAGAGGCAGCAGGCAGCCGAGCAGAGGCAGCAGGCAGCCGAGCAGAGGCAAGAATTTTTGGCAGCACTGGAGAGGATGGCTGCACAGGCTGCTGTACCAGCCCAAGCACTAGCTCCAGACCTCGAGCTAGGGTTGGATCAGTAAAGGATTTTGTTCAGATGGGTGCAAGGCAGTACAAGGGCACCGACAGCCCGGAGGAGACTACCAACTGGATCACTCACACGCAGAAGCTACTGGAGGCATCGCAGTTACCCACGGACCTATGGATGACGGGTGTACGGACGCTTCTAGATGGTAATGCTCATCACTGGTGGGAATCCATGGAGCGCCTGTTGGGTACTTACCAGACTTAGGAGCAGTTCTTGGAGTTCTTTGAGGGAAAGTACTTCCCGGACACTGTCAGGGATACCTTGTATGATCAGTTTCTTCACTTAGAGCAAGGGAACCGAACAGTGGACGAGTATGATGCCGAGTTTAGTCGACTCAGCAAATATGGCGCTGCTTTGATACCAAATGACTTGGCTAAGGCTAAGAGATTTCATCGAAGACTGGCCCAGGAGCTGCAATATTATACAAGCTCGCAGTCCCGAGTCTCTTATGCTGAACTTCTGACAGAGGCCAGATTTCAGGAAACCATTAGCAGAGGAAAAGGAGATCAGCTGAGGACACAACAAGGATCAGCAAGAATACAGCAGGGACCAGCCAGGACACAACAGGGAGGACCTATCAGACGTCCCTTAGCACAGCAGCATCAGCAACACAGAGCTGGACCATACCAGAATCCAGAGAAGCCCTACTACAATTATTGTGGGAAACACGGACATATATCGAGAGATTGTCGGACTCGCTTGGGTCAGTGTCTGAGATGTGGCTCCGGGTAGCACATGGCGAGAGACTGCCCAATGCAGACATCGACACTCCCACCACCAGTTCAGAGACTAGCGCTTCCAGCACCGAAGCCAGACCAGCAGATGACCGGACCGGGAGCACCCCGTCCCCCAGCAGCAGGAGGATTTCAGAGAGGACCACCGCTACCCACTCAGGAGGAGCAGTATATGAGGACCGGACATGGACAGCCGCAGAGGAACGGGCGAGCTTTTGCATTGGAGGTAGATGACCTGGATCATGAGGTGGATGTCATACAGGTATTACCCTTGCTTTTACTTTTCCTGCTGTGACATTATTTGATACGGGAGCCACCCACTCATTCATATCATCTAGTTTTATTGCCAAACACAACATTGCTTCTACACCATTATCTAGTTATGTTAGAATTCTAACCTGAGGAGGAGTTGTACCAGTTAGTCGAGTTTGTAGATCGGGACCTATAGTGATACGTGGTAGAGAGATGAACGCCCAACTCTTAGTCCTTCCTATGCCATCTTTTGATATTGTGCTTGGAATGGACTGGCTAAGCAAGTACCATGCTTTCTTCGATTGCTTTGGAGGAAGCATTCTTTTTAAGGTACTAGGCCAGCCTGAACTTGAGTTTGCCCGAGGATCCACAAAAATCCTTGATGGTATGCAGCTCGTAATGGACGATGTTGTTTATCACCCTATTATTTTAGAATTTTTAGACGTCTTTCCAGAGGATTTGTCAGGACTACCCCCAGACAGAGACGTAGAGTTTTTAATTGAACTAGCACCCGGAGCAGCACCTATAGCATCGCATGTTTACAGACTAGCGAAGAAGGAGATGGACGAGCTGAAGGCACAATTAAAAGAGCTAGAGGACAAAGGTTTCATCCGACCGAGTGCATCACCCTGGGGAGCACCAGTGTTGTTTGTACCCAAGAAGGATGGGTCAGTGCGTATGTGCATTTACTACAGAGCCTTGAATGCAGTGACAGTGAAGAACAAATATCTATTGCCACGCATTGATGACCTGTTTGATCAACTCAGTGGAGCTAAGGTATTATCGAAGATAGATCTGAGATCGGGATATCACCAAGTGAAGGTACGGAAGCAGGACATTCCGAAGACCGCATTCAAAACAAGATATGGACACTACGAGTTTTTGGTCATGCCATTTGGATTGACCAATGCTCCAGCGATCTTCATGGACTTGATGAATCGAGTCTTTCACCAGTACTTGGATCAGTTTGTGGTCGTCTTCATAGATGATATACTTGTCTATTCGAAGAGCCACAAGGAGCACGAGGAGCACCTGCGGATTGTTCTGGAGACTTTGAGGAGAGAGCAGTTATATGCTAAACTCAGCAAATATGAGTTCTTCTTGGAAAGAGTTTTATTTCTTGGACATGTTGTTACAGGAGATGGTATTTCTGTTGATCCAGAGAATATCTCAGCAGTTGAGACATGGCCTGTTCCTAAATCAGCAGCAGAGGTGAGGAGTTTCCTTGGACTTGCGGGATATTACCGACGGTTCGTGGAAAACTTCTCAAGGATAGCGGCACCTATGACTCGTTTGACTTGTAAGGATCAAGAATTTATATGGACCGACGAGTGTCAAGCCGCCTTTGAAGAGTTGAAGAAACGACTGACTACAGCACCAGTATTGGCGATTCCGTCAGGATCAGGAGGTTACGTGATCTACAGTGACGCATCAGGAAAAGGCTTGGGATGCGTATTGATGCAGCATGGCAAGGTGATTGCATATGCATCTAGGCAGTTACGAGTACATGAGAAAAATTATCCGACTCATGACTTGGAACTTGCAACCGTTGTATTTGCTCTGAAGCTATGGAGACATTACTTATATGGGGAACGAGTGGAAATCTATACAGACCACAAAAGCCTCAAGTACGTCTTCACACAGAAGGAGTTAAATATGAGGCAACGTCGATGGCTCGAGTTGATGAAAGATTTCGAGATAGAGCTACATTATCATCCAGGCAAGGCTAACGTGGTAGCAGACGCGTTAAGCCGGAAACCAACAGCTTACTTCTTGACAGCACAGAGGGAACTATTGGAGGACTTGCAAGAGCTTGGCATTGAAGTGATACTACCCGGAGCAGATGGGACATTAGCCAACTTGCAAGTACAATCATCATTGGTAGAGAGGATTAAGGCAGCTTTGCCTACAGATGCCAGATTCCGGAGACTGAAGGAAAGGACAGAGGCCGGAGAGCAGACAGGATTGCGTATTCACGAGGATGGGACATTACGATGTGGTGATCATCTTTATGTTCCAAATGGAGAGATTCGACAGGAGCTGATGGCAGAGGCTCATAGTTTGATTTATTCTATTCATCCTGGAGGCACCAAGATGTATCGCGACTTACGACAACACTTTTGGTGGCATGGGATGAAGAGAGAGATAGCTCGCTTTGTAGCTAAATGTCTGGTATGTCAACAAGTGAAGGCGGAGCACCAGAGGACAGCAGGATTATTGCAACCACTTCCAATTCCAGAGTGAAAGTGGGAGCGCATCACTATGGACTTCGTCACGGGTTTTCCCAAGAGTCCAAGTGGGAGAGATGCAGTATGGGTAATAGTGGACCGACTCACCAAGTCAGCCCACTTTATACCTTTTAGAGTGGGTCAGTCTACAGAAGCTTTAGCTGATTTATATATGAGGTAGATCGTGAGATTGCACGACATACCAGTCAGCATTGTATCGGACAGAGATTCGCGCTTCACATCGTACTTTTGGAGGAGCATGCAAGAGAGCCTTGGTACTCGTCTGAAGTTCAGTACATCTTACCACCCGCAGACAGATGGGCAGTCGGAGCGTACTATTCAGACCTTGGAAGACATGTTGAGGGCTTGCATGTTAGACTTCGGAGGATCATGGGAGGACCACCTACATCTTGTAGAGTTTTCTTACAATAATAGCTATCAAGCGAGTATTCAGATGGCTCCATTTGAAGCATTGTATGGAAGAAAATGTAGGTCTCCTGTGTGTTGGAGTGAAGTGGGAGAACGTCAGATTTTGTGACCCGAGTTGGTGGTCAACACCGTAGAGATAGTCAAGAAGATTCAGGGACACTTGCGAGCAGCACAAGACAGGCAGAAGCAGTGGGCAGACCTTCATCGTCGTCCCTTGGAGTTCAAAGAGGGCGATCACGTCTTCTTGAGGATATCACCGACCAGAGGCACCATCCGATTCGGAGGGCACGGCAAGTTGAGTCCAAGGTATATTGGACCATTTGACGTGCTCGAGAGAGTCGGAGAGGTGGCATATCGACTTGCGCTACCACCTTCACTGGAGGGAGTACATGACGTATTCCATGTGTCGCAGCTCAGGCGATATGTGGCAGACAGCAGTCATGTTCTTGACCATTCAGAGATCACCATTGGGCCGAGCTTGTCATACCAAGAGCAACCCGTGGGAATCCTTGATCGTCGAGAGAAAGTGTTGAGGAACCAGTCTATTCCCTTGGTTCGCGTAGCATGGAGGCATGGCGCGCCAGGAGAATCAACTTGGGAGCGCGAGGACGACATGCGCAAGCGTTTTCCGAACCTATTCGCAGACCAAGGTATGAATTTACATTGTTAATTTATATCTTATACCATCCTTGCATTTTATCGTGGCTTAATTTTAATTTTGAGGACAAAATTTTTACAAGTCGGGTAGAATGTAAAACCCCTCCCTAGAAAATCGTATATACCCTTTATTTATTAATTATTAATTAAATTATGGTAATTAGGTCTAAATAGGAGAAATAGATTTTTAATAATTTTTATTTTAGGTGTTCGGGCACTTAGAGGACTTGTGGGACCATCAGAAATTTTTAGAAATTTATTCCATGTAGGAGACCCCTTGAACAGTTGCTAGCCTAATGGTGTGCATTATTCTAATCCATGAATTTTCTTATGAGTATATATATATATAATATATATGTATACACAAATATATATATGTATATATATATATTTATAAAGGAAAAGAAAAGAAAGCAAAAGAATTAAATGAGAATATAATAATAATAATAATATTAATAATAACCTCAGCCAGCAGCAATTCGTAGCAAATGCTACCACTTGCTAGCAAAATTTCTAGCTAGCATTGTAAGCTAACTAACCATGCAAATTTTCCAACTTGCAACAAACCGAACACAACACCCAGAGGACCGCCCCCTTTAATAACTTCCCATACCCGACCCCTGTTGCTGCTGCCAAACCCGTCCGCTCCACTCACCCTCTCTCTTCCTAATATATATACATATATATATATATATATATTTCTCTCTAAAAACCCTAACCTAAATCTCCAGACCTCCTTTTCCCATCTAGAGCCGTCACCGCAGCCAGAGAAGCCCCGCCAAGCCATCCAACCATCCCGACGACTCCGACCTTGCGCCCTGCAGAATCCCACTCGAAGCACCTTCGCTCCAGAGTGATTTCCTGTCGACTCGATCAACAAAACGATGTTCCGTCTTCACCGGTATGATCACCCCTTAACCCTCTTCCATATTTGTTTTATAGCCAACCTCGGAAAACGTGTATCCCTAGGTGAAAAATAGCGTCCAAAGTGGGCGGAGCAGACCCAATTCTGAAATCGTAGAAAACTGCGGTGACCACCTATATTGCCGAGTTCGTATCTCCCACCACAGAGATTCGAATTTGGGGATTCTTTTTGATACCTGTAGAACACTTGACCTAGTTTATTTTCTGTTAAATAACCCTATGCTATTAGTTGCTGTGGACAGAATTATATTCGTCATAAAACTACGCGCACCCACTTTTCCAGATTTCTAAAAGTTGGAAAACAGAGCGCGTCCCGCCAAACGGGACCGCCCCGCCGTGTGCCTGTTTGTGGTGGTTTTAAACGAAAGAGATGAAAGTGTATTTCAATGGCGGGGTTTATACGAGACCCGTGCCCTTTGGTTCACAAACAAACTTGTACAATTTGATCCTATGCGAGGATGTGGGAGTACAATTTATTTAATCTGGGTAAAAATTGCTATAGGTGTCTGATCTGCGGTCGATCACTTTAGCCCTTGGACTACACGATGTTGAAGAAGTGCCGTGGAAGATAGGATGCAGCTTCGGAGGTTGCAAAGGAGGGTGGATGCGCGATGCTGAAGGTCGTCGCTCCCTATTCCTTGCCTGAGCTCTGTATTCTTCTCTCTCTCTCTATCTCTCCCTCTTGATCTCCGGTTCGATGACCTTGTTCGATTCTTCTTTCAAAGTTTCGACCTTTGATCTGATGTTGGTATTCTTGACCAAATTTTCTGACCTTGTTCCCCATTGACAGGGGCCTCTATTTATAGAGTCTTTGGTGACAGCGACCATTCCGTTGGTGTAGCAACCGAGGAGTGGGAAGTACAGCACCCTTTTACACAACGGTTAAAGTAACCAATGCCTACGTATAGATGATCTTTTGACTGAGCGGGTGACGTGGGTCCAACTAAGGGGACACAACACGTACGGTTGCTACTAAGATCACGGCGTAAAAGCCACGTGGGTAGGTATCCATTGTGTAGAAGAGGTTGGCGTAGAAGCCAAATGTCCGTCACCATGGCATAGAAGCCAAGTAGGCATAAAAGTCGAACAGGCATAGAAGCCGAGCAGGCATAGAAGCCGAGTAGGCGTGGAAGCCGAGTAGTCATAGAGACTGAGTAGGCGTGGAAGCCGAGTAAGCACAGGCCCTAAATGGGCGTAAAAGCCGCTGCATATCGTGCCAGAATGGGCGTAGAAGCCGCTTGAGCACAGATCCTGAATGGGCGTAGAAGCCGCTGCGTACCGTGCCAGGGTGCTGATGTGGACGTCTTTAGCTGGAATTACGGTTTTTGGAGATATAATCAAATCTTTGACAGAGATTTGCCATCATCCTGTGCATTAAATACGGAGACGTGCCTTGAGGGGAAACTGTCACCGCTCTGTGCGTTTTGACGGAGGGACGTGCCTTGAGGGAAAACTGTCACTGCTCTGTGTGCTTTGGTGCAGAGACGTGCCTCGAG
The DNA here is from genome assembly GCA_036927795.1 of Iris macrosiphon. Taxonomy (NCBI): domain Eukaryota; kingdom Viridiplantae; phylum Streptophyta; class Magnoliopsida; order Asparagales; family Iridaceae; genus Iris; species Iris macrosiphon. The sequence continues at coordinate 109,609,295 of JAYESA010000002.1, forward strand.
CCCTGTACGAAGCGCAGCTTTTGACGTGGCAGGCAGTTTGTCTTCTGTGGAGCGTAAAACAGCCCATGTTTGCCTGTGTAAAACAAGGCAGCGTGTTCCCTTTGTACGCGAAAGAGCGGTTTACGTCGGGGGATTTTAGTAAGCGCCGGTTTGGTGATATTTTAACCAAATTCTCTGCATTAAATGCCGAGATCCGCCATCATTACTGTGGGGCATGTCCCGAGTGGTCTGCGATCGTTTCCAACTGTCGTCTGGGTAGCCGTGCAGCACTTTCTGTCAGGAGTCAGAGGTCAGTTTTTACTGTGCGACTGGACAGTTTCTTTTTCGGAAAGACAAAGCGTTCCTCGTACGCTTTAATGCTGCTTTGAGAGCGGCTAGGTTTTATGCCATGGAGGCGATGAAGAACCCTGTTTTACGCTGGATGGCTCTGAAGGCCTGTGTTTACGCTGCTCTGTATTAAGATACTGCGTAGATCTTCCAAGCGTATTTTTTATGCTTCTACAAGACCCCCTTCAAAGTTTTTAAATTCCTCAGAATTTGAAATGCTTTGAATGAAGCATGAATGGCCCCTCGTAACTCGAAACGTTTCTGAATAGAGCGTTGAAACGGTCGATGCTGACTTTATGGCGGATTTATTGGGGACCGCTGTGATCTCTTTTGCCTATAAAAGGCTGGGGGGTGAACCTGTTTTCACCATATACCCATTGTCATGCAGAGATGACCGCCGGAGTTCGTCGGGTCAATCTGAGGAAGAAGGAGATCATGTTCTTCCAGCATGTAGGGAGCCGTAAAAGACGGCATCTTCGAGCAAGTATCCACTGCAACGATGGATCATGGAAGGACATCTTAGCCTACCTTGCTCGGGATAATTAGCAACTTTGTATGGCATTGCACCAGGAGGAAGGGTCGTATTTGACCACACAGTTTGTAGACTATTTATTTCTTCCTGAGGCCCCCGCGGACGAGATCAGACAAACCGTAATCTGTCATCCTGATGGGGTTGGGTTTAAAGAAACCCCAATCGGATCGGCCATGGCGAATGGAGGATCTTCTTGTTCATGACCGTGGTGGTCATGAACGGCCATGGATGAAGAGGAAGACCTGCACCGGCACGAGAATCTGTTAGTACAGCTTCTGGGCGATCTTCAGACGACGAGGGGGGATCTCCTTTGTAGATAGAGTTTCCCTCAGATGTAATCATGAAAAATAGAGAAAAACCCTTGTAGATTGGATTTTCCTCATATGTAATCATGATTTTAATCTTTAATAAAATTGTCTTCTTCTCCATATGATCGTCTTGCCATACGTTGCTTGTGAAGTCTGAATATGTGCAGCTTCGACACGTCTGAATCTTTACGCCGACTCTGATAGAAAGAGTATTAGGCCCTGTCCTTCACGCATAGCGAATAGTCCATAGAACGTTGCTGAGCATTTTTGAACACTTAGAACTGTCCTGTTGCTAGGACTGAGGGACGGCGTAGGATTTCTGAACTGTTGTCTCTCTGATGAGTGGAATTTTATCTTTGTTCAAAATTCATCTTCAAGAATGATCTCTCGAAACTCCCTTGGAACAGGGTTGAGATTTTTTTGGCTATCAAACTGAGTTGCCACTTTGATAGACGAGATATTCAGACTGGAATCTGGATGAACCTCCAGTTTTCTGGACCCGAGAGGAGTAATTTCTCAATGTTTGAACTCTGTATACCTCGGGTACTTGGGATGCTTTGGGTCAAGAACGAGTATCTTCTGTGTGAACTCTTTGCAATTGATCGCTTTGGGACTGTTTGGATATACGGAAAGTTGTGGAGCGGGAAATCATGTCTGTAGCCTCTTGAGCGTAAAACACCATCGAACGTGAAATCGTAGACTTGTGGTTCCTGAGCGTGAAGTAGTAGGTTTGTTGCCTCTCGAGCATAGAATGCTACCGAGCACAAAGGCATCCGGGCAAGAAAAAAACTATAGACTTGTAGCTGTCGGACGTAAAACCGTTAGATTCGTAGCTGTCGAGCATAGAAAAGCTCCTTTAGCGTAGGACTGTAGATCTGTAGCCTGTGAGCGTAGAACACTATCGAGCGTGAAATCGTAGACCTGTGGTTCCTGAGCGTGAAGTCGTAGGTTTGTTGCCTCTCGAGCATAGAATGCTACCGAGCACAAAGGCATCCGGGCAAGAAAAAACCATAGACTTGTAGCTGTCGGACGTAAAGTCGTTAGATTCGTAGCTGTCGAGCGTAGAGAGCTCCTTTAGCGTAGAACTGTTGATTTGTTACTTCTGAAAAAAAAATTTCTTCGAGCGTGAGGTTTGCGGATCTGTTGCTGTTGAGCGTAAACTGAGCGCCACCGAGCGTGAGATCATCGATTTGGTATCTGTTGAGCGTAAAAGTCATGGATTTGTGGCCTCTCGAGCATAAAAACTACCGAGCACAAAGGCATCCGGGCGTAAAATCGTAGACTTGTAGCTGTCGAGCGTAAAACCGTGGATCCGTTGCTGTCGAGCGTAGAAAAGCTCCTTTAGCGTAGAGCCCGCTGAACCGTCTTGTACGAAAATCCTTTCGAATTCGCTGACCGTCCGTCTTTCGAGGGTAGTGGGCTAACGTAGCATCCAATCATAACCAACTATTAATTTGCGAGATTTGGTTAGGGTCTCGAGGGGTTCGTCCGAGGATTCGAGGAGTCGACCCGGACTGTATATATATCCCAAGCTTTTTTTTTGAGAGAAAAACTTTTTTTCTGTCTTCTGCGAAAGAGAGCTTTCGACTGTTCGAGTTTTTCTTCGTTCCTTCTCCGAGCACTTCGAGTCTTCAGAAATGGCGTCGAAACAAACCCCCTCCGCTAAGGGAAAGAGCATAGGTTCTTCTTCTCATTCTTCTGTCCCGGCGAGGGAATCTCCGGTCGGGCAAGGTGAACTTCCCTCTGAGGGGAGCATCCCGCCGACGACTAGCGCACCCGGCTTTAGAGGTAGAACTTTTTGGGATGACACAAACGACAAAAAATCCTTCGCACACGTTGAACGTGCTTGCGCTAGGTCATCTTCTGTGCTGATAGACTCTTTTGAGGAAGATGACGCACAGAGGCATTTTCATCTTTTACGCCCATATTTCTAATGTGTCAGCGTAAAGACTCCATATTTTCGTAGCTCTGAGCGTAAATAGCTCGGGCTACCGAAAATTGGCGTATTTCATAAAATTTGAATTTTATGTTTTGTGGAGGAGACTTCCGGCGTAAGGTGACCAAATTTGTACAATCTTGGCGTAGAGCACAGACTGTCATTTCCTTGGTCCGTGTGTTTGTGCCAGACTTGTAATGACATATCTTCTTTGCATTATCTTGCAGTTGATCTGGGTGAGTCCCCATTGGCTGAGGTGATGGGCTCCGCTGCCGGGATGCTGCACTCGAACTATCTGGAGGATCTGTCCCATGTGGCATTTCCCATCTCTGGACCCCAGTATCCTGAGGGAAGGGAGCTCCTGATATCGGCCCAGGGTGAGCAAATGCTGTTGAGTATGATCAATGGCGAACCCTTGGTACATGTAGATGGGGAGCAGTATATAAAACCGGCTTTCCTTTTTGAGGACATGATTGATAAACAGTCCCAGACGAAGCCCAAAAGGGAGCCTTGGGTTTTCCCTGCCGGGGATTTGGTCTTGTACCTGCCGACGATGCCGAGGGATTATCCCATCTCGGCCTTCTTCTATGCTGATGTCATGGAAGCTGACTCCTGATCTTCACGGAAAGCCGGGGAAGATCTTTCATCTGAAAGGCGCTGACCAAGGGTCGTTTGTTAGTCGCCCTTCTAGCGTTGTGACGTTGTTTCGGGGACTGTGCCCAGGTAGTGTCCCGAGTGAAGTTAGCTCGGTGATCCAGCCTGTCCAGCTGTCGACCTTCTGTAACGACTTCATGAGTCGAGGTGGGGTGTATCCCAAAGAGAATCCTCGGTGCAATGGGTGGATCGCCCCAACGAACTCCCGATGGAGATGCCTAGTTGACTGGGCCTTGACGTACTTCCGAAGAAAGCTGGAGGGTATCGGACTATATGCCGTCGTGAGTGCGACAAGTGTTGGGTTGCCTCCCAATGCTAATTTATTCTTGGCACTGATGGAGCGGTATATTCCGCTCACCGGGACCTTCGCCACTCCACTGGGGGAGTTGGGATTGGCGCTCCACGAGATGGCAGTTGTCTCGAGACTGCCGATGGGGGATACCACATATGAAGAGTACGTTCCCACCAACCGGGAGTTGGAGGATTTGGACCCTCGGGTGGCGGAAGTATATCAAGAGCTGATGTGTCAGTACTTTGCGTGCACTACTTTTTATGACGAGCCCTCTGATTTGGCCCACACCACTAAGTGGATGTCCTACCTCTTCTTCCATCGGGCTAGGGCCACCAAGTCGGAGAAAGCTTCGGGGGGCAAGAACGAGCCCATGAACTGCTTGGGCGTCCTTAGTGCCCAGGTCATTGCGGCTCTTATGGAAGACGCCAAGGCTCCCGATCAGATTCTCGTTGAGGGTGTAGGAAAGTACCCCGAAGGTACAAAGGCCTACAGTTATTTGAGGTGCTGTCGCAGGCCCCTGTCTAAGGAAGCCCAGCTGGCTGGTTTTCTCTCCATATGGCTGCGTCGAGTGGTGGTGCCCGGTATCGCCTTCGCGGATTGCATTCACCAGAACATCCTATGGCCCGCAGTGCGTCGGGTATTTGGGGCAAGACTGGGCTTGCTTTCTGCCATGGTGTGCCGTATACAGGTTGGCCTGAGGGCCATGACTGATGGGTTGCTCTCTGATGAAGCTCGGCGTGAGAGTTTTCCCAGGGTGGAATTACCATACTTGTACCTGATGGGATGGTTAATTTTTCACAACCCCCGGGTGATGTCTTCCGATTTCGGTAGCAGCTCAGGGGGTATATTCCTGCTGAATTACAGGGATTCCCTCTGGAATATGAATACAGTCTTAGACTGTCGACTGGCGTTGAACCTCAGCCACGGCTGGAAGATCCTTTGTACTCCCCCTCCTGTGCATCGTAACCAGTCAGGGCTGTGGCTTGAGGATTCAGGTCGAGAGAAGACCGTTCTTTCTCCGGAGGCGTTTAATTGGTTGGTCTGTATTAGACCTTCCCATCTGCTGTATAGGAGCGAAGACCATTGCTTCTTCGAGCCCTACCTGCCTAGTCGGTTCGCCAGGCAGTTCGGGTACGACCAGTTGCATGTGGGCAACACCGTCACCAGCTTCAGGTCCAGGGGTGGACTCATTGATGGAGCTAGAGGGTGGCGATATTTTATCATGGGTTGTACGGGGGCAATTTTTATCGTGCCGGTCGTTTCAACCTCTACGGAGCTGCGCATCCTTCACTCCTACGCCCAGTTTTATGTGGCGGTTAACACTTTTCACCGCGATTTCGACAGGCGTGGGAGCTTCAGGGTGCCTTCTGTCAAGCCTGGGGGAAGGGTCGAAGTCCCCTCGGTTTCTTCTGACGAGGGAGAGGAATCTGGTACTCCGGACGAGCCTCTGGTGTCGTTGCCGAGGTGTGTGGTGCCTCTGCCGGCGGGGGCTCTGGTAGTCTCTTCTGGGAAGCGACGGGCTTCTGCCCCGAAGGAAGCTTCCCTTCGTAAGAGGAGGAAGGAGACGGTTGCTCGTCCTCTCCGCATTCCTGGTATTGAGGCTCCTGGGAATGAGCCTGTATCTCCCTGTATCAGGGACGATTCTTTGGCCGGAGGTTCCTCACCTTTCAGAGGGGGACCTTCTATAGTTCTGGCTAGCGGTGCCGGAGAGCCCTTGCGGTCGGCTGTTGTCGCTGCGGCTGCTCCAAGCAGCGGAGCAGGATTGCCTACGTGGCCCCAACAGATGGGAGAATCTTCCCGGAGGTCTGTAGTGGGCGGAGTTACTTCTGTGTTAGCGAGCGAGCTTAGCGAGACTCCGGCTGATGAACCTCGACCGCGTCTCGGGGAAGGCTTGACCGAACTCTTGGCGATGTCGGTCGGCCCACCTCCTTCTCCAGGTATGACAGTTCGTATCGCGTCATTAAGGCGTGGTTTAGCTACATCTGCTGCAGATGCGTTGTATATGCCGTTGGCTCCGGATAAAATATCGTTTTGATGTCTCCTTCTAGGAGGATTACCACTGTGTCTGACATTTTGCTTTCTTGTCCTCTTTTCAGGGGATGACGTCCACGGGGAGTACGGCGTTGAAGCACCTTCCGGCTTTGTTCTGGCTCCTGGCGGTGACGTGGAGGCGCCGGATTTTGAGACAGAAGTGCCTTCTGGGGCTAGCTCGCCCGGAGAGGTTTTGTCGTCTCAAGGGGAGGATGAACCGGTCATCGTGACCTCGCCTGTCGCGAGTATGCCAATGACTTCGATTGTCGCCATCGCACCTTCTTCGACCGTGCCACCTGTTGAGGCGGCGGTGGCTATCTCGCCTGCAATTGTGGCCACTCCGGGCGCTCAGTCGGGTCTAGTCGCGTTGATCGAGCAGCATACCAGCCTCGTCTACACTGGCTTAAAAATGATGATACCGATGGTGTTGGCGAAGAACCTTGACTTCGAGCTCCTGAAGAAGACTTCTCAGCTTTCGATCGAGGTTGTCAGGGGGCTTGGCAATCTTGGAGTACCTGATGCTCTGGAGGCGGTAGTTAATGGTTTAGAGCGACCCATTAACGAATACTTGCAGCGGACTGAGGGCAGCCTGGATGCTGATGTCCAGGCTCGATACGACCTCATGACTGAGCGGCTCGCTACAAAGCTTGAAAGCCTGGACAACTCTATCCAGACGCATAAGCTGGAGATGGATAGGAGAAGAGCTGTTGTGGAAGAAGCCCTTGCCGTTGAGATGTAGTGTCGATCCGAGTACGAAGGGAATGCGGCGAGGGCCTCCAAGCTGAGGGAAAAACTTGCTCGGGCAGAGGAGTGGGCTTCCCAGTCGTTGGCAGGTTTGGAGGTAGCGATTGGTCGACTGAGCGAAGCGCGACGGGATCTGGATCGTACGGAAACTGCCCGTGCGGGCTGTCTTCGGGCAAGGGCTAATCTGACCCTTACGCATACCCCGGAGGCACGGCTGGAGCAGGCTCGCGCCGATGCCTTGGCCCTTAGGAATGAGAGGATAGTTGTACTGGAGCGGCAGATTCATGGCCTGATTACTCCGTCATCTTGATGTATCCCTTCCAATATAATTTTGCCTTCTTCTGGAATGAATAACAGTGACTCTTTTCTGACTGTTGTGGACCCGTCATTTCGGAATGTAAATGGCAGTTTTTTTTTGGCGAGAGTGATATCAGAGGTAGTATGATAATTCTCGATAAACTCCTCTAGCAGGATATACCTATTCAGCGGTCGTACAGACATGATAGGATATGACCTAACTAGTTTCTTTTTTGGCGAGTGGTTTTGTCAGAATTGAGATTCTCGCTATATTCTGCCCGAGTAGGGGGGTTAAGCGTAGTATCTTTTCAGGAATTTGCCGTTGATGGGAGCCATTAATAGGTCTCCGTTGGGCTGGGCTATCCTGTAGGCGCCGTTTGAGAACGTTGTCTCGATCACGTAAGGGCCTTCCCATTTGGGCTAGAATTTGCCTTTACTTCTGTGAGTTAGGATCATCGGCCTTCTCACGGCTAGAACTAGCTCGCCGACCTTGAACACCCTTTCCTTTACTTTATGGTTGAAAGCCCTGGAAATGCGTGCTTGGTAGAGCGCGATGCGCTGTTGAGCTTGGAGGCGTTTTTCGTCTAATCCTTCTAGCTCTTGGAGCCTTAACAGGTCATTCTTTTCTCGAGTTAGCTCATTGGTCACGGCTATTCGGAGCGACGGGATCTGGACTTCAACGGGGAGGACTGCTTCGCTCCCGTAAACCATCGAGAATGGGGTACAGCCTGTCGGTGTCCGTACTGTTGTGCGGTATGCCCAGAGATATTCGTCCAGCTTTTCGTGCCAATCCCTTTTGTTCGAAGAGACGAATTTCTTTAAGAGTTTGATAATGGTTTTGTTGAAAGCTTCCGCCAAACCATTAGCAGCTGGACAGTACGCCGTAGAGGCAATGTTGTGTATCCGGTTATTATCGCAAAACCGATGAAATGCTTGGCTGATGAACTGGGGCCCATTGTCGTGGATTATCCTCCGGGGTATCCCGAAGCGATAGATGACGTGATGCTTGATAAAGCTGATTACGTTGGACGCCTTTACCTCAGCGAGAGGGATTGCTTCGGCCTATTTGGAAAAATAGTCCGTGATGGCCAGTATGAACTGGTGACCCCCGGAAGAGGATGGGTGAATAGGACCGATGATATCCATCCCCCATGCTTCGAAAGGCCAGGATGCGACCGTAGGGTGTAGATGTTCTGACGGTTGATGTATGAAGTCTGCATGAACCTGACAGGCTCTGTAATGCCTTGCATACCGTATCGCGTCTGCGATCATAGTAGGCCAGTAATAGCCCATCCTCCTGATGCGGTCTTGTAGCTTAGGCCCGGGTTGATGCGCTCCGCATACGCCATCGTGAGCTTCACGGATCATCTGTTGTGCCTCAGCGCCAGCGAGACATCTTAACAGCAGTCCGTCGTAGGTCCGGCGATACAGGTATTGTGAAGATGCATCGAAGTAGAAGCGTAACGATCGTCTCTTGACGGATACTGCTTCTTTGGGGTCCTCTGGCAAGATTCTGTATGCCACGAAATCTATGAAGGGACTCGTCCAATCTCTTGTAGGAGGATCGGCGTTTACAGCGTAGCTGCGTTCTAGGTGACAGCTGTTCTTCACACAGAATAAATCTCTGTTAAGAAGGATTACCGAATCTTGCCTTCTTATAGGGGTAGCTAAGTTCGCAGCTAGGCTGGCCAGGGCATCAGCTTCCAGATTCTGAGATCGAGGTACATGCTCTAGGAAGAACCCTTTGAACGTCATGGCTATCTCGACTGTCGCTCGGTGGTAGGGGATGAGGTCTGGATTCCGGACTTCGTATACTCCCCTGACTTGGTTGACGATGAGCAGAGAATCACCGAAAGCTTCCAGGGATTCTACCCCCAGCTCTTTAGCGACTTGGAGCCCGATTAGCAGAGCGTTATATTCTGCCACATTGTTGGAGTAGGGCTCGCTAAGAGAATATGCTCGGTAGATGACGAGCTGATCCGGAGTAACTAGGACGACTCCCACTCCTGAAACGACGTTTCCCTTAGGACCGACTCTGGAGGCGCCATCGAAAAATAGTCGCCATACGTCACTCTCTCTTGCGAAATTACATTCCGCAACTTTATTGGGGATGTCTTCGTATAGTTTGGAGGTCTCCGGGATTGGATGAGCTGCTAGGAAGTCGGCCAGTGCTTGGCCTTTGATGGACTTCTGTGGGACGTAGACCATGTCATATGGCGTCAGCAGCATCGCCCAAGTTGCGAGTCGGGAGTTAAGGGCACTTGGCTTGCTCATCAGCACCCAGAGAGGGTTGATCCTGGAGATGATATGAATAGTCTGGCCGGTGACATAGTGTCGCATCTTCTGGACATCTTCTGGACAGTGAACATCAGAGCCAAGCATTCCTTCTCCACTGGGTTGTACCGGTGTTCGGCCCCGACCATCATCCTGCTGAGGTAGTAGATAGCCTGTTCATGACCCGCATCGTTCTTCTGTGCAAGGAGAGCTCCTAGCGAATGATCCATTGCCCGAACGTACAGCAAGAAGGGTTTTCCCATGACGGGAGACACCAAAACTGGTGGACTGGTTAGGTAGCGCTTGATATCCCCAAACGCTTGCTGACAGGTTTCGTCCCATATGAAGGACACACCTTTCTTCATGAGGTGAGAGAAGGGCTTACATCTCCCCGAGAGGTTGGATATGAATCGCCGGATGTAAGCCAGACGTCCTTGGAACCCCCTGAGTTCCCTCAGATTACGGGGCGGTCGCATTGCTACGATCGCCTGGACTTTGTCAGGGTCTACTTCGATGCCTTTGGCGGTAATGACAAATCCCAGGAATTTGCCACTGGATACCCCCAGAAAGGACTTTGTAGGGTTCATCTTGAGTTGATGCTGGCGCATTAACTCGAATACCGCCCTCAGGTCTCGAATGTGATCACCTTTGAGGCGGCTTTTGACAGCTATGTCGTCCATGTAACATTCCACTATTTTGCGTAACTGCTCACGGAATATGTTACTCATAGCCCGTTGGTATGTAGCCCCGGCGTTCTTTAATCCGAAGGGCATGACCGTATAGTAATATACCCCCAGTGGTGTCCGGAAGGCAGTGTGCTTTTCGTCTTCCGGATGCATCTTGATCTGATTGTATCTCGAGAACCCGTCCATAAAAGACATACGCTCGAAGCCGCAGGTGTTGTCGATCATGATGTCCGTGATGGGAAGGGGAAATTCATCTTTGGGGCAGGCCGCATTTAGATCTCGGTAGTCGATGCAGATACGTACCTTCCTATTTTTCTTCGTGACTGGGACAACGTTGGCGACCCAGTCGGAATATTGTTCTTCCCGGATGAAACTGCAGGTTATCAACTTCTTGACTTCGTCCTCGATGGCGTCCATCATATCCGGGCAAAACCGACGTTGGTGTTGTTTCACTGGCTTCGAATCGGTCGAAATATTGAGCTTATGAGTAGCTACCCTCGGGTCTAGGCCTGGCATGTCCTCATAACCCCATGCAAAGACGTCGACATATTCCTTTATCAGCTGTATGATCTCTTCCTTTTCAACTGGGGGAAGATTGTTACTGACAAATATTGGCTTTGGTGAGAGCTCACCCCCAACGTTGACTTGGATAACTTCGTCCTTGGTGGGAGGTTCTCTCTGCTCGAAGCAGAATTCCCACTGTGTATCTATTCCCAGGAGTCGTTCTCGAACGGCTCCGTATCCTGTTCTTCGATTTCTGAGGGGTTTGTCATCACCATATTCACTGATCGTGTTAGTTTGAGAGTATCAGGTGAGTCGGAGGACGACGAGCTGCTCTGGGAAGATGGAAAGGGGTCCTCATCTGGCTTGGAAGTTGCGAGGGAGGTGGCATACCCCAACCCGAGACGAGTCTGTTGATAGCGGGGGTCGTCGCACGGCGGCGTCCGTCTGCCTCTTCCGTAGTTGAGGCCTGGCTTCCGCTTCAAGTCGTAGCCCATGTTTTGCATGATCCTCCGTGCTTGCGGGCTGTATTGGTGAACCTGCACTTTCCCGGTATCATCATCGAAAGGATCTTCCTGGACAGTCGGTCGGTTCCGCATACGACCAAAGATTATTGAATGCTGACTGCTGCAGGTAGGCGGGACAATGAAGATAGAATCCTCATGTGGCCCATATGCTGTGACGACGTTGGATGGCGACGTTACTTCCCAGACATACGGATGGTAGGAGTTTATAGCTTCTAAGAACTTTTGAGCCATTGGTTCTACCTCGTCATGTGGAGTGGGTTCATGTTTCGAAATCTGAGTACCGATGTACCGGAAAAGAGGATGTTTATTATCATCTGGAACTCCGTTCCTGGTGGCATTTACATCAGTCGGCTGCTGGTTGCGCCGAAGGTTGATGACTATGGGTGGAGGCTTCCGGTTCAAAGTGATTACTAGAGGATCACCCCTTTCTCCTGACTTGGTCTTTCTCAGGTGGACAGCCATAGGCTCTATGGCTTTTGGACGAGCGGTTCGTCCTTTCACTTTGATTGACAGTGGTAGTGTGGCAGAGGGCTCTTCGGGCTCCCGGTGGGATTCCTTTTTCGCCTCTCCTGGCACTTCTTCCGTGTGGTCATGGGAGTACAACACGGCATCGGAATAGTAGGATTCTATTCCTTTAAACGGGTTTAGGTCAGCCACCTCCGTTTGTACGGTTCCTTGTGCGTCTACATATTTAAGGCATTGATGTTGGGTTGAAGGAACTATGTTGTGGTCGTGAATCCATGGTCTTCCCAGCAAAATATTGTAGGATACCTCTGAATCGATGACGTAACATATGGCCACTGACCTAAGGTTGCCGATCTGGACTCTCAAGCGAATCTTCCCTAATGGTTTACTTCTTCCGGCGTTGAAACCCACGATTGTAGTGGTAGTGTAAGCCAGCTCGCTGGTAGGAATTCTCAATGGCCTGAGCAGACTGTGAGGGATGATGCTGATCGATGATCCCGGATCTATGTGAATCCGGTCGACCTCCATGGAACCGACGTACCCGATGTAATAGAGGGGCCTGTCATGTCTATTATGTTTTAATAGCATGTCGTCTTGAGTGAAAGTGATATTTGGGACCACCTCCATCACACTGTGGCATTGAGGACATGCCACTGGTTCCTCGTCGGGGTACTTGAGCTGGGTCAAATATACTTTCGCCTGCATCAGTGCTTCACTCAGGGCCAGATGAGTGTCGGGGGAGAGCCTGAGTAGCTCGAAGATGGATAACCTGGCTGGCGTATTGGCCAGTTGGGCCAAGATGTCAAACTTGTACGGCTTCTCTAAACCTTTGTTCGGAATGTTTTTCACAGGTTTGTCGAAGCGTACTTCTTTCTGTTTTGCCTTTTCCGCCGGAGTAGGTTTCGCAGAGCTGATACTTGGTACGACGGGACCTTGCTCTGACGGTTTGGTAGCTGGAGCGTCAGCCGACACCCCTTCCTGATTTGCTCTGTCGTTGTCGAGGTAGGCCCTCCCTGAACGGGTTGCGACAAGTATCTCGTCTCCGTCTGATGTAGAAGAAGTTGTGACCATGTAGCATGATCTGTATTTAGGATTCTTCTTGGGGGTAGCCCTGGTTGCCTTGGTCTCTTCCTCGAGATCTGACACCAAATCTTGGTGAACCCACATAATCTCGTCACGCCGGGTAGTTAGGGGCACCAGGTTGTGATCTTGACCCCTAGCAGGGGGGAGGTTAACGATGCTCATCGTTGCCCGGGAGATAGGTGTAACACCATCAGGGACCTTTTGGGGAGGCAGATTGCCAAACTGCAGAGAGATCATGTTCGTCGTGACCGTTTTCTCGGTGTTGTGCAGAGTGATGGCCTTAGCATCGATCAACCCCTGGATCTTCTTTTTTAGTATATAGCATGCCTTTGCCGGGTGGTGTACGTATCTGTGGAAGACGCAGTATTTTGGGTCGTCAGTATTGCCGGCCTCCTGGGGCCGCCTTAGTTCTGGGAGGGTGATCTTGCCACTTTTGACGAGATATTCGAAGATACTTGGGATATCGTCGTCGTCGAAAGAGTAGACTTCGACGGGCCTAGGAGCCCCCGGTTTTGCTTGGGCAGTCGCCACAATCTTTGGCCTGGCCGTGTTGATTGCCAGGGCTTCCTTCCCTTTGTGGCCACGATGATGGTCGCTGCCAGGGGATGACCTCTTGCCTCTGTCAGACGCGGAGATCATGATGCCATTGTCGCGCGCCTTGCGACTGTTGTCTTCGGCGGCTACCACCGAGAGGATGAACGAGGGCCAATCATGGAACTGATATGGTCCTGTGAACACTGAGACCACGGGAAGGAGGTTCTTCCTGCAAATGTCCACCAATGCTGAGTCTGGAACTCCTGGAGGCATCTGTAAGGTGGCCTGACGAAAGCGTTCGATGAAGACGCGAACGTCTTCCTTTTCCTTCTGCTTGACTTCGATGAGAGAGGACATAGACATGTCCATTTCTCCCTCGTAGAATCGCGTGAAGAATAGAGCTTTGAAATCCTCGAAGGAAGTAATGCAGTTGTCCGCCAAGCTACGGTACCACTGATAGGCTACTCCTGAGAGGCATCCTTTGAACACCCGAGTGAGGAGGGCATCGTTCCCTTGTAGCAGCACCGTCATCATACTGAAATAGTTCATGTATTGGCTTGGTGATGTTTTTCTCTCGAACAGAGCCATCGCCTGAGGTTTGTATTTTGGAGGAAAAGGGACCTCTTCCCAGATAGCTAGGTAGGGCTGATTGATTCCCAGTTTCTTGAGCTGATCTTTGTGCTTCAAGGTGTTGAACTGGGCTTTCAACTCCCGTACTGCCTGCATCGAATTTTTTGCTGGAAGCGGAGGAACTGCTGACTCTTGATCTAGAGCAGGTTCTTGGCTTGGGTTGGATGGTGGCAAGTCCACCCCCACACGTATCTGAGTTGGCGGGACCGATGCTTGAACCATGGCAGTTGCGTGCTGAGTTAGCATCATCTGGTGCATATTCTCCATTATGGACTGTATTTATTTCAGAGACGTCTCCAGGACAGTGATGCGTTGTTCTGCGACTCCTGACGGCGACGCTTTCTCGCGTTCGTCTTCGATGGCGTAAGCTCCCATTTCTCTGGGCGTCGTCGAAGGGTAAGTATAGGTCGCTGCAGAAGTCGACTCTATACTCTCGACGTCTGATCTGAAAGATTGGCGACCCCCAGCGTCGGAATCAGATGATTACGAAGCTGGTTGCTGTGACCTGGCATGGGTGTTTTGGAATACCCCAGCTTCAGCGTTCCTGAGGAGGTCTTCGAATCTTCTTTGGCTCGGAGGCTCAGAGGGAAGACGTCTTGAGCTCGACCCTCTTTTAGGTATGCGTGAAGCCATGTTCACGGACGCATACGCGTGCTCTTCCTCCGGGAAAGATTGAGAGTAGTTCAATCGGTCGAAGACCGATCGTTTTGCTTTAGAACAGTAGCAGTCAATCACAATCTTATGACTATTACAACATTGTTCCCTAGGGGGCGTAATAGACATATTGAAAGGTCTCCTCTCCTTACGCTTCTGGATTAGGCATTCGCGTAGGTCAGGAGTAGCAACTTGAGCTTGTTTTGCGCCGTGGGACTTCCCCTGGCGTGATTTGGAGATTCGCTCAGACTGGCATAAAGCTGAAGAGGCGTTCAGTCGACTGTCGTCTTCCCGCATAAACCGGAGGATAGGCAGATTGCTTCTTCGCTGGCGTAACGGCCGAGGAGTTGAGTACTCGCCTGCTTGCTTCCCCTGGCGGAGATCACAGCGCTCATTTGGTTTACCGTAGAGGCCGGATGTTGCTTTGCGCGTGGTGCGTGATCAGTTCTTCCGATTTGGCGTTGAGGCACCATCGAAAGTTTTGTCTGTACCGCGCGTAGCGGGAGACTGGTTCCTACGCGTAGAGCGCAGGGGATACTTCTGGGTCAGCGCTGAGGCTTTGCCCGAAGTTTTGTCTGTACCGCGCATAGCGGAAGACTGATTTCTGCGCGTGTAGCGCAGTGGATACTCTTGGGTTAGCGCTGAGGCTTTACCAGAAGTTTTGTCTGTACCGCGCGTAGCGGGAGACTGAATTTTACGTACGGGGCATGGAGGGAGCGATGCTACCACCTCATTGGTCGGAGAGATCGGAGAGATCGGAGAGTCCACAGGAACAGGAGAGGATGTCTTGGGCATCCAGACTTTGCGTAGCTTCCTGTTGTCTTGGACGGAGAGAGAGTGAGAGCTATCCCCAGTCCGAAGCATGTCTTCGTAGGCAGACTGGTCGAAATGAACGACCAGCACCTTCTTCACGGTTCCTACAGATACCGTATCATGTTGAGCAATTACTTCCTCGTCAGAAGAGAAAGATGTCCCCAGCAGAGTCGCCATCTTGTTTGTGGTAGTTTTAAACGAAAGAGATGAAAGTGTATTTCAATGGCGGGGTTTATACGAGACCCGTGCCCTTTGGTTCACAAACAATGTATACAATTTGATCCTATACGAGGATGTGGGAGTACAATTTATTTAATCTGGATAAAAATTGCTATAGGTGTCTGATCTGCGGTCGATCACTTTAGCCCTTGGACTACACGATGTTGAAGAAGTGCCGTGGAAGACAGGATGCAGCTTCGGAGGTTGCAAAGGAGGGTGGATGCACGATGCTAAAGGTCGTCGCTCCCTATTCCTTGCCTGAGCTCTGTATTCTTCTCTCTCTCTCTCTCTCTATCTCTCCCTCTTGATCTCCGGTTCGATGACCTTGTTCGATTCTTCTTTCAAAGTTTCGACCTTTGATCTGATGTTGGTATTCTTGACCAAATTTTTTGACCTTGTTCCCCATTGACAGGGGCCTCTATTTATAGAGTCTTTGGTGACAGCGACCATTCTGTTGGTGTAGCAACCGAGGAGTGGGAAGTACAGCACCCTTTTACACAACGGTTAAAGTAACCAATGCCTACGTATAGATGATCTTTTGACTGAGCGGGTGACGTGGGTCCAACTAAGGGGACACAACACGTACGGTTGCTACTAAGATCACGGCGTAAAAGCCACGTGGGTAGGTATCCATTGTGTAGAAGAGGTTGGCGTAGAAGCCAAATGTCCGTCACCATGGCATAGAAGCCAAGTAGGCATAAAAGCCGAACAGGCATAGAAGCCGAGCAGGCATAGAAGCCGAGTAGGCGTGGAAGTCGAGTAGTCGTAGAGACTGAGTAGGCGTGGAAGCCGAGTAAGCACAGGCCCTGAATGGGCGTAGAAGCCGCTGCATATCGTGCCAGAATGGGCGTAGAAGTCGCTTGAGCACAGATCCTGAATGGGCGTAGAAGCCGCTGCGTACCGTGCCAGGGTGCTGATGTGGACGTCTTTAGCCGGAATTACGGTTTTTGGAGATATAATCAAATCTTTGACAGAGATTTGCCATCATCCTGTGCATTAAATGCGGAGACGTGCCTTGAGGGAAAACTGTCACCGCTCTGTGCGTTTTGACGGAGGGACGTGCCTTGAGGGAAAACTGTCACCGCTCTGTGTGCTTTGGCGCAGAGACGTGCCTCGAGCCCTGTACGAAGTGCAGATTTTGACGTGGCAGGCGGTTTGTCTTCCGCGGAGCGTAAAACAGCCCATGTTTGCCTGTGTAAAACAAGGCAGCGTGTTCCCTTTGTACGCGAAAGAGCGGTTTACGCCGGGGGATTTTAGTAAGCGCCGGTTTGGTGATATTTTAACCAAATCCTCTGCATTAAATGCCGAGATCTGCCATCATTACTGTGGGGCGTGTCCCGAGTGGTCTGCGATCGTTTCCAGCCGTCGTCTGGGTAGCCGTGCAGCACTTTCTGTCAGGAGTCAGAGGTCAGTTTTTTTTGTACGACTGGACAGTTTCTTTTTTGGGAAGACAAAGCGTTCCTCGTACGCTTTAATGCTGCTTTGAGAGCGACTGGGTTTTATGCCATGGAGGCGATGAAGAACCCTGTTTTACGCTGGATGGCTCTGAAGGCCTGTGTTTACGCTGCTCTGCATTAAGACGCTGCGTAGATCTTCCAAGCGTATTTTTCATGCTTCTACAGTGCCAAGTGTACCGAATGGTGCACGCAGCATAACCGGACACGTAAAAATTTGTGGCGACTGATTCGGACGCGTGTGCGCTCCGGAATCAGGCCGTATTCGCGGACACATTTCGTGTCACAACTTTTATAGAACTCGCGCATATTTTGTGCACGCTTGTCAGATTGTGACGAAACTTGTGCCACTGGACTCGTGGTAACGCGCTGGTCCTGTGACCCAATTTTCATGCATTTCTGAGACGGTTGATCAGATCGCCAATTGGCAGGCCCCACAATTGACTTTTTGGACAAAATTCTGTTCGGCCCATCGAAATCCACATTTGGACATACTGTTGGGTTCGTATTGACATCTAGAGTTGTTTGACCTATAGTTTGTCCCATTTAGAGACTGTTACCTTTGGCACGTTTTTCGGTGCAAAGTGGGCCACACGTGGACCCCACTTTTGGCCAAAATTACCGTTTGCTCCTGTGTCCAAATTGGATGGAAGGGATGTACTTTTTAGCTATTTTGCTCATTCCGAAAATGTTGGTGATGTTTATTTCAGCATCCGGAGACGTTTGTTCGGAGTCCTTAGTTCCAGGTTCAGTGTCCTTGACATTTGGGCGCGTACACTTTACAGATTTCTTGCCAGGCAAGTATACCTTGCCATTGTACTATTTTTACATTCCATATGAGGCATGCATGTTTACTTTCTATTTATTTAGTTCATTTATTTTAACTGTTATATAAACTGCGCGTCCAAGGAAACTTGGGTGCAACGACGGTGTCGTCGAACTATGTTTTTATTTATGTATATGCATTGGACCTACTATATGAGACTACCCTATTTTCAAAAGGCATTTATGTTTCATTGGCCATGACACTATTCTTACACGAGTGTGAGTCACATGTAGGACACGGACTTACGTTCTCGGCTGGCCACCGGTACGTATAGGTCGTACGACGGATAGGGATAACTGCCAATAGAAACTTTGCATGCTAGTAGACCTGGCAGTTATTAGAGGTATTATCGTGTCATGGACATGACATGCTTAGAGCATTGGGTGGGGAGAACAACAAGTAAGGCATTTGGGCTCCTTTGCACTTTTCTTGTGTAACCTGTACGCTCCGCCGGAGATGCGCGGTCATGATGACACCTATACTACTTGGCGGGCCTCCGCCGTTCAAAAGACGACGTGCCTTTGTAGGCCCCTGGATCTCTAAGAGAACTATGCCAATCCTATTTATGGCCAGATAGCCCACTTGTTAGAAAGTTGTTCTCAAACTGCATTCACATAGATGGTTAGACGACCCCAATGGATGTTTATTTTTAGTACTTTATTGGCATATGCTTTTTGTATCTTGTTATGTCCCTCTGAGGACCTGGTCCCTTCTAGATATAGGTGAGCAGGAGTACCCGCAGGAGTATGGACCTGGACCTGACGCTACCTATCAGTCTGAGGAGATCTTACCTTCTGATTATATGTGATTCATTGCAGCTGTTTAGAGATTCTAGTTGCTATTCTTTTCTAGACATTTATTCTTATATTAGAGTTTATTCTCTTCTCTCTTTAGTAGTTTATTATAGTCGATTTGCAGTGAATTTGTTTCCACCCGACTATCACACTTTGAGATTACTATTTGAGACTGCTTCTTTGATATTCATTTATTGATTTCCATTATTCTATTATTTGTGCTGTGGATGAGATATAGAACTGCGTGTGACTTGTTGTGACATATATTACCACTGTGGATTGGATATTCATGTACAGCGTACGTGTGTATATGGTTTCCATATATTGGAGTTCATATATATACGGCTGGCGTGTTACGTATTCCTAGTCCTACGTATTTTGGGACTGGGGCGTGACAAGTAGGCGGCTTGCGAGCGGAGTCGTGAAGCGCCTCTTTCTTCCTCCCTTCCAAAATCTAAGTGAGTGGCTACCAACCCGATTAGCTAGCCCTGCTTCCAAGCTTCACAGCTAAAACACTTGCATTCTCGTGCCCCGATCAAACGATACCAAGTAATAATAATAAAAAACCAAGATAAAAGAGAATAGACATGGTTAATACTGCTTGTCAATCAAACTTGGAAACGGTTACTTACTTGCATGCTTGTTCGTTCAGAATATTTATCATATGCATAATACAAGTTAGAATGTATGCTCTTCTTTAAATTATGCTATGAACAGAACTCATCCTGAATGCAATAAATCTGAATAGGGAGACTATGCTAAAGTAGATCTCCCCCTGTTACTGTCTTGTGCCTGCTATTGCCCTGAATTGCCTTAACTGTTAACTTAGTGTATATGTTGATCACGGACAACTTGTGCACAAGGTCTTAGTTCCTGCGGACGGTTGCTGGGGCACTGGCACCGATCCGATCCGGACGGAACTCCTGAATAGTCGCCTGTATCGGATGGAATAACTCGTAGCGCCCATGTTCATTGCGTTACTTGTTATTTCATTCATATACTATGCCCCGTCCATTATGGCATCCCGTCAGTGATCCCCTGTATATTTAAACCTGTTGCAAACTAACTTGTGTCTTCGTGGCAGGGAAGGCATGGTAAGTATTGTGCAGGCAATTCAGACGGGCAGGTAAAATCTACCGAATGGTGGCACATTCATTTCAATAAATTCTTTATGCTGCTTACTTGTAAATGAACTAAGGCAAGATAAAAACCCACAAAATATGCATGCTTCATTAAAACAACGTGTTGATTGGTATAGTTCGGCTAGCTCGCCTTCACCAGTATGTTTCGACATGCTGACCCTCGTTGAAACAGGTTCTCCGCACCAAGGCGAACCGAGCGAGGAGCCGAAGTCGTCTTCCCGATCCAGTTCAGCTGTTGGCGCATCTTCACCGCTCCCTTGAAGCATTTTGAAGACCGGAGCTTGCAACTCTTCATACACAAATGCAGCTCCGTGGCAAAGCTATCCTCCAGCTTGGAGGTCTATATCTTTTGAAGTTTAGTAAAGGGATATAAGGTACAGGACTGCTATCTTATTTTGAGTCATCTCTTTTGTAAGCCGTTCGGCATATTAGCTGACTCGTTCAAGAGTTTGTAATAGATGTTCATTATCAATAAAGAGAACTTTTCCATGTTTCAAATCTGTGTTTCAATTTATCTGCGTACTCTGAATATGTGCTTGTTATGCAAATCATTAAAGCCTTGTACGGGCGCAACCCCAGGCCCGTACGGCGGTCACGATTCGGGGGACGCCTCAAACGATTCTACGGAATCGGGTCGTGACACCGGCCCCCTCTACCCCTTTCTCAAGTTACTATGTAATGTCCATTATACCCCTTGGGGCCTCTCATGAAAAAATAATTAAGGAGGAAAGCTTCTAGTTTAATAGTTTAATTAAATTAATTATCCTCCTAATCAATGGGCTTTCTAAAGGGCTCAATCTAACAATTAATACTTGTTGGTCCATGAGTCTAAACTAAACTAGTTAGGTCCACTAACACAAGTCCAAAATAAATAAATAAATAACGTCTAACAGCAATTAAATAATACAATAAATAATTATTTTATATGCACAATATTTAATTAATTATGAAATTACTAAAATACCATTTTCTAGAAAATGTGGTAGTGACAATACTAAAGATCAATATCATAATCTGTCAGTAACTCATGCCATCTCCTCTGACGCATTTTGAGGTCCCTCTGCATAAATACATACCTCAAGATCTTATGATCTACAAAGATCTCTACCTACTCACCATATAAATAATGTCTCCAGAGCTTGAGTGCAAACACCACTGTGGCTAACTCCAAATCATGAGTTGGGTAATTCTTCTCATGGTCTCGAAGCTGCCGAGATGCATAAGTAATAACCCTACCATGCTTCATAAGAACATACCCTAGCCCAATGCCTGATGCGTCAAAGTAAATCATGAACCCACCTAGTCTGACAAAAAGTGTCAGAATAGGAGCTGAAATCAAACTTTACTTGAGCTTCTCGAAAGAAACTTGATAAGCATCTGACCACTCGAAGCGCATGACCTTACACGTCAGCCATGTTAAGGGTATGAAATTCTAACAAAGTCTACCACAAACCGCCTGTAATAGCCTGCTAATCCCAGAAAATTATACACCTCCGAGAATATACTAGATACTGGCCAACTTTTGATAGCCTCTACCTTCTTGGGATCCACCTCTGCACCTCCACCGAAAATGATGTGACCCAAGAGTGAGATACGTTCTAGCCAAAAATTATACTTGCTAGACCTCACATATAGCTGATGCTTCCGAAGAGTCTGGAGTACTATGCAAAGATGTCGCTCATGCTCTGCCTCAGTCCGACTGTAGATCAGGATATCATCAATAAATACTATCATGAACTGGTCTAAGTGAGGCATGAAGATGCGATTCATGAGATCCATGAATATCGCTGGCACATTGGTCGTTCCCAATGGCTATATCTAGATCTGAATGCTAACTTGGGTATATCCTGCTCTCTGTGTCACGTCCAGTGCCAAAATATGTACGACTAGGAATACGTAAGCATGACAAACGTATGTATATGGCAACTCCAATATATGAAAACCATAACACATACGTACGTTGTATTATGAATAAAAATTCACAAGTGATATATATTTTATGTCATAAGTCACAGGCATAACTAGATCTCATCCACAGAATCAAATAACCAATCAACTTTATAACTGAATCAAGTATAAAATACTTGATAAGAACAAGTAGTTGGGTGAAGACAAATCCACTACCAACTAGAATATAAGAAAAATAAAACAAGTACATCTAATGATCAATGAGGTTCGAAGAGAAGACCTTCTCGAAAGAGAGATAAGTATCAAGTCCTGATCCGTGCTCCTGTGAATAGTCAAGATCGTCTACACCTGAAAAGGGACCAGGTCCTCAGAGGGATGTAGAAAGATACATAGAAGCAAGCCAATTGAATATATTAAAACATGCATAATAGACAGAAAATATATAAGTACGTTGTACTAGACAATCTATATTAAATACATAATGAGGAAAACCATTTCGACGTATGGGTAGGTGTAGGATACTCTATCTATCTCACAACTCACACACACGTCTATGAACATCAGAAGCCATCATACCTCGAGGTTAGCGTCCATCGGGATACCATAAATCAACATACCTCGAGGGTAGCGACCAGCGTGACAAAACTACCGTATTGCGTGCTAGTTACTACGGTTTACCAGAGTGGATATAACCCATATGCCTACTGATTGTCCTCCCCTCCCATGATACTATATGTCAAGTGTGTGTCAACATATATAGTATATAATTTTGACTGAAAGAAAACACCTATATAATAAATATATAAAAATATGATAAGCATGCAAAGTACTATAATAATTTGGTAAGGTATCTTGCCTGGCAAGAAAGCTGCGAAGTGTAAGCGTCCAGACGTCAAGCACAAGGGATCAAAACTATGGCATCAGAATGAACGTCCTGGATGCTGAAATAAACATCAGTAACGTTCCCAGAATAAGCGAGATAGATAGAAAATACTATCATTTTGTCCAATTTGGACACAGGGGCAAAACAATAATTTAGGGTCAAAGCGGGGTCCACATGTAGCCCACTTTGCACCAAAATATATGCCAGAGGTAAAGGTCTCTAAATGAGACAAATTATAGGTCAAACAAATTTTAAACGTCGATACGAACTCAACGGTATGTCCAATTTTGGATTCCGGTGAGCCGATCACAAATTTGCCCTTCAAGTCAACCCGTGGGGCCCACGAATAGGCAGCTTGGTCAACTGTCTCAGAATTACGTGAAACTTGGGTCACAGGACCAGCGTGATACCACAAAACCAATGGCATAAGTTTCGTCATATTCTGACTAGCATACACAAAATGGGGTGGTATTTTACAAAAGTTGCGATACGGGAACTTTTTACGGATACGGGTTGATTTCGACGTGCGCACACGTCTGAATCAATTTCTGTGAAAGCCAACATGTCAGGATATACTATACGCGTCTTTTGGTGTAATTGGTACATGACGAGGCGGTCCCGTTTGGCAGGGCGCACTCCGTATTATAAATTCTAATATTTTAAAAACAAGTTTTTCTCAGATTTCTACTTAATTTATCTTGGATTCTAACACAAAATAAATTAAACTAATTTACAGGAAATGATCTTGGTTATATAAGCTTTACACAACAAAAGTAGATTTCGATTTGGATGTCTATGTTGGAAGATATCGGCCTCGAAACATAGGTCGTTGGGGGCAGTTTATAGCAGTTTTAAAAATATAATTTTCTTTTAATTTGGCTTCGATTTCTACCTAGTGTTTAACGTTGTTCGAATGAAACTAATTAATGGGGTTTAGAGAGGGATAGGTTATGATCATACCGGCGAAGACGGATCAGAAATTGGTCGAGAGATGAGACAGAAAATGGTGCGTGAAGGGGCGGTCGTTGCTGCATGTTCCTGCCGCGGTTGATCGTGCGGTTCGCTGTCGCGGCCGGGCCGGCAGCTCTCCGGCGGCGACGCGGGGGCGCAGGGATCGGAGGTCGGTGGCACAGGGCTTGGGGTGTCAGAGGTTAGGGTTAGGGTTTAGAATCATATGTATATATATATATATATATAGGGGGCGGGGGAGATAGGACCTGGGCCGCGGGTACTGTGCTCGGGGGGGGGGGTTATGGTTTGGGATTAGCTTAAGGATTTAAGATTAGGTTTAAGGGTTTATAAGATTTTCTTTTTTTTCTTTTTCTTTTTCTTTTTCTTTTTCTTTTTATCTTTTTGTTTTATTATTACTATTACTATAATTATTATTATTACAAATATTATTATTATTATTATTATTATTATTATTATTATTATTATTATTATTATTACTATTATTATTATTATTACTTTTATTATTATTATTATTATTATTATTATTATTACTATTACTAATATTATTATTACATTTAATAACTATATATTATTTACATATATATATGAGGTATAGAAAAAAAATATTTGTACCCAAAGATAATTTCTAAAAATATATCACTCTTCTACAAGGATTTCTAAAATAAAACAAAATAAAAATAATAGTTTTTATGCAATAATTCTAAATGAGTAATTATCTAGGTAATTAAATCAATAAATTTTTATTTTCTAATTAACTAAAAAATAATATAAATAAATTAAATAATTAATTAAATACATATAATATTTAAAATTAGGGGATTTTATATTCTACCCAACTTACAAAAATTTCGTCCTCGAAATTAACACTAATTCATATTCGTAATAAATTACTATAGCTATTAACACTCCGTTGCTAGCTAGCAACGCTTCTTAAAAGGTTGGTCAGCCATTCTAACACTTTTCTCCCTTATTTCTATACAATATTCTTTTATCCTCTAACTCGTCTACACTACCCAACTTATAAGAATTATACTAGTAGTCAAAGTCTTTTGAGGCTATTGTCTAGGTTGTAAGGCGAGTTTATTCATTGGGTCAAAAGTTTTTTTTTTATACTTGTCTGGAATCTCATAACCATAATTTTTCTCTGTAACCGTCAAGTATTGTAGTCTAATACTGCCACGCCACCTGGCCAGTATGTCTGCAAATAATTTGACTACTCTACTATAATGGTCTAGCTGCAGTTGTCGCTACCTCGCCTAATAATTTGTCATAGTCATCAGTTCGTAACAAGTGCCTTCAACTCTTTCCTAAGCTTAGTCTATGTTTTAGGACAACAATTAAGGTCTTGACTAACTTTATAAAACTATTAGAAGTATGAACTATTTCAACAATCCCACTAATTTCTATTAGACTAAAGGATGCTACTCATGGTCTAAAAATAATAAGAGAATACAGATATTGTTATAGTGCATATACATAAGGGTTATCATTATGAACTCATCTTTTAGTTATTAATCATTACTAACCCATTTATATTTTAACTAACAAAATAAGGGTGAGGTTGAAGTAACTCAAATAATTCATGATGGCACGAAATATGCAACTACGGTAGGAAGAATTAAGCATGTGATAAGGGATGGATATGGAAGAGAAGATGAGATACCCTAAGAGGACAAGATGGTGATAGAAAAGAGAATACTATTACTGCTACTCGTGTCATCCATTAGCATCATGGGTATGCCATCTAGTTAAAATATCAACATATCCTCAAAAAATTTAACACCAAATATATCATATTGTGATATGCCCTTAATTACAAAACATAGTCACAAAGTAATATGATTGGCCTATGGGGTATATCTAGTACTCTCCGTGTATCAAACTCATATCAAGCACGAACGTTTATCTTTCTGAAATAGGGAAAGACAAAAAACAATAATAAAGAATTCAAGGAGGGGGTGATAAAATACAAGTACGGGTTTAAGGCAATTTAAAGAATTTAAAAAGAGAGTTGTCAGGGCAGTTGTGGATTAAAGTCTTATTTTGGTAAATTCCTATTTGTATGCTCATATTAGTACAGTTATGTAACCAATACGATATGTTCGGACATGTCTAAAGGGAAAGTATATTCGTCTACTAGTCAACTATATATCTCAATCCACGTAAAGTAGTCATGCGAAGAGCGAACCAAGTGCATTTAGGTTGATCAGACCGTAATACATTGATTCTGATTTAGACAATGTATTAGTAGGCGTCCCCAATAACACATATGTCATGAACAAGCTTGATAAAGAATAAGCTTACAAAACTAGGCTATAAAATAGCAGCATAAGCGGAGGTAGTCCAAAAAATATAAGTACGCTGGATTATGATGAAGGAAGGTACAAAATAATTCAAGTTCACAAAGAAGATAAGACTTGTCCGGTGCTGTGCCTCTACAGTTGCCAGACTAACTTCTTGTCTAAGTCTCTAATCAACCAAATGGGGGTATGGGCCTCTAAGTTCTACAGTCTGGGTAGACACTATCTTCTTATGCAAGCCTATAGTTGGTGTCATTCAATTACACTTCATTAATGGGTCAAAAGGACTATGTGGTACTAGGTTATGAGGCATACTACCCAACTTATAAGAATTTAACTAATAATGTTATTGAATAATATAGGGTATATACCTAGTACAAGTTACCTTCCTAACCCCTATCAAGCATGAGAGAAAAGATAAGATTAACATTATGAAAGGATCGAGCAAGATGCAATACAAGCAATCAAATAAGAATGCAAAATAAAATCAAGAGAGGTGATTAAATAAGTGGATGAGATCCTATATTCTAATCCAATGCGCAGGCTTGCTCGGTACTGTTTATGGTGATAAACGGGAAAAGATTGATAATGTGGAAAACGAGGTCTTATACGAAAACCCGCCCTTCTTTTATGTTTACAAACAATAAAGATTGTACAATTTGATCCTACACGAGGATGACTAAGGACAATTTATTTAATCTGGGCAAATATTGCTATAGGTGTCTGATCTGCAGTCGATCACTTTAGCCCTTGGACCACACGATGTTGAAGAAGTGCCATGGAAGACAGAAAGCAGCTTCGAGGGTTGCTAAAGAGGGGGGATGCACGATGCCAAAGTCGTCGATCCCTTCTCTTTGCCTGAGCTCTGGATTCTCCTCTCTCTCTCTCTCTCTCTCTCTCTCTCTCTCTCTCGACCTCTTTTCTCCAATTTTTCTGACCTTTAATTTGTTGACCTTTTTTCCTCTGTTGATAGAGGTCTCTATTTATAGAGTTTTTAGTGACAGTGACCACACAGTCGTCGTAGAAACCTAGTGGAAAGTACAGCACCCTTTTACATGACGGTTTAAAATAACCAATGCCTGAGTATAAATGACCTTTTGAGTGAGCATGTGACGCGCGTCTAACTAAGGGACAGAACGCGTATATCTGCTGCGAAGATCACGGCGTAGAAGCCACGTAGGTAGTTATCCCTTGTGTAGAAGAGGTTGGCATAGAAGCCAATGACTGTCACCATAGCATAGAAGCCAAAATAGGCATAGAAGCCAAAATAGGCATAGAAGCCGGGTAGGCGTAGAAGCCAAGTGGGCATAGAAGTCGAGTGGGCATAGAAGCCGAGTGGGCGTAGAAGCCAAGTGGGCCTAGAGGCCGAGTGGGCGTAGAAGCCGAGCAGACGTAGAAGCCAAGTGGTTATAGAAGCCAAGTGGACATAGAAGTCGAGCAGGCGCAGAAGCCAAGTGATGTGGACGTTTTAGCCGAAATTACAGCTCTTGGAGATATAATCAAATCTCTTGCATTAAATGCAGAGATCTGTCCCCATCCTGCGCCTTAAATGCAGAGGCTTGTCTTTAAGATTTGCCATCATTCTGCACATTAAATGCAGATACGCGACTCGAATTCTGTACGAAGAGTAACTGCTGATGTGGCGGTCTGTTTGCCTTCTGTGGAGCGTAAGAAGCTCACGTCTGCCTGTGTAAAACTGGACGGCATATTCCCTTATATGCGTAAGAGTAGTTTACGTAAAGGGGGTGCCACTAAATGACGGTTCGGTGACATTTAATCAAATCTCCAGCATTAAATATGGAGATCCACCATTATCCTGTGCATTAAATGAGGAGGCATATTTTGAAGGCCTGTCACCCTTCTGTGCATCAGGTGCAGAGACGTGCCTTGGGCATCTGTCAGTATTTGGCGCTTCAAGTGCAGAGGCGTGCCTCGAGAAACTGTCACCGCTCTGCGCATTAAATACAGAGACGTACCTCGAGCCCTGTATGAAGTGTAGCTTTTTGACGTGGCAGGCTGTTTGTCTTCTGCGGAGCGTAAGCATCTCACATCGGCATGTGTAAAACTAGGCAGCGTATTCCTTCGTATGTGTAAAAGTGGTTTACGCAAAGGAAATGGCAGTAAATGACAGCCTGAGTTGCAGTGTCGCACCATCATGATACCCGTCGCTTAGGTTGTCGTGCTGTACTCTTTGTCAGGAGTCCAGACGTCAGGTTCATTGCGTGATCTGACAGGTTCATTTCGAAGAATACGAAGCGTTCCTCGTACACTTCAATACTGTATTGAAAGCGGATGAGTTTTACGCCATAAAGGCGATGAAGCACCCTGTTCACGCTGAAGCAGCCTGGACATACTGCATTACGCGGATAGTCCTTGAGCCTACATTCTTACGCTGTGCTCAGCGGAAAAGCTCTGTTGCACGTTTGATGGCTCTGAGGTCCTCTATTTACGCTGCCCCGTATCAAGATGCTGCGTAGAGCTATTCAGCATATTTTTTATGCTTCTACAAGACCCCTTTCAAAGCTTTTAAATTCCTCGTAATTTGAAATACTTTGAATGAAGCATGAACCATTCCTCGTAACTCGAAACGCTCTGAATGGAGCCTGAAACGGTCAAGCCTGACACATTCTTTCATGGCTGCCTTTATGGCAGAATTATTGGGGATCGGTGATCTCTTTCGCCTATAAAAAGGCTGAGGAGCTTTCATGTTCTTTCTACACTTCCTTCACCACACAGAGATGATGGCCGGAGTTCGTCGGGTCAATTTGGGGAAGAAGGAGATCATGCTCTTCCAGCATGTAAGGAGCCGAAAAAGACGGCGTCTTCAAGCAAATGTCCGCTACAATGATGGATCATTGAAGGATAGCATAGCCTCCTTTGCTCGGAATAATCAGCAACTTTGTATGGTGGTTCTTCGGGAGAGAAGAAGGGTCGCATTTTGCCATGCCGCTTGCAAGCGGTACCTTCTCCCGTTACCTCCGGGGACGAGAGCAGACAACCTGTAACTGCCCACCTTGAGTGGCGTTGGTTGTAGGGAAGCAGATTTACCCTGCTTTCCTTCTGTTGGAGGATGGGTCTATGCCCAGTTTTGTATCCTCCCGTCGTTGACCCATATGTCAGTCAGTTTGCTATTACTGACTGACTGCCGGAGAAGATGGATGAAGGATGCCGCCTGTAGAAGCATGAAAAATATGCTGGAGAAACTCTACGCAGCATATTGATGCGGAGCAGCGTAAACAGAGGCCTTCAGAGCCCTCAAGCGTACAAACAGAGCTTTCTCTGCTAAACACAGCATGAAGTATAAGCTCAAAGGACCATCCGCGTAAGTGCAGTACGTCCAAGCCGCTTCAGCGTAGACAGGGTTATCCATCGCCTCCATGGCGTAAAACTCATCCGCTTTCAAAGCAGCGTTAAAGCGTACGAGGAACGCTTCGTCTTCCCCGAAATAAACCTGTCAAGTCACGCAGTGCACCTGACCTCTGACTCTTGACAGAAAAGTGCTGCACAGCTACCCAGACGACTGCTGGAAACGATGGCAGACCACTCGGGACGCGCCCTACAGTATGATGGCGGATCTCTGCATTTAATGCAGAGGATTTGGCTAAATATCACCGAACCGTCGTTTACTGACATCCCCTCAGCATGAACTGCTCTTTCGCGTACAAAGGGGATACGCTGCCTTGTTTTACACAGGCAAACATGAGCTATTTATGCTCCGCAGTAGACAAACCGCCTGCCATGTCAAAAAGCTGCACCTCGTACGGGGCTCGAGGTACGTCTCTACGTCTAAATCGAACAGAGCGGTGACAGTTTCTCTCAAAGCACGTCTCTGCGACTGATGCACAGAAGGGTTGCAGACCTTCAAAACACGCCTCCGCATTTAATGCACAGAATGGTAGAAAATCTCTGCAAGAGATTTGATTATATCTTCAAAAGCCATAATTCCAGCTACAGACGTCCACATCAGCACTCTGGCACGGTACGCAGCGGCTTCTACGTCCATTCAGGATCTGTGCTCACTCGACTTCTACGCCCTCTCAGCTTCTGTGCTCATTCGGCTTCTACGCCCTCTCAGCTTCTATGCTCATTCGGCTTCTACGCCCACCCGGCCTCTACGACCACTCGGCTTCTACGCCTATTTTCGGCTTCTATGCCAGTTTGATAACTACTTGGATTCTACGCCATGGTGACAGATATTTGGCTTCTACGCTAATCTCTTCTACACGAGGGGTACCTACCTACGTGGCTTCTACGCCGTGATCTTCGCAGCAAATATACACGCGTCACATGCTCACTCAAAAGGTCATCTATACGCAGGCATTGGTTATTTTAACCATTGTGTAAAAGGGTGCTGTACTTTTCACTCCTCGATTTCTACACCGACGGAGTGGTCACTGTCGCCAAAACTCTATAAATAGAGACCCCTATCAATGGGGAACAAGGGTCGAAAACTTTGAAAGAAGAATCGAACGAAAAGGTCAAAAACTTCGAAAGAAGAATCGAACGGAGAGGTCGAACTTCCAAGAAAGATCGAACCGGAGGTCAAGAGAGAGAGAGAGAGAGAGAGAGTCCGGAGCTCAGGCAAAGAGTAGGGATCGACGACTTTGGCATCGTGCATCCACCATCTTCTGCAACCTTCGAAGCTGCTACCTGTCTTCCACGGCACTTCTTCAACATCGTGTGGTCCAAGGGCTAAAGTGATCGACTGCAGATCAGACACCTATAGCAATATTTACCCAGATTAAATAAATTGTACTCCCACATCCTCGTATAGGATTAAATTATACAAGTTTGTTTGTAAACAAAAGAAGGCGGGTTTCGTTCAAACCCCGTACTATACACATCTCCATTCTTTCGTTTAAAACCACAAACATCGCCCATGCGAGAACCTGGCCGAAACAGATTCTGGGCGCGATCTTTAAATAAAAATGAGAGACCCTTCGTAGACAGAATTTCCCTCATATGTAAACACGAAAATAGAGAAAAAACCCTTGTAGACTGGATTTCCCTCATATGTAATCGTAATTTTAATAAGATCGTCTTTTTTTCATATGATCATCTTGCCATACTTTTGCTGTAAAGTCTGAATATGTGTAGCTTCGACACATCTGATTTCTTTACGCCGACTCTGTGTAGAAAGAGTGCTAGGTCCTGTCTTGTCTTTTACTCATAACTAATGATGCGCAGAAAGCCGCTTTAGCAGTCGAGTGTTTCGAACTGTCTTGCTGTTAGGAACCGCATAGAATTCTGAACTATTTTTTACTTCTGATAAACAGAATTTTTGTTCAGACCGTCGTCTTCAAGAGTGACTTCTCGAAAATCCCTTGGAATAGGGCGAGGAATGGCTGTCAAGAACTGAGTTGCCATCTTGAATTTGCCGACGGAATATTCAGACTAGATTCTGGATGAACTTCGAATCGACCCATGAAGAAGAGTAATTTTCAATGTTGGACTCTGTATGCTTCGGGTACCTGAGGTATTTTAGGTCAAGAAGGAGTATCTTCTGTGTGAACTCCTGTAATTGACCGCCTTGAGAATCGTTCAGATGTACTGTACTGGCCTGCGCATCTTTCAGATACACGGAAAGTCGTGGAGCGTGAAATCATAAGTTCGTTACCTCTGAGCGTCAGCTAAACGCCACCGAGCGTGAAATCATAGACTTGTAGTTCCTGAGCGTGAAGTCGTAGGTTTGTAGCCTCTCGAGCATAAAAGCTACCGAGCACAAAGGCATCCGGGCGTAAAACTATAGACTTGTAGCCATTGAACGTAAAATCGTAGATTTGTAGCTGTCGAGCGTAGAAAGCTCCTTGGTGCAGAACTGTAGATTTGTAGCTTCTGAAAAAAAAATCTTTCGAGCGTGAAGTCGTGGATCTGTTGTCTCTGAGCGTAAAAAGCCACCGAGCGTGAGATAGTAGATTCGTAGCTGCTGAGCATGAAGTCGTAGGTTTGTAGCCTCTCGAGCGTAAAAGCTACCGAGCACAAAGGCATCCGGACGTAAAACCATAAACTTATAGCCTGTGAGCGTAGAATCGTAGATCTGTAGCTGTCGAGCGTAGAGAACCCCTAAGCGTAAGAACCACGAATCTTCCTTGCGCGAAAACTTTTCGAATTCGCTGACTGTCCGCCTTCTCTGAGTAAATAGACTGACGTAGTACCCAATCATAACAATATATTTAATTAGGAGATTTGGTTCGGGATTCGAGGAGTCCATCCGAACTCTATATATACCCCAAGTTTCTGTGAGAAAAACTTTTCATCCGTCTTCTGCGAAAGAAAGCCTTTGTCTGTTCGAGTTTCTTCTTCGTTTCTTCTCCGAGATTTAAAGTTTCCAGAAATGGTCTCGAAACAATCCTCCTCCACTAAGGGAAAGAAGACTGATTCTTCTTCTCGTTCTTCTGCTCAGGTGAGAGCGTCTTCGGTCGGGCAAGGCGAACTTCATTCTGAGCGAAGTATCCCACCGACGAGCAGTGCACCCAGTCTCCAAGGTAGAGCATTTGGGACAAAAAAAAGAACTGCTGAAAAATCCTTCGCACACGTTGTACGTGACCACAGTAGGTCATCTTCTGTGCTGATAGCCTCTTTGAGGAAGATGATGCACAGAGACGTTTTATATTTTACGCCCATATTTCTAATGTGTCAGCGCAAAAACTCCATATTTTTGCAGTCTAGCGTAAAAGCTTTGACTGTCGAAAGTTGGCGTATAAAATTTGAGTGTTACGCTTCTGGATGAAGTTTCTAGCGTAATACCTCAACTTTATCAGTCTGGTGTGAAGCACAGACTGTGTACTGCCAGCCTTGAATTTTTACGCTTTAGGAAATGGATTCCAGTGTAATGGTCAAGTTTTTTCGGTCTCTGCGTAGAGCACAGACTGTTGATTTTTTGCGTAGGCTGCAAGATCTGTAATGTCTAGTTATAGGAACTGACGTATTTTTCTTGCACTCTTGCAGTTAACTTGCATGTGTCTCCGCTAGCCGATGTGATGGGTTCGACCGCCGGGATGCTGCACTCCAACTATCTGGAGGATCTGTCACACGTGACATTTCCTATCTCCGGGCCGCAGTATCCTGAAGGAAGGAAGATTCTGATATCGGCTCAGGGCGAGCAAATGCTGCTGAGCATGATCAACGGGGAGCCCCTGACTTACATAGACGGGGACCAATACATAAAGCTGGCCTTCCTCTTCGGGGACATGATCGACAAGCAGTCCCAGACGAAGCCCAAGAAAGAACTCTGGGTTTTCCCGGCCGGGGGCTTGGCTTTGTATCTGCCCAAGATGCCGAGAGACTATCCCATCTCGGCGTTCTTCCATGCACACATCCCAGGAGGATGTCGTGGACGCTGACTCCTGATCTTCACGACAGGCCGGGGAAGATCTTTCATCTAAAAGGAGCGGATCAGGGGTCGTTTGTCAGCCAACCTTCCGACAATGTGACTGTGTTCAGGGGACTGTACCCGGGTAGTGTCCCAAGTGAAGACAGCTTAGTGATCCAGTCGGTGCAGTTATCGACCTTCTGCAATGATTTTATGGGACACGGGGGAGTATACCCTAAGGTGAACCCTCGGTACGGTGGGTGGATCGCCCCTACAAACCTTCGATGGGCTTGCTTAGTTGATTGGCCCCTGAAGCATTTTTAGACTGAGTTAGAGAACATCGGTCTGTTTGCAGCTGTGAGTGCTACCAGCGTTGGGTTGCCTTCTAACCCCAACCTATTTCTGGCACTGATGGAGCGATATATTTCGCTCACCGGAACTTTCGCCACTCCACTGGGGGAGTTGGGACTGGCCCTTCATGAGATGGCAGAGATCTCGAGACTGCCGATGGGGGATACTCCGTATGAAGAGTATGTTCCTACGAACCGGGAGCTGGGGGATTCAGATCCTCGAGTAGTATAAGTGTATCAGGAACTGATGTGCCACTACCTCGCTTGCACTACTTTTTATGGTGAGCCCTCAGATTTGGCTCACATCAATAAATGGACGTCCTACCTCTTCTTTCACCGGTCCCGAAATGCTAAGCCGGAGAAGGTATTGGAGGGCAAGGATCAGCCTATGAATCCTCTGAGCGCGCTTAATGCTCAGGTAGTCGACGATCTCATGGTAGACGCTGGGCCTCCGGACTTGATCCTCGACAAAGGGATAGGACAGTATCCTGTGGGCACTAAAGCCTATAGTTATTTGAGGCACTGCCGCAGGCCTCTGTCTAGGGAAGCTCAACTGGCTGGCTTCCTCTCCATATGGCTGCGCCGAGTGGTGGTACCTGGCATCGCATCTGCGGACCGCATTCACCGTAACACGCTATGGCCTGCAGTGCGTCTGGTATTTGGGGAAAGACTGGACTTGCTCCCTGCCATGGTGTGCCGCATTTAAGTTGGCCTGAGGGCCATGACTGATGGGCTGCTCGTCGATGATGCTCGGCATGATAGCTTTCTCCGGGTAGAATTACCATACCTGTATCTGATGGGATGGTTAATTCTTCACAACCCCAGGGTTATGTCTCTCGGTTCTGGCAGTAGTTCGGGGGCTAGCTTCTTGTTGAACTACCAGAAATCTTTCTGGAATGTGGCCACGGTTCTAGACTATCGACGAGTGTTGGGCTTCAGTCACAGCTGGAAGCTCTTCTGCACTATCCCCTCTGTACATCGCAATCAATCGGGGATTAGGCTTGAGGATTCAGGCAGAGAGAAAACTAATCTTTCTCCTGAAGCTTTTAATTGGTTGGTCTGTATTAGACCTTCCCATTTACTATACAGGAGTGAAGATTATTGCTTCTTGGAGCCCTACCTGCCTAGTCGGTTTGCCAGGCAGTTTGGGTATGATCAGTTGCATATGGGCAACGCCGTTACCAGCTTCCGGTCCAGGGGTGGACTCATTGACGGAGCTAGAGGATGGCGATACTTCCTCATGGGCTGCACTGGAGCGATTTTTACCGTGCCGGTCATTACACTCTCCACGAAACTGCGCATCCTGCACTCGTATGCCCAGTTCTATGTGGCAACGAATACCTTCTATCATGATTTTGACATGCATGGAAGCTTTAGGGTGCCCTCTTCCAAGTCTGGGGGAAGAGTGGAAGTCCCCTCGGTCTCTTCCGACGAGGGTGAGGAGTTCGTCAATATAGACGAGCCTCTATTGGCGGTATCGAGGGGTGAAGTACCCCTGCCTGCAGGGCCTTTGGTAATCTCCGGGAAGCGAAGGGCTCCTACTCCGAAGGAGACTGCCCCTCGCAAGAGGAAGAAGAAGATGGTTAACCGTCCTTTCCGGATTCCTGGTATTGAGGCTCCTAGAAGTGAGCCTGCATCTTCCCATGTTGGGGATGATTCTTTGATTGGAGGTTCCTCGCCTTTTAGAGAGGGACCCTCTCCAGTTCCGACTGGTGGTGCCGAAGAATCTCTGCTGGAGGCCGCCGTCGCTGCTACTGCTTCAGGTAGTGGAACAAGGTCGCCTCCGGGGCTGAGTATATCTTTACGTGGATCAACATCGGGAGAGACCCCTGCCGTGCCTGTCAGCACACCCGACGAGATCCCAGTTGATGAGCCTCGGTTGGAATTTGATGAGGATCTGGAAGACTATTTGCCGACGTCGGTTAGCAAACCCCTTTCTCCAGGTATGACAACTCGCTTAGCAACATTAAGAAATAATTTAGCTGTACAGGCTGCAGATGCGATATATATGTCGTCGGCCATGGGTAAATATCGTCTTCACACCTCTTTTTAGAAAAGTTAACATTATTTCGATACTAACTTCCCTTCATCCTCTTTTCAGGAGAAGATCTCTTCGGGGAGGGCAGTGTAGATGCGCCCTTCAGCTCTGTGTCAGGTCCTGGCGGTGACACGGAGGTGGCTGATTTTGAATAGGAGATATCTTCGGGTGCCGGCTTGCCTGTCAACGAGATTCCGATATCTCAAGAGGAGGACGAGCTTGTCATTGCGACAATGCCTCCTTTGAGTATGCTGGTATCGTCGTCCGGTGTTGGCGCTTCTTCTTTCGTTGCACCACATGTTGAGACGACGGCCGTGGCAACCTCGTCTGCGGTTGTTCTCGGAAGGGGACTTGCCAATATCGAGGCTACCCCCAGCGTCTAACCGGATCTAGCTGTGCTGATCGAGCAGTACACTGATATCTTCTACAACACTTTGAAAATGTTAATATCAAGGGTATTGACGAAGAATCTGAGCTTTGCATCACTGAAGAGGTCCTCCCAGTCCGCGATAATGCCGATCCGAGAATTCGACGACACTGGGCTAGCTGAAACGCTGGAGGAGATAGTTAATGGTTTGGAGCAACCCATTAACGAATACTTACAGCTAGCTCATGACAATATTGAAGATCTGGTCCAGGCTAGATATGACTCCATGATTGCGCGACTTACCAAACAGATGACAGGCGTTAATAAATCCATCCAGACACATCAGCAGGAGATGGATGAAGGAAAAGTCGTCCTGGAGGAGACCATTGCTCTTCGAACGAAGTGCCAAGCCGAGTACGAAGGGAATATAGCAACGGTCCTCAGGCTGGAAACGAAACTCGCTCAGGCAAAAGAGTGGGCTTCTCAGTCGTCGGAAGCTCTAGTTATGGTGGATAGCCGATTGGGCGTAGCACGACAGAACTTGGCGCGTGCAGATGTCGCCCGTGCTGGTTTTCTTCGGGCTACAGCCGAATTGTCCCTCATGAGCGATGATGAGGCACGGCTGGAGCGGGCTCGCCATGATGTCTTGGATTCCAGGACTGAGAGGATGGCCGCACTGGCGCAGCAGCTTCGCGATCTGACTGCTCCCCCAAAATGATGTACTTTTGCATTTGCTTTTTAATGTACTTCCGCTCCTTTTTGGGAATAAATAAAGAGGCTTTCATCTGACTTTGTGGACCCATTATTTTGGAATGTAAATGACAGGTTTGGGTAAAAGTGATATCAGAGGTAATATGGACGTGATATACTCTTGGTAATTTTTAGAAGGATACATCTATTCAGAGGTTATATGATAGAACGCGATCCAACTAGTTTCGTTTTGGAAGTAGTTTTGTCAGAATGAGGTTTTCGCCATATTCTACTTGAGCGGAGGAGGTTAAGCATAGTACCTTTTTAGGAATTTGCCATTGATAGGAGCCATTAACAGGTCTCCATTAGGCTGGGCTAACCTGTAAGCGCCGTTTGAGAACGTCGTCTCGATCACATAAGGGCCTTCCCATTTGGGCTGGAATTTGCCCTTACTTCTGTGCGTAAGGATCATCGGCCTTCTCACGGCTAAAACCAGCTCGCCGACTTTGAACAACCTTTCCTTTACTTTTTGATTAAAAGCCCTGGAAATGCGTGCTTGGTAGAGCGCGATGCGCAGTTGAGCTTGGAGGCGTTTCTCGTCTAATCCTTCTAGCT
The DNA here is from genome assembly GCA_036927795.1 of Iris macrosiphon. Lineage (NCBI taxonomy): Eukaryota > Viridiplantae > Streptophyta > Magnoliopsida > Asparagales > Iridaceae > Iris > Iris macrosiphon. The sequence continues at coordinate 109,646,453 of JAYESA010000002.1, forward strand.
CTTGAAGCCTTAGCAGGTCATTCTTTTCTTGAGTCAACCCATTAGCCACGGCTATCCTGAGTGACGGGATTTGGATCTCGATGGGGAGAACCGTTTCGCTCCCGTAGACTAATGAGAATGGTGTGCATCCTGTTGGTGCCCGTACCGTTGTGCGGTACGCCCAGAGACATCCTTCCAGCTTCTCATTCCAATCCCTTTTGTTCGAAGAGACAAACTTCTTTAAGAGCTTGATAATGGTTTTGTTGAAAGCTTCCGCCAAACCATTAGCAGCAGGATTATATGCCGTAGAGGCGACATTTTGTATCCGATTTTTATCGCAAAATCGATGAAACGCTTGGCTGATGAATTGAGGCCCATTGTCATGGATTATCCTTCGGGGTATCCCGAAGCGATAAATAACGTGATGCTTGATGAAGCTGATCACATTAGATGCCTTCACCTCAGCAAGAGGGATCGCCTCTGCCCATTTGGAGAAGTAATCCGTGATGGCCAGTATGAACCGGTGACCTCTGGAAGAGGACGGGTAAATAGGACCAATGATATCCATACCCCATGCTTCGAAAGGCCAGGACGCAACCGTAGGATGTAGATATTCAGGAGGTTGATGGATAAAGTCTGCATGGACCTGACAGGCTCTGCAGTGTCTTGCATACTTTATTGCGTCTGTGATCATAGTAGGCCAATAATAGCCCATTCTCCTGACGCGATCCTGTAGCTTAGGACCGGGTTGATGCGCTCCGCATATACCGTCGTGGGCTTCACGGATAATCCGCTGTGCTTCATCACCAGAGAGACATCGTAATAATAGTCCGTCATAAGACCGGCGATATAGACATTGTGACGATGCGTCGAAATAGAAGCGTAATGATCATCTTTTGACGGACACCGCTTCTTTAGGATCTTCCGACAAGATTCCGTATGCTACAAAATCTATAAAGGGACTTCTCCAGTCTCTCCTGGGCGGATCTGTGTCCACCGCGTAGCTGTATTCTATGTGAAAGTTGCTTTTCACACAGAATAAATCTCTGCTAAGAAGGATTACCGAATTCTGCCTTCTTATAGGGGTAGCTAAATCTGCAGCTAGACTGGCTAGGGCATCAGCTTCCAGATTCTGAGATCGAGGCACATGCTCTAGGAAGAATCCTTTGAATGTCAGGGCTATCTCGACTGTTGCTCGGTGATAGGGGATGAGGTCTGGATTCTGGACTTTATATATTCCTCTGACTTGATTGACGATTAGCAGAGAATCACCGAAAGCTTCCAGGGATTCGACGCCCAATTTTTTAGCGACTTGGAGGCCGATTAGTAGAGCGTTGTACTCCGTCACATTATTGGAACAAGGCTCGCTAAGAGAATATGCACGGTAGATGACGAGCTTATCAGGAGTAACCAGGACAATTCCTACTCCTGAAACCACGTTTCCCATGGGACCAGTTCTGGAGGCACCATCGAAGAATAGTTGCCATGTATCACCTTTTATTGCAAAATTACATTCTGCAACTTCGTCGAAAATGTCTTCGTACAGCTTGGAGGCCTCTGGGATCGGATGAGCAGCTAGGAAGTCAGCCAATGCTTGGCCTTTGACGGACTTCTGGGAGACGTACACCATGTCATATGGTGTTAATAGCATCGCCCAAGTTGCTAGTCTGGAATTGAGAACACTTGGTTTGCTCATTAGTACCCGAAGAGGATTGATCCTGGAGATGATGTGAATGGTTTGGCCTGTGACATAGTGTCGCATTTTCTGAATAGCGAACATCAGAGCCAAGTATTCTTTCTCCACTGGATTGTACCGGTATTCGGCTCCGACCATCATCCTGCTGAGGTAGTAGATAGCCTGCTCGTGACCCATCTCGTTCTTTTGTGCGAGAAAAGCTCCTAGAGAATGATCCATCGCTCGAACATACAGCATGAATGGTCTTCCTACGTCAGGAGGAGTTGCAGAAGAAGAAGACTTGTTCCTTCTGTTCACATCAGTGGGCATGCGGATATTGGGAACCATAACTCTTCCCCTGCCACCTGTATACAGCAGTTCAGCCATCTGAGTGGCGGATAATCCCCGAGGAGGGTGTCTTTCCGCAAATTGAGCCTTCTTTACGCTGAGAGGCTTCTCATGGTATAATTTGGTGTTCTGCTCTGGTCGGCGTAAAACTGAGGATGTCTTTAGTCGGCCATCAGTTTCTCGCATAATCCGGCGGGCAGGCATATTGTCCCCTTGCTGGCGTAAAGGCCGAAAAGTTGAGTAGTCCGCCGCTTGCTTTCCCTTGCAGGGATCATCTGCTTTTCCACGGAAGACAGATGCATTTTTATGCGCGGAGCGCATTTGTGATTCCTGATTTGGCGCTGAGGTATCATCAAAAAATTTGTCTATTCCGCCAGGGACATGAGACTAAAATTTATGCACAGAACGCGGTTTAGACTCCTGGACTAGTGCTGAGGCATTGTCAGAAGTTTCGTCGGTTCCCTCAGGGACGGGAGACTAAAATTTACGCGCAGAACACGGATTATACTTCTAGGTTAGCGCTGCGGCTTTGCCAGAAGTTTTGTCGGTCCTGCCAGAGACAGGTGACTGAATTTTACACGCAAGGCACGGATTATACTTCTGGGTTAGCGCTGCAGCTTTGCCAGAAGTTTTGTCAGTCCTGCCAGAGACAGGTGACTAAATTTTACGCGCAGGGCACGGATTATACTTCTGGGTTAGCGTTGCGGCTTTGCCAGAAGTTTTGTCGGTCCTGCCAGAGACAGGTGACTGAATTTTACGCGCAAGGCACGGAGGGAGCAAAGCTACAATCTCATTGGTCGGAGAGATCGGAGAGATCGGAGAGTCCGGAGAGTCCACAGGAATGGTAGAGGATGTCTTGGGCATCCAGACCTTGCGCAGCTTCCTGTCGTTTTAGACAGAGAGGGAGTGAGAGCTACCCCCTGCTCGAAGCATGTCTTCGTAGGCAGACTGGTCGAACTGGACGACCAGTGTCTTCTTCACGGATCCCATGAATACCGTATCGTGTTGAGCAATAGCTTCCTCATCAGAAGAGAAAGACTTCCCCAGCAGAGTCGCCATCTTGTTTATGGTGATAAACGGGAAAAGATTGATAATGTGGAAAACGAGGTCTTATATGAAAACCCGCCCTTCTTTTATGTTTACAAACAACAAGATTATACAATTTGATCCTACACGAGGATGACTACAATTTATTTAATCTGGGTAAATATTGCTATAGGTGTCTGATCTGCAGTCGATCACTTTAGCCCTTGGACCACACGATGTTGAAGAAGTGTCATGGAAGACAGAAAGCAGCTTCGGGGGTTGCTAAAGAGGGGGGGTGCACGATGCCAAAGTCGTCGATCCCTTCTCTTTGCCTGAGCTCTGGATTCTCCTCTCTCTCTCTCTCTCTCTCTCTCTCTCTCTCTCTCTCTAACTCTTTTCCCCAATTTTTTTGACCTTCAATTTGTTGACCTTTTTCCCTCTGTTGATAGAGGTCTCTATTTATAGAGTTTTTAGTGACAGTGACCACACAGTAGGCATAGAAACCGAGTAGTAGAAAGTACAGCACCCTTTTACACGACGGTTTAAAATAACCAATGCCTACGTATAAATGACCTTTTGAGTAAGCATGTGCCGTGCGTCCAACTAAGGGACAGAACGTGTATATCTGCTACGAAGATCACGGCGTAGAAGCCACGTAGGTAGTTATCCCTTGTGTAGAAGAGGTTGGCGTAGAAGCCAATAACTGTCACCATGGCATAGAAGCCAAAATAGGCATAGAAGCCAAAATAGGCATAGAAGTCGGGTAGGCGTAGAAGCCAAGTGGGCATAGAGCCCGAGTGGGCATAGTGTCACGCCCCAGTCCCAAATACGTAGGACTAGGAACACGTAAGCATGCCAGCCGCATGGATATGGCAACTCCAATATAGGGAAACCAAATCCATACGTACGCTATAATATGAATATAAAATCCACAAGTGGTATAAAATGTAATACAAGTCACAGGATAAAATCTAAATCTCATCCACCAAAATCATATAGAAAGAAATAACCAGTATCTATGAACTAGATCTCAATAAGAAGTATCTAAGGATGCTAGTTGGATGGAAACAAATCCACTACCAACTTAAATAGAAAAGTAAATACAATATAAGTACAACTCACTCAAATAATATAAGTACCAGCTACCGATCACGGCTCGAAGAGAAGACATCCACGAAGCATCTATGTCCTTCCAAATCTGTGCTCCTGTAAATACTCAAAAACAGGTACACCTGGCAGCGGACCAGGTCCTCAGAGGGACATAACAAGTATACTTAAATACATGCCAATAAAGTACTAAAAATAAATATCCATTGGGGTCCCCTAACCATCTATGTGAATGCAGTTAAGAACACCTTTCCCCACAAGTGAGCTATCTGGCTAAAAACTGGGATTTGGCATGGTTCTCTTTTGAAGATCCAAGGGCCTAAAAGGTACATCGTCTTTTGAACGCCGGTGGCCCGCCTGATAGTACATAATATATAGTTATTATGTATGCATGATTTCTTGTTATAATGTAGTTAGTGGTACCCCTGATACAGAGACTGTAATACCCTGGCAAAAGACACTATGATCATACATAATTCCTTTAGGTTGCATGTTGTATGAGTGTAGGTAGAATTCTCTTAGACTTTGATTGTTGAGGATTTAACTGTAATAAAGATTAACAAAGAGGTTATGACTTGACAAAGAGAGACAAGGTGCCAAAATTTTGAGGAAAAATATTAAATTAAATAAAGAGTTGGGAATTTGAGATGGCGTAATTGAAGTTTTGTTAAATCATTGATTTTTAGAAAATTTTGAAATGATTGAATTTATTATTAAATTTGAGGAATTTAAGAAGGCCATCGATATATTTGTTGGACTGCAAGTTGAGAACTTATATTTTGAATATTGTATTGGAGGTTCCATAAGTATTACATCGTTGCATATTATGAGGAAAAAAAAAATCGAGGGATAAGAACACCAATGGATTAGTGTTAAATTCAAATTTGGGACGAGATTCAATTTTTGAAATATGCATTGAATAGAGTTCAATTAGAGGATTGAATATTAAATTCTTGTATTTCGTTATAAACTTAAAATTTTAGAGAATATTGTGATAAGAATGTGATTTGATTTATTTTTGAAGATTTTTAGGGATATGCTATTTATAGAATCTTTGAAGAATTTATTGTGAAATAACAATATGGAGTAGTTCATGATTATATGATATAAGGAATTTAAATTTGATGGGAATAAATACATAAATAAAACCATCGAGGATTTAAAAATTCGAGGATAAACATTGATTTAAATAAAGGGTCAAGAATTTAACATGACGGAAATTATGATGTATTAATTCCAGGAAGGATTATGACATGTTTAAGTTGGTTATTAATTTGGAAATTTGGGAGATTTATCAATGTATTTATTTAGTTGCAAGTTATGAATTTTAGAACTTTATACTTGGATGTAACATTTGGAGAATCCTTAGATATCATATTGTTGAGGAGTGGATATTAAAATTCCGGGTATTGGATTATAACTCAAAACTTTCAAGAAATTTTTGATGGACTTTGATTTACATTGAGGATTTTCAGGTTATACAATAATTTCAGATTTTTGAAATTTTGAAAAGACCTTGTGGATTATTCATGGTTGATGAATTTAATTGAGGGAATGATAAGTATGTATGATTTAAATCCTAGTATGAGGATTTTAAATTTCGAGGACAAAATTCTTTTAAGGAGGGTAGACTTGTCACTACCACATTCCGAAAACAGGGGTATTTTCGGATTTTTACAATATTTAATATTATGTTATTTACAATTAAATTAATTGCATGAATAGTATATATTTAAATTAAATAACTGTGTGATGTGTACTTTAATATATTATATTATAGACAGTGTTCATTTGTGTTGTGATGGTAGACTAGACCTAGAAGCCAGTAGATGAGCACCTGTCGGAATTATGGAATTTTGAGGTTAATTGTTTTATTTTAGAATTAATTTATTGGAGGTGTAATTAATTACTGTATTTTATTTAATATTTTGCGCTTTGCCTTTGCTTCGATATTTGGAGCACTATCCAGACTTTTGTCTTCCAACAAATTTTACAATCTTGCTCTAGACATGCCCACCTTCATTTCTGCTATTTTTGCAACTCATAATTTTGCTCCTTGTGCATTGTTTCTGGCCGCACAAAAGTCGTTGCGGACGTTATTTTTAATTTCCTATTTTTGTATCGTTGTGCGTTCCAATCGAAAATAGGAGGCCATCTTGACCTATTTTTCGTGCGGCCCAAATTAGGGTAATATTCTGTTCTGAGTCTTCTTCAATATTGGTATTGATGACTTGATCTGATTTTGACCCCAAGTACTCCAAATTAATTGTTGAACAAAACTTGCATTTATTTCTATTTAAATTGAGGATACCATTTTATCTGATTTTAAAATCCCAATTTAATTCCAGTGCCCTACAAATTCAGCCCGTACCAGTCTTACAGCACCCCCTGACCCTACAAAACATCGGACCCCGAATCGCCCGCCCAATTTTTGTCATTTTATGTGTTTGTGCAATTTCCCGAATTTAAGGGGCTAAGTTGCAATTATTCAATTGTAGGTGCCAACACCTAATTATTTTAATCAATGAGGGAATCCAATATTTTTTAATTAAACTCTCACCCTCAAATCCCCCATGAATTATTTTCTCTTGACAAATCTGGACCACCCATTTAATTGGGTGCATCCTCACCATTGGATTCATAAACCCTCATCCTATTTAATGTATTGTCCCATCCTAAGCCCTAATCCCTAGGCAACCTAGGTTTTCCCCCACCTCTCTCTCTCCTCCATCCCCAACACCAAACCGTAGGATTCCTTTCTTCTCTTTTCTTCTTCTTCTTTTTCCTTCTCTTTCCTTCTCCTTCTTCTTTGATTTCTTTCCTTTTAAAAAAAAAAATTCAAATAACTTAGACAGGGGGGGAACTTGAAGTTACTGTTCCCGACCCCCTGTTCATCCCAACTCCGGCCGACGGCTCAGCGAACTCCCCGCCGGACAGCCCTCCAGCCGACCTGCACCCGACCGAGTCGAGATCGACTCCGGCGGCCCGATCTCCCTCCGGCGCCGGCGGCTCTTCCTCCACCATCCTCTGTGCTCTCCCCATCCTCTTCCTTCTGATCGGTTCGGCACTGCCTCCGGTCCGGCGAGCACTGTCAGCCTGCTGCTCAGCCGCTGCCGCCTCGACTCCGGCCCGGCGAGCGGCCGAGCTCGACCCGAGCAACCCCCCTCGGCCCCTGCTCCTTCAACCCAGCCCGCTGAACCTCCCAACTCCGGCGGCCATCAGCCGAGCTCCCCCTCACGAGCATCAGTCCGGCCACCCCATCCTCCCTCCGGCGGCCGGCCGGCCAGTTCCCCTTCCACTGTAAGTTTCTTCCCCTCTCTCCCCTTCCCTCTTTATATATATATATATATATCTATATATATATATATATATATATATATATATATATATAATGTTATATATATATATATAATGTATATATATATAAAATGTTTGTTTAAATATTTATATAGATTAATTTGGTATAATGTAAGGTATTGTATGTATTTAAAAAAAATGGTATAAATATGTACTTAATTTAATATATATAATATTGGTATATATATAATTTGTATAAGCTAGTATATGTATTTGTATGTAATTAGTATATGTAGATATTAATTAAATGTGTATAATTAATGTATATATATTTAAGTATGATTATATATATATATATATGTATTCTAGTAGATGTGATTAAATTGATATATATATATTGTATATATATATATATATTGGTTATTTTATATATATACGAGATATCTAGTAAATAAAAGCAAATACGTATTTTGGTATGAATGTATAAATGTATATTAATTATTTATTAATAATTAACTGTATAGTGTATTTTCTCTGTTTGTATATAGTATACATATTTTGGTATATGTACAAACCTATACATATATGTAATTTTTGGTATAAATTATATATTGGTAAAATATATTAAATTAATATTTTTGGTATAAATATGTGTACCTATATATATATATGTATAAACGTATTTTGGTGTATAGTATGTGTGTTTCATTAAATATATATATGTATTTTCATACATGTATATTAGTTTATATATATGAGTGATGTATATTTTCACATAAGTAAAATATCTTTCCACTATGTACATACAGTTATACCTATTTTGTATACTTTGGAATAACAATATATATGTATTATGTTTAATTATTAACAGTATGTTTAATTGGTAGATATATATGGTAGGTATTAATGATTAAATAGGTAATGTGTTTTATCCCTACTAGGTGACCCTAGCTGACTAGTGCCCTGCCTGGCATAGCCCTGAGGCCAGTATATTTCTTTTGTGTGTTAGGACAGCTTCTGATACAATGTCATATTGTGATGTGTTTATAGGACTGTTGGGTTACCAGGGGATACTCTGGAACAGGACATCCATAAATACCAGCTAAGGACCGAGGCAAGTACATTCTCTGATAATTTCCAATTCTTGATAATAGCTATAAGTTCAATGATCTTGAAATGTTACAACTGAATCTTTGACACTGTGCTACACGGACTAGTATAGCTTGGATCTGCAGTCATGAGATGTTACCTTGATTATCGTATCGACATTATACACGATATTTACATTGACATTGACATTTACATTAGACATTGATATTAGACATTGTAAATAATTTATTAGACATTGTACTTAAAATATTAGACAATATTGTGTATTCGTGACGTGTCATGATTGGATCCACAGTACTAGTTGGGGGCGGGGAAATGGCTAGTGAAAAATGTGATCAAATACCCATTGCATAATTAAATATTATTGGTGTCAATCATACCCCCACGTATGATTAGCCAGACTGTAGCTACTGTACATGTCCCAAGCCGATCACATTTTGAAACTACTATTTCAAACACTTAGAATAGTTACAGTTCTCTATTTTAGATCATATACTACATCACCCGTATATGATACTGTTCCTTGTTCTTTTTATTTCCATACATGCACTGACTATATCATATTGCCTGTCTCTCTTAAAAATTGCCATTTCATTTATTTCACTGTCTTCTCAGTAGCTAGCATGACATGTTTTATTGTATTATAGACATTATCAATTAATGGAACTGTTATTTGAGATTGTGCTTTGCTCCTTCCTGACTGGAAATATTTTTCCAGACTATGCCTTAGTGGACCGCTGTCCGACACTTTATGGACCTTATGCTGAGTAGCTGCAGACTTGGTAGTAGTTGTGATTCCAGGAGGTCTAGCTGGAAATTATTATTTCTTGTTAGTTCTTTTAGTAGACTATTTGGTACCGGATTTGTCTCCGGCATTTTGATGATTCTTGGATATTGTTAAGTTAAGTTTTTCTTGTGGACTTGTGTTGTGTTTAATTTTAATTTCTGTTTCGAAATCTTATCGTGCTGTTATCCTGTGATTGAGTATATGTTCATCTATTTGTGTCATCCGTGCCTCCTAATGGAGATTGGATATTTGCGTGACATTAGTTAGATAGTATCAATACCTAGACAGCGTTCTACCGCCGATGCTGCGGCGTAGGCTGGACGTACCCACGCACTCGTGCCCCTAAACCGGGTACGGGTCATGACAGGTGGCCCGCCTGATAGTACATAATATATAGTGGTCATCATGACCCGTATCTCCAGCGGAGAATCCGGGCGTACAGGAGAAAAAGTGTAAAGGAGCTCAAATGCGGTACTTGTTGTTCTCCCCACCCCATGCTCTAAGCATGTCACATCCATGACATGATTTTGGTCCATAGCCTATTCTTAGTACCCTAGCCCAATCCTGCAACCAAACAAGGACAAGGATGGGACCTCCATACTACAATAGGCTATGTCCATGGACCTCTAATAACTGCCAAGTCTACTAGCTTGCAAAGTTTCTAACAGCAGTTATTCCTAACGCACGTCCCACACGTACCGATGATCAGTCAATACGTGCGTCTGTGATCTATATGAGACTCACAACTCGTGTAAAAATATGTGTCACAGTCAAATGAAACCTAATGGTGCTACATGATAATGGGGTAGTCTCATGAACAAGGTCAATGCAATACATAAATAAAACCTATCGCGACGTCACCGTCGCGAGCATTTTATATAACAATTAAAATATATGAACTAAGGACAGAAAATAAAGATGCATGCAATATATGGAATATAAATAACAGTACAATGGCAAGGTATACTTGCCTGGCAAGAAACTGTAAAATGTCACGTCCAGATGTCCAATACACAGGATCAGAAGCTATGGCCTCAGAACAAATGTCTCCGGATGCTGAAATAAATATTACCAACATTCCCAAAATAAGCAAAATAGCTAGAAAGCACTTCCCTTTCGTCCAATTTGGACACAGGGGCAAAACGGTAATTTTGGATAAAAGTGGGGTCCACCTGTGGCCCACTTTGTACCGAAAAGTGTGCCAAGGGTAACAGTCTCTAAATAGGGACAAACTATAGGTCAAACAACTATAGATGTCAATACGAACCCAACGGTATGTCCAAATATGGATTCCGATGGGTCGAACAGAATTTTGTCCAAAAAGGTCAACTATGGGCCCGCCAATTGGCGATCTGGTCAACCTTCTCAGAATCGCGTGAAATTTGGGTCACAGGACCAGCGCGTTACCACGAGTCCAGTGGTGCAAGTTTCGTCGCAATCTGACAAGCGTGCACAATATACGTGCGAGTTCCACAAAAGTTGCGACACGAAATGTGTCCGCGGATACGGCCTGATTCCGGCGCGTACACGCGTCCGAATCAGTCCCCACAAATTTTCACGTGTCCGGTTATGCTGCGTGCACCATTGGGTACACTTGGCACACGGTGGAGCGGTCCCGTTTGGCGGGGCGCGCTCCGTTTTTCAACTTTTGGAAAACCGGAAAAAGTGGGGTGCGCAGTTTTGTGACGAATATAACTATGTCTACAGCAACTATTAGCCTAGGGTTATTTTACAGAAATTAAACTAGGTCAGGTATTCTACAGGTATCAAAAATAATCACCGAGTTCGGATCTCTGTGGTGGGAGATACGAACTTGGCAATACGGGTGGTCATTCTGGAATTCTGCGATTCCAGAATTCTGTCTGTCCGTCCATTTTGGACGCTGATTTAAACCTAGGGGCACACGTTTTTCGAGGTTGGCTATAAAACGAATCTTGGAGAGGGTTAAGGGATGATCATATCTATGAAAATGGAACAGCGTTTGGTCGAGCGAGTCGACGGAAAATCGCACCGGAGCGAAGGTGTCTCGAGTGGGAAACTGCAGTTCGCGAGGTCGGCGTAGACGGGATGGTTGGATGGCTTGGCGGGGCTTCTCTGGCTGCGGTGACGGCTCTAGATGGGAAGAGGAAGTTTGGGAATTTAGGTTAGGGTTTTTGGGATGAGAAACTATATATATATATATATATTATATATATTAAGAGAGAGAGGGGGAAGGATGGGTTGAGTCCGCTGAAAGCAAAGGGTCGGGTGTGTATATGCTGAAGAGAAGGTGGCGGGTCCTAGGTATTGCTAAAGAGGAATATAGCAGCAAGTGCCAAGCAAAGTCCGCTTAAGTATACTAAGATGTAATAGTATTATTCTACTACTATTATTATTATAATTATCATTAAATTCTTATTTAATATTTTCTTTTCCTTTCTTTCTTTTCAAATATATATATACACATATATATATTTGTATATATATATATATATATATATATATATATATATATATATATATATATTCACACATAAGAAAATTTATATAGTAGGGTATTGCACATCGTTAGGCAGACAACTGCTCAAGGGGTCTCCTACATGGAATAAATTCTGAAAAATTCCTGATAGTCCCATAAGTCATCTAAGGGCCCGAACACCTAACATAAAAATTATTAAAAATATATTTCTCATATTTAGACCTAATTACTACAATAATAATTAATAATTAATAATTAAAGGGTATATACGATTTTCTAGGAAGGGGGTTTTGCATTCTACCCAACTTATAAAAATTTCGTCCTCGAAATTAAAATTAAGCCACGATAGAATGCAATGATGGTATAAGATTTACATTGTTTAAAATGCAAGGATAGATTTAAAGGGGTGGACGATGTTGCACGTTGCACATCCCGAAAAAATCATGGAAAAATCCATATGAGCGAAAAATAGGTTTCTTCAGGCGTCATGTCCAATGGTGTGGACACATAAATGCTCTTTTGCATAAAAGCGTCCAAAAATTGGAAAATTGCACAAAGATGAGAATTGGATGATAGGCATGTCTAGGATAAGGGTGTAAAATTTGTAGGAAGGCAGTGGCTAGTGTAGTGCTCCAATTATTGAAGCAAGGGTAAGGCGTGCCAAGGGATACCATGTTGTAAAACTAATTAGGATACCGTGTTCTATTTCTAAGTGGATTCGTGCTAGCCTCAGTCTCACTATCTAAGCCGAGTAGGTCAAATTCTTAGGTGAGAGGGTTTCACAATTCAGCCAACTTAAGACAATGTCGTCCTCAAAATTGAAATAAAGCAGAATCTGTTAATCCTTCATGTACATACGGAAAGTCAATCACAATCTCCTTGCGATAATTAAATCCTAATCATATCCATCACTCCAAGGTTAAGATGATCACTGCTCCAATCAAAATTCAACCTATGGTTATCTCTTCTCCCTTGGTTCGAATTTATCCATATTAAATCTACATAACATCTTCAAGATTTAAATAAGCATGTAAATTTTACCTCACGATCTCTCACTATCGTAATCTCCTCTAGAAGTAATTCGAGTCCAATTTTATTCCTATTTCCACTTATAAATTTTGTATGCCTCAACTCTTTAAATTTCATTCACATCCTCATTATTTCAAATAGGTCGTCCAACCAAAATTTTAATTCTTAATTCAAATCACCAAATTGAAAAATAACTTAAATGCAGTCCACCAATATCTAAGTCTGAAATTCTATATTTATCCTCTAAATTCAAATTGGTGATTCTACCTTCATTGTTCAAAAATTTAACTCATGCAATTAAGGTATAAATATTGGGTCCTCAATATCAATTCATTGATCCTCATCATCTTAGTCATCCTTCTAATTTCTCAAAATTACAATGGCTTGAACCTCTCCCAATCTAATCTTACTCGATCATAATCTAAAAGAAATTCCTCCCGAGTTGACAATGCACTACTACCCAACTTAGAATTTTCACCTATCACCTAAGGCTATATACCTTAAGAAAATATCCCTTAATTTATTTACTCATGTTGTTCAGTCCTCGAAACTTCAACGCCGATCAGATTACATATGATATGTCCTTAATTACGAAAGAATAATCCTCAAGTATATGATCGACCCATGGGGTATGTCTAGTACTATCTGCATATCAAATTATACCAAGCACGAAGTTTCGTCCTTCCGAAATAAGGGAAGACGAAGATCAATAATAAGGAGTTCAAGGAAGGGGTAATAGAATGCAGGTATGGGGATCAAGGCGCTTGAAAGAATTCAATTGGGAATTTGTCAAGGCAGTTGTGGATTGAAGTCCTATTTTGGTAATTCCTATTCACATGCTCGTATCAGTACGGATGTGTAATGGATCCGATGTGCTCAAATATATCTAGGGGGCGAGTACATTCGTCTACTAATCACTATATATCTCAATCCACGTAATATAGCGTTACGAAGGGCGAATCAAGCGCACTAAGGTTGGCCAGACCTTAACACACTGATTCTGAAATGTATTAGTGTGTCGACCCACTAATACATATGTCACGAACAAGCTTGATGAGGAATAAGCTTGCAAAAACTAGGCTATAAAATAGCAGCATAAGTCAAGGTAGTACAGCAATATAAGTACGCTAGATGATGATGAAAGGAGGTACAAATTAATTCAGGTTTACAAAAAAAACAAAACATAATAAGCAATAATAACAAAGATTCTACAATCTCTACGGTTATCATACAACCTCCTTGTCTAAGTCGCTAGTCAACCAAATAGGGCATGGGCTTCTAAATTCCACCGTCTGAATAAACACTGTCGTCTAGTGCTAGCATAAAATTAATGTCATTTAGTTACACTACCTCGATGGGTCAAGTGGACTATGTGATACTAGGTTGTGAAGCATACTACCCAACTTATAATAATTAAACTAATACTGTGACAGTCTTAAGAGGGTCCTACAAAATAATCTTGCACATGTAAATAGAGCAGAAACTCCTTATTAGGGTATATGAGGAAAAATCTTGGTATTGATTAGGGTATCCTTTTTATGTAGGTAATGGTCATCCTAAGTCTTAGTCATAGCACTTACAAGCAAGTGTCAATAGTAAGAATGGAACAGTTACTGGCCTCAAGGTAAAAGGGAGATATAACTTATATCGAGGTGGGGTACATGCTACACAATTTAAAACTAAGGGATAATCACCATGTCACAATCTACAAGAATAACTTAAACCATCAAGTTCTAACTACTAAGCACACAATTTCAAAATTTAACATTAACAACTATAATCCTAACAACTATATATCCTTAACACAGAATAAAATCACCTGGCCTACAATCAGAAGTGTCAGATGGCACGAGTTGAAAGATGAAGAGAAGAAACATAATTAGTCGTCGCACAATAGCGAGCGCTATGGTCACAGAGGAGCAATATATGAAATTAAAAATAGAGGGCTCTATATAGCATCATGATTTTTTAAGGGGATGGTATGCTAGTTGCTATGTTCGAGGTATGATCAAGAAAAAAGTGTTGATTATATTCCTCTAGGCTTCCTAAGGTGTTGTCTACTAATAATAAGATAATGATCTAAGATTATAGTTCTCCAATACTATCTAACTATGAAGGTTAGGTTCAATCCTAATTTTTAATTTTTGGTTTTCTATTGGTTCCTCAATACTAGGGTCAAACATTATGGTAAAACTTCTAACTAACTCTAGTAGTGTCTATACTACTCTCAAGTCCTCATAATACATCCGGGGTAATGGTAAACCAATTATAGGGACAAGGAATTCTAGGGTTCGCTAGATATTCTAAACTTAGTGGTGTGTCTATATTCTCGTTGTATTCTTAATAGGTGTGCTACTCTAATTATCATCTAACAACAGAAACTTCTATATTCTAGGAGGAGGTTATACTTAAAGAACTATTAGGGAAGCACAAGAATCAAGCATGATGCAATTGTTCAAATAGAACAGATAGGAGGAAGATGAATCATAGTCAATGTGGATGAGATCCTATACTCTAGTCCTAGGTGCAGGCTTGTTCGGTACAGTAACGTAACCGAGACAATATACTCGTGACCTGCATGGGCCACCATAAAAATATGTCACGCCCCAGTCCCAAATACGTAGGACTAGGAACACGTAAGCATGCCAGCCGCATGGATATGGCAACTCCAATATAGGGAAACCAAATCCATACGTACGCTGTAATATGAATATAAAATCCACAAGTGGTATAAAATGTAATACAAGTCACAGGGTAAAATCTAAATCTCATCCACCAAAATCATATAGAAAGAAATAACCAGTATCTATGAACTAGATCTCAATAAGAAGTATCTAAGGATGCTAGTTGGATGGAAACAAATCCACTACCAACTTAAATGGAAAAGTAAATATAATATAAGTACAACTCACTCAAACAATATAAGTACCAGCTACCGATCAAGGCTCGAAGAGAAGACATCCACGAAGCATCTATGTCCTTCCAAATCTGTGCTCCTGCAAATACTCAAGAACAGGTACACCTGGCAGCGGACCAGGTCCTCAGAGAGACATAACAAGTATACTTAAACACATGCCAATAAAGTACTGAAAATAAACATCCATTGGGGTTGCCTAACCATCTATGTGAATGCAGTTAAGAACACATTTTCCCATAAGTGAGCTATCTGGCTGAAAACTGAGATTTGGCATGGTTCTCTTTTGAAGATCCAGGGGCCTAAAAGGCACGTCGTCTTTTGAACGCCGGTGGCCCGCCTGATAGTACATAATATATAGTGGTCATCATGACCCGTATCTCCAGCGGAGAATCTGGGCGTACAGGAGAAAAAGTGTAAAGGAGCTCAAATGCGGTACTTGTTGTTCTCCCTACCCCATGCTCTAAGCATGTCACATCCATGACACGATTTTGGTCCATAGCCTATTCTTAGTACCCTAGCCCAATCCTGCAACCAAACAAGGACAAGGATGGGACCTCCGTACTACAATAGGCTATGTCCATGGACCTCTAATAATTGCCAAGTCTACTAGCTTGCAAAGTTTCTAACAGCAGTTATTCCTAACGCACGTCCCACACGTACCGATGATCAGTCAATACGTGCGTCCGTGATCTATATGAGACTCACAACTCGTGTAAAAATATGTGTCACAGTCAAATGAAACCTAATGGTGCTACATGATAATGGGGTAGTCTCATGAACAAGGTCAATGCAATACATAAATAAAACCTATCGCGACGTCACCGTCGCGAGCATTTTATATAACAATTAAAATATATGAACTAAGGACAGAAAATAAAGATGCATGCAACATATGGAATATAAATAACAGTACAATAGCAAGGTATACTTGCCTGGCAAAAAACTGCAAAATGTCACGTCCAGTTGTCCAATACACAGGATCAGAAGCTATGGCCTCAGAACAAATGTCTCCGGATGCTGAAATAAATATCACCAACGTTCCCAAAATAAGCAAAATAGCTAGAAAGCACTTCTCTTTCGTCCAATTTGGACACAGGGGCAAAACGGTAATTTTGGGTAAAAGTGGGGTCCACCTGTGGCCCACTTTGCACCAAAAAGTGTGCCAAGGATAACAGTCTCTAAATAGGACAAACTATAGGTCAAACAACTCTAGATGTCAATACGAACCCAACGGTATGTCCAAATGTGGATTCCGATGGGTCGAACAGAATTTTGTCCAAAAAGGTCAACTGTGGGCCCGCCAATTGGCGATCTGGTCAACCGTCTCAGAATCGTGTGAAATTTGGGTCACAGGACCAGCGCGTTACCACGAGTCCAGTGGCATAAGTTTCGTCGCAATCTGACAAGCGTGCACAATATACGTGCGAGTTCCACAAAAGTTGCGACACGAAATGTGTCCGCGGATATGGCCTGATTCTGGCGCGTACACGCGTCCGAATCAGTCCCCAAAAATTTTCACGTGTCCGGTTATGCTGCGTGCACCATTGGGTACACTTGGCACACGGCGGGGCGGTCCCGTTTGGCGGGGCGCGCTCCGTTTTCCAACTTTTAGAAAACCGAAAAAAGTGGGATGCGCAGTTTTGTGACGAATATAACTATGTCCACAGCAACTATTAGCCTAGGGTTATTTTACAGAAATTAAATTAGGTCAGGTATTCTACAGGTATCAAAAAGAATCACCGAGTTCGGATCTCTGTGGTGGAAGATACGAACTTGGCAATACGGGTGGTCATTCTGGAATTCTGCGATTCCAGAATTCTGTCTGTCCGTCCATTTTGGACGCTGATTTACACCTAGGGGCACACATTTTCTGTAAAATCCCCTTCCTAGAAAATCGTATATACCCTTTTTATTTATTAATTATTATTATTATATAGTAATTAGGTCCAAATAGGAGAAATAGATTTTTAATAATTTTTATGTTAGGTGTTCGGGCACCTAGAGGACTTGTGGGACCATCAGAAATTTTTTCAAAATTTATTCCATGTAGGAGACCCCTTGAGCAGTTGCTAGCCTAACGATGTACAATACCCATTATATAAATTTTCTTATGTGTGAAAAATATATACATATATATATATATATAAACAAATATATATGTATATATATTTTAATAAAAGAAAGAAAAGAAAGAAAGAATTAAATAGGTTAATAGAATAATATAATTATAATAATAATAACTTAGTAATACTAATAGTATTATACTATTAGCTTCTTAGGAACTTCCATTCACATGCAGCCATTAGTCCCCGCCCATGTACTTCCCACACAGACCAATTCTTAGCAACATTAGTCCACGCCCACTTTTGATTTCAGCAAACCCGCCGACCCTTCAAAACCCGCGACTATATCCCCCTCTCTTCTAATATATATATATCATATATATATATATGATTAGCTCTCCAAAACCCTAACCTAAACTCCAGACTTCCCCTTCCCATCTAGAGCCGTCACCGCAGCCAGAGAAGCCTCCCCAAGCCATCCAACCATCCCGTCGACGCCGACTTCGCGAACTGCAGTCTCCCACTCGAGGCACCTTCGCTCCGGCGTCATTTTCTGTTGACTCGCTCGACCAAACGCGGTTCCATTTTTATAGGTATGATCTTCCATTAACCCTCTCCAATATCTGTTTTATAGTCAACCTCGGAAAACGAGTGCCCCTAGGTGAAAAACAGCGCCCAAGTCAGCACGAGCAGACAGAATTCTGCAATCGCAGAAACTTGCGATGACCACCCCTATTGTCGAGTTCGTATCTCCCACCACAGAGATTCGAATTCGACGATTCTTTTTGATACCTATAGATTACATGACCTAGTTTATTTTGTGTATAATAACTTTGTGCTATTAGTTGCTGTGGACAAAATTGTAGTCGTCACAAAACTGCGCGCACCCACTTTTTTCGGTTTTCTAAAAGTTGGAGATCGGAGCGCGCCCCGCCAAACGGGACCGCCCCGCCGTGTGCCAAGTGTACCGAATGGTGCACGCAGCATAACGGGACACGTGAAAATTCGTGGAGACTGATTTGGACGCGTGTGCGTGCCAGAATCAGGCCGTATCCGCGAATACATTTCGTGTCGCCACTTTTGTGGAACTCGCGAGTATTTTGTGCACGCTTGTCAGATTGCGACGAAACTTGTGCCACTGGACTCGTGGTAACACGCTGGTCCTGTAACCCAATTTTTACGCATTTCTGAGACGGTTGACCAGATCGCCAATTGGCGGGTCCCACAGTTGACTTTTTGGACCAAATTATGTTCGGCTCATCGGAATCCAAATTTGGACATACCGTTGGGATCGTATTGATATTTAGAGTTGTTTGACCCATAGTTTGTCCCATTTAGAGACTGTTACCCTCGGCACGCTTTTCGGTGCGAAGTGGCCCATATATGGAACCCGCTTTAATCCGAAAATGACCTTTTTGCCCCTGTGTCCAAATTGGACGTAAGGACAGGCATTTCTAGCAGTTTGACATCTTCTGAGACTGTTGGTGATATTTATTACAGCTTTCGGAGTAGTACCTACCGGATCCACAGATACCAGGACGACAGTTGATATTCAAACATCAGGCAAGTGTACCTTGCCAAACTCTGCAGCTTAGTTATCTATTTTCCTTGCTTTATATATATTGCTGTGCATGCTCAACCTAGGGCCGTGTGACGTACTTAGCGTCCGATTATCAGTCGGGTGCCGACACTGTACGCAGTGTTGGGTACGGTCATCTAGAGATGGACATCCGTGACACTTTATATTCTCGTACTTGTCTTATCAAGTACCATATGACCCAGGACACTTGACACTATTCATGAGACAGGATTTTCCCGAGATATTCGTGGTGATTCTGTATAGGATACAGGACTTGACATAGATTTTATATTCTATATACATTATGACTTGTTGCATTTAGCTATGATCGCGCTTGACATGGACATGAGACGTTATGGACATGATAGGCGTGGTTACATTGGGTGGGGAGAGACACACAGGCTACAGGCTGATTATATATATATAAAACATAGTAAACACATAGTTATTGCTGCTACCCGGCTCCCAGACACAGAGCTTGTAGTGGTCTCAGCCTGAGTATTCGTGCTGCTCTCACTTGCATTTCACTTAGATGGTTACATATTTACCCCATTGTTTCATTTAGTTATTTATTTGCTGCACTATTTATTTACTTATTGGCATGAGCTTTCTTGTACCTTGCTATGTCCCCTGAGGACCTGGATATGGATTTTGTCCCCAGATTTTGCAGACCAGGTTTACCCCGAGGTTTACGGGACCGCAGCAGGAGGAGCTGATCCAGGAGCTGTACTACCATCCGAGGACGAGGTCTTAGCTGAAGATTTCTCTTGAGCATCCATGTTCATGCTCAGTTTTTATTATTTATTTCAGTCATTTACTTTCTGGTCTGTTGAACCATTGTATCAGATATTTATCGGGTTGTTCCCCGAAGTACTTTGTGAGACTAGATGATGATTTACATTCCTTATTTATTCTGTGGATCATATTTTATATCTTGTGTGGATGAGATTAGTGGTGCCATGATTGTCGTAGACTTGTTTTACAGCTTAAGTATGCCCTGATGGATCCATTATATTGAGTTGGTCCATCGGTGCGTACTGCTGGCCATTGACACGCCTCCGGTCCCTCGGTATTTTGGAACTGGGGCGTGACATTTTCTGAGGTTGGCTATAAAACGAATCTTGGAGAGGGTTAAGGGATGATCATACCTATGAAAACGGAACAGCGTTTGGTCGAGCGAGTCGACGAAAAATCGCACCGGAGCGAAGGTGCCTCGAGTGGAAAACTACAGTTCGCGAGGTCGGCGTCGACGGGATGGTTGGATGGCTTGGCGGGGCTTCTCTGGCTGCGGTGACGGCTCTAGATGGGAAGAGGAAGTCTGGGAATTTAGGTTAGGGTTTTTGGGATGAGAAACTATATATATATATATTATATATATTAAGAGAGAGAGGGGGAAGGATGGGTTGAGTCCGCTGAAAGCAAAGGGTCGGGTGTGTATATGCTGAAGAGAAGGTGGCGGGTCCTAGGTATTGCTAAAGAGGAATATAGCAGCAAGTGCCAAGCAAAGTCCGCTTAAGTATACTAAGATGTAATAGTATTATTCTATTACTATTATTATTATAATTATCATTAAATTCTTATTTAATATTTTCTTTTCCTTTCTTTCTTTTCAAATATATATATACACATATATATATTTGTATATATATATATATATATATATATATATATATATATATATATATATATTCACACATAAGAAAATTTATATAGTAGGGTATTGCACATCGTTAGGCTAGCAACTGCTCAAGAGGGCTCCTACATGGAATAAATTCTGAAAAATTCCTGATAGTCCCATAAGTCATCTAAGGGCCCGAACACCTAACATAAAAATTATTAAAAATATATTTCTCATATTTAGACCTAATTACTACAATAATAATTAATAATTAATAATTAAAGGGTATATACGATTTTCTAGGAAGGGGGTTTTACACATAGAAGTCGAGTGGTCATAGAGGCCGAGTGGGCGTAGAAGCCAAGTGGGCATAGAGGCCGAGTGGGCGTAGAAGCCGAGCAGGCGTAGAAGCCAAGTGGGCATAGAAGCCGAGCAGGCGCAGAAGCCAAGTGATGTGGACGTTTTAGCCGGAATTACGGCTCTTGGAGATATAATCAAATCTCTTACATTAAATGCAGAGATCTGTCCCCATCCTGTGCCTTAAATGCAGAGACTTGTCTTTAAGATTTTCCATCATTCTGCGCATTAAATGCAGATACGCACCTCAAATTCTATACGAAGAGTAACTGCTGATGTGGCAGTCTGTTTGCCTTCTGCGGAGCGTAAGAAGCTCATGTCTGCCTGTGTAAAACTGGGCGGCATATTCCCTTATATGCGTAAGAGTAGTTTACGCAAAGGGGGTACCATTAAACGACGGTTCGGTGACATTTAATCAAATCTTCAGCATTAAATGTGGAGATCCGCCATTATCCTGTGCATTAAATGAGGAGACGTGTTTTGAAGGCCTGTCACCCTTCTGTGCATCAGGTGCAGAGACGTGCCTTGGGCATCTGTCAGTATTCGGCGCTTCAAGTGCAGAGACGTGCCTCGAGAAACTATCACCGCTCTGCGCATTAAATGCAGAGACGTTCCTCGAGCCCTGTATGAAGTGCAGCTTTTTGACGTGGCTGGCTGTTTGTCTTCTGCGGAGCGTAAGCAGCTCACATCGGCCTGTGTAAAACTAGGCAGCGTATTCCTTTGTATGTGTAAAAGTGGTTTACACAAAGGAAATAGCAGTAAATGACAGCCTAGGTTGCAGTGTCGCGCCATCATGATACCCGTCGCTTGGGTTGTCGTGCTGTACTCTTTGTCAGGAGTCCAGACGTCAGGTTCATTGCGTGATCTGACAGGTTCATTTCGAAGAATACGAAGCGTTCCTCGTACACTTCAATATTGTATTGAAAGCGGATGAGTTTACGCCATAAAGGCGATGAAGCACCCTGTTCACGCTGAAGCAGCCTGGACATACTGTATTACGCGGAATGTAACCGAGACAATATGCTCTCGAGCCTTGAGCCTATATTCTTACGCTGTGCTCAGCGAAAAAGCTCTGTTGCACGTTTGATGGCTCTGAGGTCCTCTGTTTACGCTGCCCCGTATCAAGATGCTGCGTAGAGCTATCCAGCATATTTTTTATGCTTCTACAGGTACAGGAATGTAACCGAGACAATATGCTCTCGAGCTGTATAGGCCACCACAAAAATATGTCACGTCCCAGTCCCAAAATACGTAGGACTAGGAATACGTAAGCATGCCAGCCGTATGTATATAGTAACTCCAATATATGGAAACCATAACACATACATACGTTGTATTATGAATAACAATTCACAAGTGGTATAAATTTATGTCATAAGTCACAGGCATAACTAGATCTCATCCACAGAATCAAATAACCAATCAACTATATAACTGAATCAAGTATAAATGCTTGATAAGAACAAGTAGTTGGGTGGAGATAACTCCACTACCAACTAGAATATAAGAGAAACAAAATAAGTACATCTAATGATCAACGAGGCTCGAAGAGAAGACCTCCTCGAAAGAGAGATAAGTAGCAAGTCCTGATCCGTGCTCCTGCGAATAGTCAAGATCGTCTACACCTGAAAAGGGACTAGGTCCTCAGAGGGACGTAACAAGATACATAGAAGCAAGCCAATTGAATATAGCAAAACATACATAATAGACAGAAAATATATAAGTACGTTGTACTAGATAATCTATATGAAATGCATAATGAGGACAACCATTTTGACGTATGGGTAGGTGTAGGATACTCTATCTATCTCACAACTCACACACACGTCCATGAACATCATAAGCCGTCATACCTCGAGGGTAGCGACCATCGCGATACCAGAAATCGATATTCCTTGAGGGTAGCGATCAGCACGATACAACTACCATAGTGCATGCTAGTTACTACGGTTTATCAGAGTGGATATAGCCCATACGCCTACTGATTGTCCTCCCCACCCCTGATACTATGTGTCAAGTGTGTGTCAACATATATAGTATATAATTATGACTGAAAGAACACCTATATAATGAATATATAAAAATATGATAGGCATACAAAGTACTATAAGCAATTTGGCAAGGTATCTTACCTAGCAAGAAAGCTGCAAAGTGTAAGCGTCCAAACGTCAAGCACAAGGGATCAGAACTATGGCATCAGAATGAACATCTCTGGATGCTGAAATAAATATCACCAACGTTTCCAGAATAAGCGAGATAGCTAGAAAACACTACCCTTTCGTCCAATTTGGACACAGGGGCAAAACGATAATTTTGGGTCAAAGCGGGCTCCATAAGTGGCCCACTTTGCACTGAAATGCGTGCCAGAGGTAAAGGTCTCTAAATGGGACAAATTATAGGTCAAAGAAATTCTAAACGTCGATAAAAACTCAACGATATATCCAATTTTGGATTACGGTGAGCCGATCACAAATTCGCCTTTCAAGTCAACCCATGGGGCCCGCAAATATGCGGCTTGGTCAACTGTCTCAGAATTGTATTAAACTTGGGTCACAGGACCAGCGTGATACCACGAATCAAATGGCATAAATTTTGTCGTATTCTGACGAGCGTACACAAAATGGGATGGTGTTTTACAAAAGTTGCGATATAGGAACTTTTTATGGATACGGGTTGATTCCGACGCGCGCACATGTCCTAATCAATTTCTGCGAAAGCCCACACGTCAGGACATACCATATGCGCCTTTCAGTATAATTGGTACGCGATGAGGCTGTCCCATTTGGCGGGGCACACTCCGTATTACAAATTCTAATTTTTTAAAAACATATTTTTCTCATATTTCTACTTAATTTATCTCTGGTTCTAGCACAAAATAAATTAAACTAATTAACAGGAAATAATCTTGGTTATATAAGATTTACACAATAAAAAGTAGATTTTGATTTGGATGTCTATCTTGGAAGATATCGGCCTCGAAACATAGGGCGTTGGGGCAATTTATAGCAGTTTTAAAAATATGATTTTCTTCCAATTTGGCTTCGATTTCTACCTAGTGTTTAACGTTGTTCGAATGAAACTAATTAATGGGGTTTAAAGAGGAATAGGTTGTGATCATACCGACGAAGACAGATCAGAAATCGGTAGAGAGATGAGACAAAAAATGGTGCATGAAGGGGCGGTCGTCGCTGTATGTTACTACCGCGGTTGACCGCGCGGTTCGCTGTCGCGGCCGGGCCGGAGGCTCTCCGGCGGTGACGCGGGGGCGCAGGGGTCAGAGGTCGGCGGCACAGGGCTGGGGGTGTCAGAGGTTAGGGTTAGGGTTTAGAATCATATGTATATATATAGATATACAGGGGGCGGGGGAGATAGGACCTGGGCCGCGGGTACTTTGCTCGCGGGGGGGGGGGGTGTTTATGATTAGGGATTAGCTTAAGGATTTAAGGTTAGGTTTAAGGGTTTATAAGATTTTTTTCTTCTTTTCTTTTCTTTTCTTTTTCTTTTTCTTTTTCTTTTTCTTTTTCTTTTTCTTTTTCTTTTCTTTTCTTTTCTTTTTTTTCTTTTATTATTACTATTACTATAATTATTATTATTACTAATAATATTATTATTATTATTATTACTGGTTTTATTATTATTATTAGTATTAGTATTATTACATTTAATAACTATATATTATTTACATATATATATGAGGCATAGAAAAAAAAATATGTGTACCCAAAGATAATTTCTAAAAATCTATCACTCTTCTACAAGGATTCCTAAAATAAAACAAAATAAAAATAATAGTTTTTGTGCAATAATTCTAAATGAGTAATTATCTAGGTAATTAAATCATTAATTAAATACATATAATATTTAAAATTAGGGGGTTTTATACTCTGACTCTGATCTAATGATATCCAGACCACAGATTGATCTTAAGAAATACAACTACCCAACTGAGCTGAACAAACAAGTCATTTATCATGGACAAGGGATACTTGTTCTTAATGGTTACCATATTTAATACGATAATCAACACATAAATACGATGAACCATCATTCTTTTTAATAAGAAGTAATAGGGCTCCTCAAGGTGATCCACTAGCACGAATGAATCCCTTGGTCCTCAACTCCTCTATTATCTGGTACAAAATCTTCAACTCTAATGGTGACATCCTGCAGACCCTCTCTGAAACTGGCTTTGCCCCTTAAATCAGATCATTATAGAACACATCTCGAACTGGCGGCATGCCTAAAAACTTGTCGAAAAATACGTCCGAGAACTCGTAGACAACTCTGGAAAACTGTACCTACTCGTCTACTGCTATCCTCAAAAAAACTGACGGAGACTCTACCTCGCCTCTCGAGAATAAGAACTCCTCCTCTCCAGCAACACGAAAGATAACTTTGCCATCATGATAATCTATCATCGTATGTTAAGCATTCAACCAATCTATTCCTAGGACTAAATCATAATCGCCCACAAAAAACTATTTCAGCCTAGCAAAAAACTTTCTACCGCACACTACGACTCGACACGAGGCATAAACTCGATATACACCCATAATACCATTACCAGTAAATATATTCAACCTTACAAGTAAGAACTCTGACTCTAAGCTAACTCGTGTCGCAACTTATGCAGAAATAAATGAGTGTGATATGCCAGAATCAAATAAAACTGAAGCTGAATGCGAATGAACAAGAATGGTATCTGCAACCACCTCTCCAGCCACTAGTGCCTCCTCGTAAGACATCCCAAAAGCCTGTCCTTGTCCTCTGGGCGCTGGTCTCCTCTGTTGGTGGCCTCTCTGCCTAGCCTGAGCCTGGGCCTGAGCATACTGCTACAGTCTCTCCTGCTGGAATATCTGGGACTGCGTCGGTAAAGGCCTCAGGGCTTGCTGCTGTACTACCGGCACTGGTGCACTGCGGAGCTGCTGACTGGACTAAGACAATCCAGCTGAAGCCTTCCGGGGACAAGTACTAATCATGTATCCTGCTCCACCATATACCAGACATAAACCCTATGCTCTATGATACTCTGTAAAGATGTGACATGTATTTCCATAGTAGGAACACCCGACTGAAGATGTGCGAGGGACAAGTCTGAGAAGACTGCTGAAACAAAGCTGTCTACCCAATTGATAAAGCTCAAAATCGGGGCTGGTGTCGAAGACTGGGTAGAAGATCCCCTCTGAATATGAGGGATCATCTG
Source organism: Iris macrosiphon (assembly GCA_036927795.1). Lineage (NCBI taxonomy): Eukaryota > Viridiplantae > Streptophyta > Magnoliopsida > Asparagales > Iridaceae > Iris > Iris macrosiphon. The sequence goes on from JAYESA010000002.1 coordinate 109,673,006, forward strand.
ACCCCCAACTATGTTGACTATCCTCTGGGACGTATATTTGTGCCTCCTCGTTGCCCTCATCACAGCATCGAATATCTTGAACTCATGCTGCTTTACTGCCAGTATAATCGATAGATAAAGTCCCTGCTGAAACTCCTCGCTTGGTCCAACTCGGTCGCCACCAAGGTGGGAGCAAACTGACCGAGCCTTCAAAACTCTGCACCGTAGCCATCGACGGTCCTACCCATCTGCTTGAGGTTGTTAAACCTCTGTTATAAGTCATAAAGCGACACCACGTTGTAGTATCGAGTCCGAAACCTCTCGCTGAAATTCGCCCATAGAATCGGTGCTGTCAGCAAAACCTCCTGAGCTGCCCACCAGTCGTGGGCCAAATAAAGCAACTGCATCCTAACCACCACCACTCGCTCCCTAGCCAGAACTCATGTTGCCTCGAGTATGGCCTCAGTATCCTGGAATCATGCATCATACACAATCGTATCCTCAGTACCGTAGAAGTACGGGGGATGGAGATGCCTGAAACCGTTCGTAGAATTATATATCTGAGAACCACCTCGCTCCATAGCCATCTGGACTGACTTAATGAGAACGTCACTCTGTCGCTGATGAGTCTCCATGAAGCCCATCAAAACATCCATCATTTCTCGAACAACATCTGACTGCTCTGGCTGGTCTGGGTGCACTGGTACTGCGAGGAGATCGGGCTGAACGTACTGCTTGTAGGATTAAAATATAATAGAATATACTCTAGAAGGGGGGTGAATAGAGTATGCAGCAGAATTTAGCAATTAAAAATTTTCTACTAAGTTATACAAGTATCATGACTGCTATATATGTGTCACAGATATAAGTATGTGTCACAACTATAATAACAGTCTAGCAATTGTGTTGTAGGTATGTCACATCTATCACAGTATAAGCACAAGTTGTCACATCCCAGTCCCAAAATATGTAGGACTAGGACACGTAAGCATGCCAGCCGCATGTATATGGCAACTCTAATATAGGGAAACCATAACACATGCGTACGATGTATTATGAACAATAATTCACAAGTGGTAAAACTATCACAAGTCACATGGTATAATCTAAATCTCATCCACAGAAAATCATATATAAATAAATAACCAATATCTATGAAACTAGATCTCAATTTAAAGTATCTAAAGATGACAGTCGGATGGAAACAAATCCACTGCCGAACTAGAATATAAAAGCAAACACAATATAAGTACATCAACTAACAATCACGAGGCTCGAAGGGAAGACCTCCTCGAAACATAAGTAACTAGTCTGGATCTGCGCTCTTGCAAACAGTCATGAACATCTACACCTGGAAAGGGACCAGGTCCTCAGAGGGACATAACAAGATACATAGAAGCATGCCAATAAAGTACTGAAATAAATATCCAATGGGTCGCATAACCATCTATGTAAATGCAGTTTAAGAACAACTTTCCCAACGTGTGGGCTATCTGGCTAAAATAGGATTGGCATGGTTCTCTTGGAGATCCAGGGGCCTAAAAAGTATGTCGTCTTTTGAACGACAGAGGCCGCCTGATAATAATATAATATATAGTGGTCATCACGACCGCGCATCTCCGACGGAGCGTACGGGTTACACAAGAAAAGTGCAACGGAGCCCACACGCCTTACTTGTTGTTCTCCCCACCCCATGCTCTAAGCATGTCATATCTATGACACGATAATACCTCTAATAACTGTCAAGTCTACTAGCATGCAAAGTTTCTAACAACAGTTATTCCTAACGCACGACCCACACGTACAGGAGGCCAAATCCTGCACGCAAGTCCGTGATCTATATGAGACTCATAACTCGTGTAACAACTGTGTCGCGGCCAATGAAACTTAATAATGCTTCATGATAATGGGACGGTTTCATAAACAAGGTCAATGCATATACACAATAAAAATAAATCACGACGACACCGTCGTTGCACCGAAGTTTCCTTGGACGCGCAGTTTATATAACAGTTAAAATATATGAACTAATGACAGAAAATAAAGATGCATGCAACATATGGAATATAAATAATAGTACAATGGCAAGGTATACTTGTCTGGCAAGAAATGTGTATAGTGTAAGCGTCCAAATGTCAAGGACACCGGATCAGAAACTACGGCCTCCAAACAAATGTCTCTGGATGCTGAAATAGACATCACCAACATTTTCGGAATCAGCGAGATAGCTAGAAATCACTACCCTTTCGTCCAATATGGATACAGGGGCAAAACGGTAATTATGGTTCAAAGTGGGGTCCACATGTGGCCCACTTTGCACCGTAAAGTGTGCCAAGGGTAACAGTCTCTAAATGGAACAAATTATAGGTCAAACAAACTCTAAATGTCAGTACGAACTCAATGGTATGTCCAAATGTGGATTTTGGTGAGCCGAACACAATTTTGCCCAAAAAGTCAACCTTAGGGCCCGCCAATAGGCGACTTGGTCAACTATCTCAGAATTACGTAAAAATTAGATCACAAGACCAGTGCGATACCACGAGTCCAGTAACGTAAGTTTTGTCGAATTCTGACAAGCGTACACTAAATAGCGCAGGATTTTATAAAAGTCACGATATGGAGAATTTTTGCGGACACGGGCTGATTCCGACGCGCACACGCGTCCAAATCAGTTTTCGTGAAAGCCCACATGTCCGGTTATACCGTGCGCGTATTGCGATGCACTTGGTATGCGACAGCGCGCTCTGTATCATAATTTCTGGAAATTAGAAAAAGTAGGTTTTTGGAATTTTCTATCTGATTTAATTCAACATACAGCAACAAATAAATTATTGTATTTGACAAAAAATAATTTAGGTTAGGTGGTCTTCGCATACCAAAAAGAAAAACCAAATTCGGATCTCTGTGGTGGGAAATACGAGTCCGTGAACATGGGTAGTTACCGCAGTTTTCTACGATCCAAAAGTTATCGTTTTTTGTCAACTTGGTCGCTGTTTTTGCCAAGGTTTACGCGTTGTTCGAAGTAAACTAATACACAGATATGGAAGGAGGATAGGTCGTGAACATACCGGTGAAGACGAGGTTGAGTTTGGTCGAGCGGTGGCGCGAGAATCGAGTCCTGAACAGGACTTCGTTGCAGTTCAATTTTGCTGTCGCGGGGTTGCGCGGATGCGGGGTGGTCGCGGTCACGGCGGCGGGCGGCGCTGGATCTGCGGCGGCTCTGGGCTGGAGGCGGCGGTCGACGTCTCGGCGGCGCGGTCGAGGGTGGAGATAGGTTTTAGGGTTACGGTTTAATCACCGTATATGTGTATATATATATGGCTAAGGAAAGGGGGGTTTCCGCTCGCGGGGGGGGGGGTTCCGCTAGCCTGCTGTGTAGTTTGTTTAAACGGGTAGTGGGTTCACTAATGGGTTTGGGTAGAATATAGGATTTAGGGTTTAGATTCATTTTAATTCTTTTTTTTATTTCTTTTTCTTTTTCTTTTCTAATTCTTTCTCATTTCTATTTCTATTTCTTTTAACTTTATATATATATATATATATATATATATATATATAATTCGAGGAACTTATTTTAGTGCATACTATTAATCTATCAACTGTCCACTAGGTCTCCTACATGTAATTAATTAAGAAAAAATTACGGTTGCTCCATAAAATCCCAAATGCATCAAACACCTAGCATAAAAATCCAATAAATTCTATTTCTTCTAATTAGCTACTAAATACTATAAATTAATTAAATAATTAATTAAATAATTAATATTGTTTATTAAAGTTAGGGGTTTTACAAAGCTGATCAAGATAGTGTCTCCAATTTCGATTGGAACGCACAACGATACAAAGTTCGAATTATTTAGAATTAAGAAATAACGTCCGCGATGATTATTGTGTGACTAAAATGTAGCACAAAAGAGCATAATTATAAGTTACGTAAATGTCAGAATAGATGACTGGCACGTCCAGAGCAAGGGTGCGAAGTTCGTAGGAGGGCAATGGCTAGGGTAGTGCTCCAATTATCGAAGCAACAGTAAGGTACACTAAGTGATATAATTATTGTTAAATTAAATAAAAATGACGTGTCCTATTTCTAATTGGATACAAACTAGCCCTAGTTTCTCTATCTATGCCAAGTAGACCTAATTTTGGGTGAGAGAGTTTACACAAGTAAAGTAAGAGTGAGAAGACAAATGCAAACACAGCGATATATCCTAGTATCCCTCAATGTGAGGACTAATCCAGGCGGGAGGACTCTAGCTCCCAGTTGGAATCCATTATACGAATGGAACACAAGCTTTGATCCGAAGGCTTGCCAACTTCTTACAGACACGAGCTTTGATCCAAAGATCTTGACGACTTTAAGTGTGGAGTAGAGAACTTCTGAACAAGCTTCTGATTATAACTCTCTGAAATTCTAGACCGTACCGTACTGGCAACTGAGACTAGAGAATTATAACTGGCTTGGGATGTAAAAATGAAGGCTTTTTAGAACTCGTATACCAGAAAAGAAGAGAAGATGAAAGTGAATTGATTGATATTTTGGAAAGGGAAATCTCTTCTCTATTAATAGGATTTCTCAAATGAGAGTTCGGACAGAACTCGGCCAAAGTTTGTCTTCAAAATATCAGAAAATAGCCGTTATATCTGAAACTGCAGGGAGACCAAGTTTCTGAACAAAACGTTCACTAAGGCCAAACTCGGTCCGAGTTCTGTTCCCTTAGTTCAGGGCCAGAACAAAAACTGGACTGAGTTTTGGGTCCAACTTAACTATTTCAAGATAGTCTATTTTTAGAAAAGGAGATGGGCTATTTTGAAAATATTTAGGGTAGCCTAATTGCCAGTACGAACGTGGTGTACAGTATATTGCTAGACTCAATGAAATAAAAAAAAATATTACATACAGGAAATAAAGACAAACACAACGACGGAAAGCATTTCTGAACAGTTAATGTTGCAGTCGTCGCAGTACGTCTGAAAAATTATCGCAGTAGCTTATATCGAGTCCAGGTTTGATCGATTATCAAAATTGGTTCGACCATGACCAATGGGCCAACAATCTCCTCCATTTTGATAATTGACAAACCTTGACCGATATAACATCTTGATCGAACTGATTTGAAAATTAATTGTACGGTTTTAATTGTAGTCACCAGATGTTGTATCTTTTTCTTTCCCGTTGTCATTTAGCAAAATTTCTAAGAGAAGGAAGCTCCCCCGCAAAATGTGATTACAAAAAAGATAGACAAGTGAAGAAAAAAAGATTGCATATATTTCACAGAAATATAGCATTCAAAAAAATACAGTAGCTAAATATGAATGCTAAGCAAGACAGATAATTTAATATGCATATAAATAGATAAACTTTTGAGTACAGCTAACTGAAAAAGTTTTACCATACACAAAGTACTATAACTGAAAATGCATAAATAAAATCTAATCATTGGAATACAGAAGATATTTTCAAGATACATAGACATAAAGTGAAAATTTTAACTTAGAATATTTAAACTAAAACATTACATCTGGATATCTACTCATTATCAGAAGAACCCTCAGCAATAGAATCATCAGTAGTAGGAGCAGCACTACCAAGATCAGAAGGACCAGTGCCACTAGGTGGTTTGACGCCAAGAGAAGAGTATTACCAATCCAAAGTACCGCCAGGGTTGAAGTAAGGACAAAAATCCTCGTCATAAACTCTGAAGCCTGAGTAAGAGGGATCTCTGGGAATGGAAGCACCGGGCTGATGAGTGTGAAAGAATCAAAAATCAGCAAATGAGTTTGAGAGTGCTTGAATGCGCATAGTATCGCGGAACTCATATCCCTCGATCGTATCATGCAACTCGATTCTCAAAGCATTTACTGATCTAGAGTAGCTCGATGATAATTATCCATCTTCTGATGTAGGCCCTCGATGGTCATATGATAAGCCTGAGCAGGTGGAGGAGATACTGGAGCAGCAGTGGATGTGGGAGCAGCGGGAGTAGTAGAAGAAGAACGACGGCGAGATTCCATGAGTGGTTTGGGCTCAGAAGTAAGGGTACACTCAGACATATCAATACCAAAATGCTGAAAGATGAAGGGTAAGTACATCACGTAGAGAAGTTTTCTCCTATTTTTGTGACATTCAACCATTGCCTCGATGATAGTCCTTGGGACAGAAAAATGTATCCTAAAGTTAATATGGTATAGGGCAGACAACTCAAGGTTGGTGACATCGTCTGTGGAGGTGGACTTAGGCAAGATAGAAGAAAAGATAATGCAATGAAGCTCAAAGAAATAGATGTTCATGAATTTGGCTCAAAATTTGCCAGATGGAACATGGTCAGGGTGACAAATCTGATTCTTGAAAAAGTCAAGTGTTGTGCCAGCAAGAAACTCATATTTAGTAATATCAACCAGTACCTGACCTTCGTTTGGGATCCAAAGTATTTCGGCTAAGTCAATATCATTAAATTTAACACTTTTCCCTGTGACACGGGATAAAATGATAAAAGTTTCTTCCTCAAAGGAAAAGTTGCAGTAAAATATCCTGACTGCATTAAGTGCAATAGGAAAATAATAAGTCACCAGATCATTCAACTACAAATGGTCAAAATATCCCTTGTGCTGTGAAAAGATAGTCCACTGGACAGGGTGACCGGAACAGACATTGTGGGTTGCATAGTCGGCAAACCACGCAAGGAATTGTTCAAGAGTTCCAAAAGGGAAACATTGAACGAACCATCATCCGTAGGAACAGGATTGAAGAGAGAGTCCCGATGCGGGTCGGAGAATGAACCTTCATCATGTGTTCTCTTATTTCTCTTGAAAGGATTTGCAAACTTAGGTGCCATTGAATTCAAGGAAATAAAGAAATTTCTACAAAATAATGAATAAAGAGACAGAATATAGACTAAAATTATACCTTCCAGAAATAAAGTAGTAGATGAGGATCTAGAGAGCCCGAATCCGAAGTTTGAGCAAGAAATATCAAGGGAATTGGAGGGATAAAATTCAAACAAAAACTAGGGTTTATGGGGTTCTCGGCTGTTGTTGCTCGGATTAGAGAAGGAAGATTATGGTAGGGTATGATAAATAAGAAAGTAAGGCCCGTTCGGATTCTGCTGCAATTCAACTCAGTAGAGTTCGGACCGAACACGGGCCGAATTTGGGCTGAGTTCGCCTAGAACTCATTTTGGTCATTTTGCAATAAAATCTAAATCTAATTTAAAATTCATCATTCCATTCAACTTTTTCATTCAAAAATTATTAATTTTAAATTTTAATAAATATAATTAAAATTATTTTACGAATTACTTTTTGTGTATTGTGATTGTCTCAGATTAGCTGTAGGGGTACTGTCCCAGCTAGCGGAGGTCCACCGGGGGACACTTAAGTTCCGTTTTACTTTAGTCGTAGCCGTGGTGACAGACAGATCTTTTGTAAGCTAGTCTCCAAAATAATTTTTGTATATTAGAAGTAATTCAATAAGATAAGATTAATTAATATTATTGATATCTAAAATTTCTAATTCTCGACGTAAGTAATTGAATCTATTCTCGACGTAAGTAATTGAATCTATCTTCAGCTAAAGGTTTAGTAAAGATATCAGCTAGTTATTTTTTCGTATATATATATTCTAAATTAATGTCTCTATTTTGTTGATGATCTCTAAGAAAATGATGTCAAATCTTAATGTGCTTAGTGCGTGAGTGACATACAGGATTCTTAGTCAAATTAATAGTGCTAGTGTTGTCACAGTAAATGAGAATATGCGAATATTGTAAGTCATAGTCTTCTAAGGTTTGCTTTATCCACAAAATTTGTGTACAACAACAGCCTACGGCGATATACTCAGCCTTAGTAGTTGATAATGTGACATAATTTTATTTTTTGCTAAACCAAGAGACTAAAGCTTTGCCTAGGAAATGACATGTACCACTAGTACTTTTTCTATCTACTTTGCATCCAGCAAAATCAACATCTGAATAACCGACTAGGTCAAGGAACGTGGTTTTAGGATACCATAAGCCGACAGAAGAAGTGCTCTTAAGGTATTGAAAGGTACGCTTAACGGCGCACAAATATGATTCCTTAGGGTTAGCTTGAAATCATGCACACAAGCAAACAATAAAATGATATTAGGACGACTAGTAGTTAAATAAAGTAGACTACCAATCATACCTCGATACTTACGTATGTCGACCGGTTTTTCTTGTTCATTCTATGTCAAGATTTATTGAAGTTGCCATTGGAGTACCAAAGGGCTTGGCAGATTCCAGATCGAACTTCTTTAAGAGGTTATTTGTATACTTGGCTTGGTTGATGAACGTCCCATTTTGAGTTTTTTTTATTTACAGTCCAAGAAAGAACTTTAGCTCTCCCATCATGCTCATCTCAAACTCACTCTGCATACACTCAGAAAATTCTTGACAAAGAGATTCATCAGTTGATCCAAAGATAATATCATTAACATAAATTTGAACTAAAAGGAGGTTTTTATTCAAAGATTTAGAAAATAGTGTAGTATCAACCTTTCCTTTTAAAAAAATCTTTTTCAAGTAGAAAAAATCTTAGGCAGTCATACCAAGCACGAAAGGCTTATTTCACTCCATATAAGGCTTTCTTCAACTTGAAAATATGATTAGATTTTTTTGAAATTCATGAATCCAGGTAGTTGAGCTACAAAAAACTTCTTTTATGAAAGCATTTAAAAAGGCACTTTTGACATCCATTTGAAATAATTTAAAATTATGAAAACATGCAACTGCACATAGCATGCGAATGGATTCTAAACGCGCAACTGGGGCATAAGTTTTATCGTAGTTGATACATTCCTCTTGGTTATATCCTTGAGCTATGAGTCTAGCCTTGTTACATGTAACTAAAATATTCTTATTTAATTTATTTCGGAATACCCAACTGGTGCCAATGAACGGATGATCATTAGGCTTGGAAACAAGTTTTCAAACTTGATTCCGTTTGAATTTGTTTAATTCCTCTTGCATGGCTTCTATCTATTAATTATCACTACATGCTTCTTCAATATTTTTTGGCTCAAGCTATGAAACAAAAGCTACACTAGATACAATATCACTATTAGAGGAACGAGTATATACACCTTTTGTGATCTCACCTATTACCAAGTCCTTGGGGTGATCGACCATGAATTTTACCCTCTTTGGCAGATTCTTCAAGTAGTTGGTAATGGATTCCGTTTTGGTTGGTGCTTTTCTTGATGTACCGATATCTTCATCGGCACTATCATTGTTCATTTCATTGTTCATCTCATTGAAGGTGACGTTGATTGATTCTTTGATCGTCATTGACTTCTTGTAGAAGACTCGGTATCCATTGCTCTTAGCTGCATAATATAGAAAAATACCTTCATTGGCCTTTTCGTCAAATTTGCTTAAGTTATCTTTGGTATTAAGAATGAAACATTTGCATCCAAATATCTTAAAGTAGGAAACAGAGGGAGTTCTATCAAACCATAATTTATAGGGAGTTTTCTTCAATTTAGGTCTATTCAAAATATAGCACACTGTATTGACAGCTTCTGCCCAAAAATACTTAAGTAGGCTGAATTGGTTTAGCATTACTATAGCCATTCCTCTAAGAGTTCTATTCTTATGTTCTACAATGTTATTCTATTGCGGAGTTCTAGGACAAGATAATTCATACAAATAATCGTGAGTTAAAAAATTGCTCAAAGTCAGCATTTTTAAATTCGTCGCCATGATCACTGCTAATGCAAGTTATCATGAATCCTTTCTCATTTTGTACATTTTTACAAAATATGACGAGTTATGAAAGTGTGTCATTCTTATGAGCAAGAAAATATACCCACGTCTATATAGAGTAATCATCTACAATTACAAATGCATACAACTTACCATTTAGACTAGCAACTCTGCTGGGTCCAAATAAGTCCATATGTAATAACTGTAGAGGTCTAGTAGTGCTTACAGCGTTGATCGACTTAAAGGTGGATCTGGTAGCTTTGTTTTTCTCACAGTTGCTATATACCATATATTTCTTGAAGACGATCTCCGGTAAGCCTCATACCAATTTCTTAGTGGATAATCTCGATATAGTGTCCATATTTACATGTCCAAGTCTTATATGCTATAGTTGACTCTCAGCACTTTTGTTGAGCAGAATCTACCTGTAGTGTTAGTATCTTCCAAAAGATAGATAACATAGATATTATCTTTCCTAATTCCTTCAAAAATAGTACTGCCGGTTGAGATATCAACTATAGTACATTTGTCTTTAACAAAGTTAATACCAGAATCGTGGCCAGCTAAATGACTTATGCTGAGTAGGTTATGTTTTAACTCGGTTACTAGAAAACATCTTTAATCACCAGATAGGGAGCCTTACCAATGTTATTGATACCTATTATATAACCTTTCAGATTGTTACCGAAGGAGACGTATCATTCTTTCTTCTTCGACAGTATTGCAAACAAAGATGCATCGTCGGTCATGTGCCGTGAGCAACCGCTATCGATGATCCATTTGCTTTTAGAGTGGGTAGGATGCTCCACCTACAAAATAATTTGCAGATGAAACTTTTGGTATCCATTTCTTGTTGGGTCCTGAAAAGTTAGTTTTATGTATCCATGCACAAATATTCAAATCAACTAATTTCTTAACTCTACATGCAGGAGCAATGTGACCGATAGTGCCACAATAATGACATCTAGCATACTTAGTATTAGGTACAGTATTTTGTGCTTGTTAGGTAGGTCTAGGGGTTTTGGTAGGATACTTGTAGTAGAAGACATGTCTTTGAGGATTTATCATCTTGGGCATAGGTTTGATAGTCTTTGGTTGAACAGTGTTCCTTTTGGGAAGCGACACATGTTAGGAGAGGAAGCAGTCGTCATCGGCTATTTTCCTAACCTAATTCCAACTTTTTAGAAGTGTCAAACAATCTATTATAATCAGCTGTTAGGGAATCATTCCTAATCAGCACATTGATACTCTTCTTTTTCTTAATTTGAAAATTATCTTGCAGCTGAGTTATGGTTTTGTCTTTTTCTTCAAGAGTGCGTGATGCTTCGTGTAATTGTAACTTAATAGAAGCTAACTTATTAGTCTTACTAGAAGGTTTAGATTCTCTAATATCTGCTAGAAGTAGGGTTAGCATTTCTATCTCAAGTTTCAGTTCCGTAAGTACCGTCTTAGAGGTCTTATATTTATCAAGCAACTTTCTATGATCTTCTAAGAGGTCACTAAAGGCATCACCTAGGTCATCGAATGTGAAATCATCATAGAAAAGATTAATGTTACATGATCAAATGCCATTAGGCACACATTAGCATATTCTTGAGAGCTATTGTCTTCTGAGTTGCTGGCCTCACTTTCGTGCCATATGCTTGTCTTAGCATTTTCTTCTACTTCCATATTGCTAGCTTCTTCTTCCTACACATTCTCATAAGTAGCTTCAAGAAGTTTCCAGATCTCATATGAGGTTGCACAAGAAGAAATACGATTAAGTTCATTATTGTCTAAAACAAAGTAAAGAGCATTCATTACTTTTGCATCAAGACTAGCTAATCTCTTTTCTTCTTCCGTGTAGTCATAATAAGGTTTGTTAACAATATTGGAAGTAAGAGAAGAAATGATAGTAGATTTCTGTAACCCTCAATAACATTAGTCCATACCTTAAAACCAAGTAATTTTAAGTAAAAGCTCATATATGTCTTCCAATAAGTGTAATTGTTTCTATCAAAATGTGGAGGTCTATATATGGATTGTCCTTCTTTTGTAAAGTTAGCCATGAGATATAAGTGACACTAAAAGTATATATAGTCAATAAGCAAGTAAATAATAGTCAACTAAATAATAGTAAAAATATACCTAAGCAGGATAATGATAGAAATATAATCAAATTGATAAAGGCTATAAACCTGCTCTGATACCAATTATAGGATCAAAATATAATAGAATATAATCCAGAGGGGGGTGAATAGAGTATGCAGCAGAATTTAGCAATTAAAAAATTTCTAGCAAGTTATACAAGTATCATGACTGCAATATATATGTCACAGATATAAGTATGTGTCACAACTATAATAATAGTCTAGCAATTGTGTTGCAGGTATGTCACAGCTATCACAGTATAAGCACATGTAAAGTAAAGAGTAAGAAGGCAAACGAAAACACAGCGATGTATCCTGGTATCCCTCAATGTGAGGAATAATCCAGGCGGAAGGAATATAGCTCCCATTTGGAATCCATTATATGAATGGAACACAAGATATGATCCGAAGGCTTGCCGACTTCTTACAAACACGAGCTTTTATTCGAAGAGTTCGATGACTTCAAGTGTGTAGTAGAGAACTTCTGAATAAGCTTCTGATTATAACTCTCTAAACTTCTAGACCGTACCGTATTGGCAACTAAGACTAGAGAATTGTAACTGACTTGGGATATAAAAATGAAGGCTTTTTAGAACTCGTATACCAGAAGAGAAGAGAAGATGAAAGTGAATTGATTGATATTTTAGAATGTGAAATCTCTTCTCTATTTATAGGATTTCTCAAAGGAGAATTCGGACAGAACTCGGCAAGAACTCGGCCAGAGTTCGTCTGCAAATTATCAGAAAATAGTCGTTGTATCCGAAACTGCAGGAAGACCAAGTTTCGGAATAAAATATTCACTAAGGCCCAACTTGGTCCAAGTTCAGTTCCCTTAGTTCAGGGTCAGAACAGAAACTGGCCTAAGTTTTGGGTCCAACTTAGCTATTTCAAGATAGGCTATTTTTAGAAAAGAAGATGGACTATTTTGAAAATAATTTAGGGTAGCCTAATTGCCAGTATGACGTAGTGTACAGTATATTCCTAGACTCAATAAAATAAAAAATTTATATTACATACAGGAAATAAATATGGATACGGTGATGGAAAGTAGCTCTGAACAGTTGATGTTGCAGTCGCCGTAGTACGTCTGAAAAGCATCGCAATAGCTTATATCGAGTCCAGGTTAGATCGATTATCAAAATCGGTTCGACCATGACCAATGGGCCAACACTTCGCTGACTCAAGATATATCCTCGACTCTGCTCCTGAATGCTGAGGCTGAGCCCAAGGTATCGACTGACCATCAAGATACTGATCTACCATCGTCTGAACTCGTACGATCTGGTCCAAAGGACCAGGAATAGGGCCCTTACAAGTCAAAGGACACAAGGATCAAAATCGAGGAACAAGATAGAACAAGGATGAATACAGATGTTAGGTCAAAGATCAGAGATATATGATAGTCTAGAAAGAGATCAAGAAGGAATAATTTAGGATTGAGACATCAATATTGATAACCCCTACACGTTTGAATACCAAACCTATGTCAGGCCCCATATCCAAAATACTGGAGAACGGGGCCCGACAAAGCCAGCTACGTATACCAAAGTACTCTAGTACCCCAAGATACGGTCACGGCTGTGAATAGATATAGGGGGTTAAACTACAAGCTATAAGTCAATCCTAGGTTAAGCAATCCTAGTGTCTCAATCACAAGCAAGAATCCATAATATACAAAGAAATATGATAATCTGAAGCAAAATAGTAAAGCGTCACAAACCATATATACATAGATGATCATGAAGCTAGCAATACAAAATAAAGAACTAGCAAGAGTGTAAGTCATACATTATCAACTCTAGCTATAATCTAGAATATGCTAATCATGACATGCCCAGTAGGTGATGTATCAAGTCCAAAATACGAGCTAACAGGTGCTCGGGGCTAAACGCCATAAAAGAATATATACAATAAGTGGGATAACAAGATAGAAACCCACTCAATCTGTCTGGTGCTCCACGTGGTCACCATCCTCGAAAATATACGAAAGATCCTCTAGCACCGCTATCGGATCTGGCCAAAACCAGTAGGATCGGACCCCAAATAGCAAGTACCACAAAAGAGGCCAAATTATGAACTAAAACCAGCAATATAATATAAAGCTACAATATCCTAAGCAACATGTAACTACCATGTATTATATAAAGTGCACCGAGAAACAAGAAAATAAAAACAAGAAAACATGTAAAGAAAAACTGGACATGTAACATGTACGGGATCATACAAGGGGAATATATACGGGATCATGCAAGGTGAACATAAGCATATAAGTAAAGTGGAAGAGAAGAGTAACGAGAAAAGAACTAGTACAATATCGGGATCATGGAAAGGGAGGTATGTAAGAACAGTGCATATAAAGTAAAATGGCATACAAGATAATAGACAGGAGTGCACTATGCTGGGTCACTATCAGGCAAGTAAGGCAATATAAGACAAGACAATAAAGAGACTCCATCCATCAATCACGGCCAAGCAAGAAGTACGGCTTGCTATGTTAGCTAACTAGGGCTATCACAAGTCATAATTACTAATAAATATAATTTAGGATTTGTGTACGGTTGTATGCCCTGCAGACTGTCCAAGTAACCCAAACGTCAGACGATAGTAAAGTAAATAATAGTAGATACACCACCCCTAGTAGAGATGTGTACCTAATCCAAGTCACACAAAGGTGAAACTATGAGCAACCTAATTTTTATATAGAATTATTTTGGTAATTAGCAATTATTTTTTATCTAATTTAAATATTTATTTGATAATTTATTGAACTATAGGCACTTTTTGCCATGGCCTTGAGATTTTAGTACAACACAAGCCCTTACCTTCCGACCAACTTTGCATACTAGATTTAGACGAGACAAATTAGTTTCATGGATTAAATCTTACCCATAAATTCACATCGCTATGCTTTATTTTTGTCGCACAACTTTCGCGACGTATGTTTGATGATAAACAGAAGAAATTGAAACTGGGTTTATACGAAACCCTTTCTTTGTTTACAAACAAGAAAAAAAGTACAATTAATCCTATACGAGGATATTGAGTACAATAAAAATGATTCTGGGGAAATATTGCTATAGGAGTGATCTACGGTCGATCACTTTGTCCCTTGGACCACACGATGACGAAGAAGTACTGTAGAAGAAGAAGAAGTTTCAAAGATTGTAAGAGGGATTGAACTCCCGTTGCCAAAGTTATCAATCAACACTCTCTGTATGTGCTCTCTTTCGACCTTTTTTCCGACTTCTGCTCTCGCTGACCTTGCCCACCTCTACCTTTGACCTGTGACTGGAAGTCTCTATTTATAGAGATCAGTCACAGTAATTGATCAGTCGGTATAGAAGCCAATTAGTGGAGAGAGTTGCACCTTTTACGCGACGGTTATAATAACTGCTACCCACGTCAGAATGATCTCCTGAATTCACGTGTGACGCGTGTCTCATTATGAGGTGACGCGTATAACTGCTTCTCGAAGACCACGGCATGCAAGCCACGTAGGTAATTGTCCCTTGCGTAAAGATGGTTGGCATAAAAGCCAAATAACTGTCTCGTTGGCGTAAAAATCAAATAATCTTGTTAGCGTAAAAGCCAAGTAGCTGTCTTGTTGGCATAAAAGCCAAATTCTACGTAAAACTTGATGCTGCATAGGTAATAGGTAACCAGCGTAAACTAGCCAATTATCCTTCCTGACTGGGGTCTTGAGCGTATTCTGGGCCAAATAGCCTTATAACGTACCTTGCAAATATAGCCTGAATTGGCGTATTTCGAGGAGATAGCATATAGCGTGCTCCTATAGTTGAAAATAGCCTGGTTGGCGTATTTCGAGGAGATAGCATACGGCATGCTCCTATAGTTGAAAATAGCATGGTTTGGCGTAATATGCAGGGATAGTGACGTGAGCATATTAGCCCTAATTTTAGCTCTCCCAGTCATTAAAAGTAGAACCAAATCTCATGCATTAAATGCAGAGATCTGCCCCCATCTCCCGCATTAACTGCAGAGACGTTCCTCGAGTTCTGTATGAAGAACAGCTTTTAACGTGGTGTTTGGTTTCATCTTATCTTGAGCGTAAAGGCTCATTTCTGCCTGTGTAAAAATAGGCAGCGTATTCCTTGAACGCGTAAAAACGACTTATATCAAGGATTTGCCACTAAACGACAGTCTGGATCTCTGTGCAGAATCAACATTACAGTCGTCCTCTCGATCGTCGTGCAGTACTCTTTGTCACGACCCGCACCCAGATGAATCGTTCACCGGTTCGTGAGTACGTCCAGCCTACGCCGCAGTGTCGGCGGTAGTACGCTGTCTAGATCATCTTCACAGGTAATTTAAAATCTAGCTCATCCACAAGAATAAATAGGTAAGGATAATAACAGGAAATAGGAATGCTAAGATTTCATAAACAAAATTTGTGACATCCAAATCCACAGTTTAATACAGAACCAGAAGATAAATCGGGGACAAACCCGAGTATTATGCTGAAAGAAAAATACTAACTAACTGGCTAACTACTCCTCAAAAGTAGTCTCCTGAGTAGGAACCGGCTTCTCAAAAGTATCATCTGCTACGTCATATGGGCCAAAAAAGGTGGAGGCATAGTCCTCATCATCGCTTAATATCAACGGATCCAGTCAGGAAAGGAGCACAGTACCAATACACAACAAAGCTTAAACTAAATAATTATGACAAGTAGTGAAAAATGACTAAACATCACGATAAGAATATGCATAATAAGTAGTAAAATTAACTAAGAGTTAAATGCTATAAGCCAGAGACATGAATAAAACAGGATTATAATGAGACAAGAAAATAGAACTGCAACAAGATAAAGAAACTATGTGTGTGTGATTGTGTATTTAGAATACATAGTTGGCATGTAGGGGTTTATAAGGCTAATAAGGCCGTCATAGACGGCTAGCAGTCAGGAATAATCGAGTATAAGGCTGATGGTACAGTCGCGTACCAACAGCTAGCAGTCAGGACAGGGGGAAGGGTAAACTACATGCCTCCTAGTATTCTCCCTCCCGACACGAAAAGCAAGACATGAAATCCAAATCCTAACACTAAGTGTAATCACCCAATGGTGCTAGTAGAGCAAGGAACTAATTATCATAATATAAAGAATAAACTTGAAGTGCAGGTACTTGCCTGATGTTTGGATCCCAACTACAGTTCTATCCTCAGGAAATTTCCAGAAATGTCTCTGGATGCTGAAATAAACATTACCATCATGCTCAGAAGATATCAAATAGCTAGAAACGCCTGTCCTTGAGTCCAATTTGGAGACAAGGGAAAAACGGCAATTTCGGGTCAAATGGGGTCCACATGTGGGCCCGCTTTGCACCGAAAAATGTATCAGGGTCAAAGGTCTCCAAATTTACAAAACTTAGTGTCAACAGGTCAAAAACGATGATACGAACCCAACGGAACTTCCAGAATTGAATTCCGATGAGCCGATCATAAAATCGCCCGTCGAGTGGGACCTATGGGGCCCACGACACGCGATTTCGTCAACGTTCTCAGAATCGAACCAAACTTGGGTCACAGGACCAGCGTATTGCTACGAGTCTGATGGCGCAAGTTTTGTTTCAATCCGACATGTGTACAGAAAGTTAGGACGTGATTCAGAAAAGGCAGATACGGGACGGTGTCCGCGGATACGCGTTGATCCCGGTGTGCACGCACACCCGAATCGACTTCTACAAAATCGTACACGTCCGTATCGACGGCGTGCACGTATCCGTGAAGACCGCACGCGACCAAGTCGTCCCGTTTGGCGGGGCATACCCAGTTCTGGGGTGAAAGAGGGCGTTGTTTTTCCTGTTTTTGGATCGCGGTTCGCGATCACCACAGGACGCGATGCACCGAGCGGTTTGCCCGGGCACCGAGAGGGTCATGCAGGCTACGTGTTGCAATTGACGGAATTAAAAATGGGATTACGAGCAGAAAGATACGCGTACCTGAACAGGGTCCGAAAAACAGAGTTTCTCGTGTCCGTGTCGTGTCCACCACGTGTCCGACACGAGAGAGAGAACTAGGGTTAGGGTTTGGGGGCTGCCGGAGGCGGGCCGGAGGGGGCCAGGGCCGCGGGGCGGCACGGGAGAGGGTGGCCGCGCAGGCCGGCAGCGGCGGCGCGCCGGAGCGGGCGGGGGACGGTCGGCAGCGACTGTTGGGCTGGATCGGGGTCGGGGAGCCGCTGCGGCGAGGGAGAGGAGGAAGGAGGAGGAGAGGGGAGCAGCTGCGGGCTGCTGGCGGCCTCGCGGGGGTGGCGCCTGAGCGGGACGGCGTCGGCGGAGCGGAGGAGCGGCGGGTGGTCGTGGAGGGGGAAGACTCGGGGAGGGTTTTATAGGGGATGAGGCGAGGGGAGCGGCCGAAAATGGCGGGGGTCGTGGCGGCCGGTGCGGGATCGTGCGGAGCGGGCGGGGGAGCGTGGCCGGCGTGGCGCGGCGGCCGCGGGAGGCGGCGGCGTACGCGGGGGCCGGAGCGGGTCGCGCGGGGAGTGGGTCGCTAGCGGGTTGGGCCCGCGGGCGGGTTCGGGTCTGACGGACCCGACCCGACCCGATAACCCAACAGCCCGGAGGGTTAGGTGGGCTGGGCTGATGGGTTGGGTTTGGGCCGCGGGCTTGGGTTTGGGTTGGTTTTTAATAAATAAATAAATTAATAAATAATTAATTAAATAATAATAGTTTTTAGGTGTTTAAAAATAGGTCCGGGGCCCAATAAATTTCAGAAAAATTACCCTAAGTCCAGTTTTTCATTTTACACCAAAAAATATTATTTTTATAATATTTTAATAGTAATTAACAGCAAATAAAAATTATTTAATTACCAAGAGCCTAGGTTTTAATTACAGAAAAAATCCTGAAAATTCCAGAAAATTGTGAAAAGTCCAAATTAATAATTCCTGAAAATCAGGGGGCTTACAATCTACCCAACTTATAAAAATTTCGTGCTCGAAATTAAAATATGGCATAATTTATTAATTATTTATGTACATAAGGCAAGTCAATCGCAATCTCCTTGCGATAATCAAAATTATAATCATATCAATTGCAATCACTTCAAGGTTAAGATGATCATTGTTCCAATCAAAATTTTTACCTATGGTTATCTTTTCTCACTTTCTCAAATTATCCATATCCATATCCAAAATTAAATTCTTATAACATCTTCAAAATTTAAATAAGCATGTAAATTTTACCTCCCGATCTCTAACTATCATAATCTCCTCTAGAAGTAATCCGAGTCCAATATTATTCCCATTTTTACTTATAAATTTTTGTATGCTTCGACTTTTAAAACTCCATTCACATCCTCAACGTTTCAAATAGGTAGTCCAACCATCAAATTTTAAATTCTTAATTCCAATCATCAAATTGAAGATAATTTAAATGCAATCCACCAATGTTCCAGTCTGAAATTCTATATTTTTATCCTCTAAATTCAAATTGATGATTTTACCTTTATTATTCCAAATTTAAATCATGTACCTAAGGTATAAATATTGGGTCCTCAATATCAAGAATTTTGAAGTTCATTAATCCTCATCGTCTTAGTCATTCTTCTAAAATTCTCAAAATTGAATTGGCATGATCCTCTCCCAATTTAAGCTTTACTCGATCACAATCCAAAAGAAATTCCTCTCGAGTTGACAATGCACTGCTACCCAACTTAGAATTTACCCATCTATCACATAAGGCTATATCCTTAAGAAAATATTCCTTAATTTGTTTACTCATGTCCTTCAATCCTCGAAACTTCAACGCCGATCATATTACATATGATATGTCCTTAATTACGGAAGAATAATCCTCAAATATGTGATCGGCCTATGGGGTATATCTAGTACTGTCTATATATCAAACTTATACCAAGCACGAGATTTCGTCTTTCCGAAATAAGGGAAGACGAAGATCAATAATAAAGAGTTCAAGGGTGAGGTGATAGAATAGAAGTATCGGAATCAAGACATTTAAAGAATTCAAATGGGAATTGTCAAGCAGTGGTGGATTGAAATCCTATTCTGGTAATCATTTGTTCGCATGCTCGTATTAGTACAGTTATATAACTGATACGATATGCTCGGACATATCTAGAGGGCAAGTATACTAGCCAACTATATATCTCAATCCACGTAAAGTAGTCATGCGAAGTGCGAACCAAAATGCACTAAGGTTGATCTGACCGTAATACACTGATTCTGAATAGACAATTGTATTAGTGTGTCGATCCAATAATACATATGTCATGAACAAGCTTGATGAAAGGATAAGCTTGCAAAACTAGGCTATATTAGCAGCATAAGTCAAGGTGGTACAACAATTATAAGTACGCTAGATGATGATGGAAGGAGGTACAACTTAATTCAAGTTCACAAAATAATACACAATAAGTATAATAACAAAAGACTCTACAATCTCTACAGTTATCAAATATAAAAGCATACCAGGTTATTAGCAAGTTCAAAATTATTAGGTTGGGGCTGAGGTCACGAACCAATAGGCACGAGCTAAACAATACTAGAAACGGCAGCTACAAATCACTTACGCGCATTAGCTACTCCACGAATCTGCGCGTTCTCCACGGTCATCGTGAGGGCTCTCGAGGCATGTTGTTGAGCTGATTGTCCTCCATCCACTAGTGTTACTTCATCTTCGTTGGTTACCACAGCATCTTGTGGTGATCTTGCATGAATCTCGTCGCTTGCTGGTAGATCCATTACTCTGCATCCAAAATAAACGATAAAAGGCGCACAGGAATCAAGGCATGATGCAAGTCGAGAAATTAATTCGAATCTGAGATAGATGTCAAGAACAATTCAAGCAAGTGGATGCGATCCTAAAACTTATCATATTCTTACTGCAGGCTTGTTCGGTCCCTAAGTTGAAACCGAACAATTTAGTCGTAGACCTGCATGGGCCACCATAAAAACGTGTCACGACCCGCACCTAGATGAATCGGACACCGGTTCGTGAGTACGTCCAGCCTACGCCGCAGTGTCGGCGGTAGTACGCTGTCTAGATCATCTTCACAGGTAATTTAAAATCTAGCTCATCCACAAGAATAAATAGGAAAGGATAATAACAGGAAATAGGAATGCTAAGATTTCATAAACAAAATTTGTGACATCCAAATCCACAGTTTAATACAGAACCAGAAGATAAATCGGGGACAAACCCGAGTATTATGCTGAAAGAAAAATACTAACTAACTGGCTAACTACTCCTCAAAAGTAGTCTCCTGAGTAGGAACCGGCTCCTCAAAAGTATCATCTGCTACGTCATACGGGCCAAAAAAGGTGGGAGCATAGTCCTCATCATCGTCTAATATCAACGGACCCAGTCAGGAAATGAGCAAAGTACCAATACACAACAAAGCTTAAACTAAATAATTATGACAAGTAGTGAAAACTGACTAAACATCACGATAAGAATATGCATAATAAGTAGTAAAATTAACTAAGAGTTAAATGCTATAAGCCAGAGACATGAATAAAACAGGATTATAATGAGACAAGAAAATGGAACTGCAACAAGATAAAGAAACTATGTGTGTGTGATTGTGTATTTAGAATACATAGTTGGCATGTAGGAGTTTATAAGGCTAATAAGGCCGTCATAGACGGCTAGCAGTCAGGAATAATCGAGTATAAGGCTGATGGTACAGTCGCGTACCAACAGCTAGCAGTCAGGACAGGGGGAAGGGTAAACTACATGCCTCCTAGTATTCTCCCTCCCGACACGAAAAGCAAGACATAAAATCTAAATCCTAACACTAAGTGTAATCATCCAATGGTGCTAGTAGAGCAAGGAAATAATTATCATAATATAAAGAATAAACTTGAAGTGCAGGTACTTGCCTGATGTTTGGATCCCAACTACAGTTCTATCCTCGGGAAATTTCCAGAAATGTCTCCGGATGCTGAAATAAACATTATCATCATGCTCAGAAGATATCAAATAGCTAGAAACGCCTATCCTTGAGTCCAATTTGAAAACAAGGGCAAAATGGCAATTTCGGGTCAAAACGGGGTCCACATGTAGGCCCGCTTTGCACCGAAAAATATGTCAGGGTCAAAGGTTTCCAAATTTACCAAACTTAGTGTCAACAGGTCAGGAACGATGATACGAACCCAACGGAACTTCCAGAATTGAATTCCGATGAGCCGATCACAAAATCGTCCGTCGAGTGGGACCTGTGGGGTCCACGACACGCGATTTCGTCAACGTTCTCAGAATCGAACCAAACTTGGGTCACAGGACCAGCGTATTGCTACGAGTCCGATGGCGCAAGTTTTGTTTCAATCCGACGTGTGTACAGAAAATTAGGACGTGATTCAGAAAAGGCGGATACGGAACGGTGTCCGCGGATACGCGTTGATCCCGGTGTGCACGCACACCCGAATCGACTTCTGCAAAATCTCACACGTCCGTATCGACGGCGTGCACGTATCCGTGAAGACCGCGCGCGACCAAGTCATCCCGTTTGGCGGGACGTACCCAGTTCCGGGGTGAAAGAGGGCGTTATTTTTCCTGTTTTTGGATCGCGGTTCGCGATCACCACAGGACGCGATGCACCGAGCGGTTTGCTCGGGCACCGAGAGGGTCATGCAGGCTACGTGTTGCAATTGACGGAATTAAAAACGGGGTTACGAGCAGAAAGATACGCGTACCTGAACAGGGTCCAAAAAACAGCGTTTCTCGTGTCCGTGTCGTGTTCGCCACGTGTCCGACACGAGAGAGAGAACTAGGGTTAGGGTTTGGGGGCTTCCGGAGGCGGGCCGGAGGGGGCCAGGGCCGCGGGGCGGCACGGGCGAAGGTGGCGGCGCAGGCCGGCAACGGCGGCGCGCCGGAGCGAGCGGGGGACGGTCGGCAGCGACTGTTGGGCTGGATCGGGGTCGGGGAGCCGCTGCAGCGAGGGAGAGAAGGAAGGAGGAGGAGAGGGGAGCAGCTGCGGGCGGCTGGCGGCCTCGCGGGGGTGGCGCCGGAGCGGGACGGCGGCGATGGAGGGGAGGAGCGGCGGGTGGTCGTGGAGAGGGAAGACTCGGAGAGGGTTTTATAGGGGATGAGGCGAGGGGAGCGGCCGGAAATGGCGGGGGTCGTGGCGGCCGGTGCGGGATCGTGCGGAGCGGGCGGGGGAGCGTGGCCGGCGTGGCGCGGCGGCCGCGGGAGGCGGCGGCGGACGCGGGGGCCGGAGCGGGTCGCGCGGGGAGTGGGTCGCTAGCGGGTTGGGCCCGCGGGCGGGTTCGGGTCTGACGGACCCGACCCGACCCGATAACCCAACGGGCCGGAGGGTTAGGTGGGCTGGGCTGATGGGTTGGGTTTGGGCCGCGGGCTTGGGTTTGGGTTGGTTTTTAATAAATAAATAAATCAATAAATAATTAATTAAATAATAATAGTTTTTAGGTGTTTAAAAATAGGTCTGGGGCCCAATAAATTCCAAAAAATTACCCTAAGTCCAGTTTTTCATTTTACACCCAAAAATATTATTTTCATAATATTTTAATAGTAATTAACAGCAAATAAAAATCATTTAATTACCAAGAGCCTAGGTTTTAATTACAGAAAAAATCCTGAAAATTCCAGAAAATTGTGAAAAGTCCAAATTAATAATTTCTGAAAATCAGGGGGCTTACACTCTTTGTCAGGAGTCAGGTTCACTGTTCTATCTGACAAGTTCATTCGAGGAATACGAAGAGTTCCTCGTACAACTTCACGCTGCATTAAAAGCAGACATAGTTTACGCCGGAGGGAGGTGTAGCAACCTTTTACGCCAAAATAGGCTTGAAACGCTGCTTTACGCGGGCAACACTGAGTCTTGTTTTACGCGTATAATTCTGAAGCTTCTGTTTTACGCGTGCTTCATGTATGTTAGGGGTTTTACGCGTATAATTCCCAGCATATTTTTCATGCTTCTATAAGACCCCCTTCAAAGTTTTCAAATTCCTCGTAATTTGAAATACTTTGAATGAAGCATGAAACGGTCAAATTTGACTCGTTCTGCGAGGCTGATTTCTCGACGAATTTTAGGGAGTTGTTGGGATTTGATGTGTTCTCTTCTGCCTATATAAAGGCAAGTGAGTGAACCTTTCTTTCCACACTTCCTTCACCGAAAAAGATGGTTGCCGAGATCCATTGGGCTGGCCTGAGGAAGAAGAAGATCATGCTCTTCCAGCATATAAGGAGCCGTAAAAAGAAGCGTCTTCGAGCAAATGTCCTCTGCAACGATGGATCATGGAAGGATATCATAGCTTCCTTTGCTCGGGATAATCAGCAATTTTATATGGCGATTCATCTAGGAGAGAGGAAGGGTCACATTAGACCACACAGCTTGTTAACTGTATTTTCTCCCATTATGGCGCTGGGCAAAGGTAGGTAGTTTGGTCCTGTCTTCCAGTATTGTGTTGGGTCTGAATTCCTAACACAATTCTAGGATGTAGCTGCCATGGCGTATGGAGGGTGGGCTTGAATAATGTAGGCCCAGTTCTGTATCCTCCCGCCATTAATCATTTTCTTGTTCATCGGCCGCAGAAGCCGATGAAGTATCGTAGAAAAAGACAAAGATCTCCACCAATATGAGAACCTGGCACAACAGATTTTTGGCGTGATCTTAAATGAAAATGAGAAACCCTTCGTAGAGAAAGGATTTCCATCATATGTAATCATGAAAAATGAAAATCCTTTGTAAACTGGATTTTCATCATATGTAATCATGATCAATAAACTTGTCTTCTTTTACGCAAGCTGATTTGCTATATTTGCTGTGATGAAGTCTGATAATGTGTAGCTTCGACACGTCTGAATAATTTTACGCTGACTCTGACAAACACTTATCTGGTCATGTCCCATCTTTTACGCGTAACGGAAGATGCGTAAAAAGCTCTTTAGCATTAAGTTGTCTTGAAGATCCAACTGTCATGCTATTTTTGGACGAGGAGTCGCATAAAAATTCTGAACTGTCACTTCTCTGATACGAAGAGTTTCTGTTCAGACCATCATCTACAAGAATGGTTTCCCCGAAAATCCCTCGAAATAGGACGAGAAATGTCTGCCAACTAGGCCATACTTGAACTTAGATGAAAAAGATTCTGACTAGACTTCGAATGAACTTCCAATGGCCCAAGAAGAAGAGTCATCTTCAATGCTGACCTCTGTGTGTTTCAGGCACTTGGAATGTTTTGTAGCCAAAAAGGAGCATTTTCTGCGTAAACCCTTGTAATTGGCCTTTCTCAAAAAATCATAGACTATAGCATCTGTTAGCTTCTGAGCATAAAATCATAGATCTGTAGCTTCTATGCGTAAAATCGTAGATTTATAGCCTCTGAGCGTAAAAGCTTCTGAGCGTAAAACCGTAGATTTGTAGCCTCTGAGCGTAAAAACTACTGAGCGTAAAACCGTAAATTTGTAGCCTTTGAGCGTAAAAGCTTCTGAGCGTAAAACCGTAGATTTATAGCCTCTGAGCGTGAAATCCGGATCCGTTACGCAGCATAACTGTCCGTCTTCTTTTTTCAAATGATAGGCTGACGTGATCCCAAATCATAACCGACTATTAAATATCGGATTTGATTAGGGATTCGAAGAGTTATCCGAACTCTAAAAATAGCCCAAGGTCTTGAGAGAGAAACTTTTTATCTGTCTTCGCAAAACTATTGCTTTCCAAAAACCTTTCTTCTTCATCTCTTTCCTGAGAACTCAGATTCGCCATGGCACCCAAACAAGCTTCCACTGCTAAGGGAAAGAAGGTCGCTTCCTCATCTCGCTCCACTGCTCAAGCACGAGCAACCCCCATTAGGCTGAGCGAGTCCCGATCTGAACGCAGTGCTCCACCGTCGAGCTGTGCTTCGGACATTACAGATAAAGACTTCGAGAGGAAAAACCCTTCGCACACGTTGTGCGTGTATGCGCAAGGTCATCTTCTGTGTTAAGAACCTCTTCGAGGAAGATGATGCACAGAGATGTTTTATTATTACGCCCACATTCCTAATGTGTCCGCGTAAAAACTCTAAATTTTTGCAATCTGGCGTAAAAACTCAGACTGTCAAAATTTGGCGTATACTACAAACTTTGAGTTTTACGCGCTGGATGTAAATTCCGGCGTAAAAACTCAAAATTTGGCAGTCTGGCATAAAAAAAGCTCAGACTGTTAGATTTTGGCGTATACTGCCAACTTTGAGTTTTACGCACTAAAAATAGATTCCAGCGTAAGACTCAAGTTTTTGCAGTCCGACGTAAAAGCTCAGACTGTTATTTTTTGGAGTATCCTGCAAGAGTGTAGTGTCTAGCGTAAAAACTGACTTATTTTCCTGCATTTTGCAGTGGACTTGCAGATCTCTCCTTTGGCTGAAGTGATGGGCTCTGCTGCCGGGATGCTAAACTCAAACTATCTTGAGGACTTGTCCCATGTGACATTTTCGATTTCTGGAAATGAGTATCCTCAAGAAAGGAGAACTCTGATCTCGTCCCAAGGAGAACGAATGCTGCTGAGTATGATCAGTGGGGAGCCCCTGACATACAAAGATGGGACTGAATATAAGAAACCAGGTTTCTTATTCGAAGATATTATCGACAAACAATCCCAGACAAAGCCCAAAAAGGAGAATTGGGTGCTTACTGCTGAGGGCACGGTCATGTATCTGCTCAGGATGCCCAGAGATTACCCTATCTCTGCGTTCTTCCATGCCACACATCCTAGGAAGATGATGTGGATCCTGACTCCCGATCTTCATGGCCGGCCGGGGAAGATCTTATACAACAAAGGATTGAACTAATGAGCCTTTATGAGCAGACCTTCAGGCTCTGTTATGCCTTTTAGGGGATTACTGCCGGATAGTGTCCCGAGTGAGGACACTTCACTGATCCAGCCGGTTCAAATATCGACTTTCTGCAATAATTTTATGGGACAGGGAGGAGTGTACCCTAAGGTCAACCCTCGGATCAGTAGATGGCTTAGCCCCGGAAATCTTCGATAGGCCAGTTTAACTGCCTGGGCCCTGAAGCACTTCCAAACGGAGCTGGAAAGTATTGGCTTGTTCGCGGCTGTGAGCGCCACTAGTGTTGGGCTGCCTGTCAACCCCAACTTGTTCTTAGCCTTGATGGAGCGATACAACTCGCTCACTGGGACTTTTGCCACTCCGCTAGGTGAGTTGGGCTTAGCCCTTCATGAGATGGCGGAGATTTCAAAGCTGCCAATGGGGGACACTCCTTATGAAGAGTACGTTCCCACAAACAGGGAGCTGAGGAATACAAACCCTCAGGCAGTGGCAGTATACCAGGAGCTGATGAGCCACTACCTTGCCTGCACCACTTTCTACAAAGAGCCCTCTGATTTGGCTCATACCAATAAATGGGTATCCTACCTCTTCTTCCATCAGGCCAGAAATGCTAAGCCGGACAAGGTTGTAGATAGCAGAGATAAGCCCTTGAACTTCCTGAGCATGCCTAGTGCCGCCACGGTCGATGATCTCATCGAAGATGCAGGGGCTTCAGATTATATTCTCGATGAGGAGATAGGGGGTTATCCCGCAGGTACTAAAGCCTTCAGTTATATGAGGCATTGTCGCAAGCCTTTGTCAAGGGAGGCTCAACTGGCAGGCTTCCTCTCTGTCTGGCTACGCCGATGGGTAGTACCTGACATCGCGTCTGCGGATCACATTCATCGCAACACCTTATGGCCCGCAGTACGGTTGGTGTTTGGAGCAAGATTGGGCTTGCTTCCTACCATGGTATGTAGAATACAAGCTGGCCTGAGGACAATTACTGATGGGCTGCTTGCAGATGATACGCAGCGTGAAGGATTTCCCCGAGTGGAATTATCATTCCTATATCTGATGGGATGGTTAATCCTTCACAACACCAAGGTGATGTCTCTTGGTCCTGCCAGCGGTTCAAGAAATAACTTCTTGTTGAATTATAAGAATTCCCTTTGGAACGTGGCGAGCGTCATAGATTGCCAGCGAGCATTAAATTTTGCCCATGGCTGGAAGCTCTTCTGTATCGTCCCCCCTGTACATATCAATCAACAGGGGACGAAGCTTAAGGATGCAGGTCAAGGGAGAACTATTCTTTCTTCTGAAGCCTTTTATTGGTTGGTCTGCATTAGACCTTCCCACCTGCTGTACAGAAGTGAGGACCACTGCTACTTGGAACCTTATCTGCCCAGTCGGTTCGCCAGACAATTTGGGTACGACCAGTTGCATGTGGGGAATCCCATAACCAGCTTCAAGTCCAAAGGTGGACTTATTGATGGAGCCAGAGGATGGCGATATTTCATCACGGGTTGTACAGGTACAATTTTTGCTGTGGCCGCGACCTCTCTCTATGGAGTTGCGCATTCTTCATTCGTACGCGCAGTTTTATGCATCCATCAACACCTTCCATCGTAATTTTTATGTGCATGAAAGTTTCAGGATGCCTACCCATAGGTCCGCTGGAAGGGAGGAGATATCGTCTGTCTCATCTGATGAAGGTGAAGACCCTACTGGTGCAGATGAGTTCTTGTTGATAATACCGAGAGGCGTAATAGCTCCGCCAACAGAGCCTCTCGTTATTTCCAATAAACGGAAGGCTTCCACTCTGAAAGAGCCTTCCCCCCGCAAGAAGAAGACAGTCAGAGGTCCTAAAAAGGCTTCCACCAAGAGGGCTTCTAGGAGTGAGCATGTTATTTCCCCAGTTGGGGATAATTCTTTGATCCGAGGTCCTTCGCCTTTTAGAGAGGGAACCTCCACAGTTTCGGCTGCCAGTGCTGGAGATTCTTTGCTCGCGATCGCTGCCGCTACTACCGCTACTGGTAGTGCTTCGAGGTCGCCTTCGAGACCGAGCATATTCAGAATCAATATACCTTTATCCAGACCAATAACGGGAGTAACCCCTCCTTCGTCTGTAAGTATTTCCAGCGAGATTCCACCCGATGAACCTCGAGTGGATCTGGGTGATGATTGGGATGACTTCCCTCAAACGTCGGTTGGTGCACCCTCTTCCCCAGGTATGACAGCTTGTTTAGCATCATTAAGACATGATTTAGCTAAACAGGCTGCAGACGCAACATACATGCCATCGGCCATGGGTAAATGTTGTCTTCACGTTTTCTTCATAAAAATTAACATCAAATTGATATTAATTTTCTCTTATCTTCTTTTCAGGTGAAGACATCTCTGGGAAGGGCGGAGTTGACACAACTTCTGATTTTGTTGCGGATCCATTTAATGAAACGGTGGTGATCGACGTCGAAGAAGAGTGCTTTGAAACTGTCGATCTCTCATCCGCAACATTCTCGGATGTCATCCCGCCAGTGGGAGTTCAAATAATATCAGAGGAGGATGAACCCACCATCTCGTCCGTGCCTCCTTCGTCGAGTATACCAGCAACTTCAACTGTTGTTGGTGTCTCTTCTTTTGTCGCGCCATCTGTTGAAGCAACAACCATGGCGACCTCCTCTGCAGTCATTCCTGGAGAAAGATCTACTGATATCGCGGCCACTCCCGGCGTCCATTCGAGCTTTGCTATGCTAGTGGATCAATACACTAGCATATTCTATCTCACTTTGAAAGAGTTGATATCGATGGTGCTAGAGAAGAACTTAGGTTTCGATGCTCTGAAGATGTCCTCCAATCTCCCTATAGTACAGATTAGAAATTTTAGTGATGCTGAAAGAGCTGATGCGCTAGAGCAAATAGTTAATGGTTTAGAACAACCCATTAACGAGTATTTGCAACTATCCCGAGGCAGCATCGACGATCTGGTTTAAGCTAAGTATGACTCCTTAACTGTAGAACTTGTTGAGCAAATAGAAACTCTAAACAAATCCATCCTGGAACAGCAGCAAGAGATGGATAAAGAGCAGGCTGTCTTGGTGGATTTTATTCCTCAGTTAGCTAAGTACCAGGCCGAATATGAAGGAGATGAAGTGAGGGTTCGAGATTTGGAAGCTGAACTCGCTTAGGCAATGGAGAGACTTCTCAAGACATCGGCAGCTCGTGATGTATTTAAGGGCCAAGTGGAGATAGCTCAGCAGAACTTGACGCGTGCGGGTGCCATCTGTGCCAATTTTGTTAATGCTCGGTCCGAACTATCTCGCTTGAACGACGATGATGCAAGGCTGGAACGGGCTCGCAACCATATTTTAAACTCCAAGAATGAGAGGATGGCTGCTTTGGCGCGACAGATTAGGGATTTAACTGCTCCTCCCCAATGATGTACCTTTTTGCTTCTTCTGTAATTTTGCTATTCCAGAGATAATAAAGATATTTTTTCTGATTTTGTGGACCTATCACTTTTGAATATAAATGATAGGCTAAGATGAAAGTGATATCAGAGGTAATATGGATGTGATATACTATCGGTAAGTTTCAGTTAGATATATCTATTCAGAGGTTATATGGACATGATAGAATATGCTCCAACTAAATTTGTATACAAAACACTATCAGAGGTAATATGGACGTGATAGGTTTTGAAGTTTCAAATTAGTCAAACATATCTATTCATAGGTCATAATAACATGATAGAATATGATCCAACCAATCTTTGTATGAAATGTTATCAAAATAAAATCTTCACCATACTCCTTTGAGCAAAGGAGATCAAGCATAGTACTTCTTCAGGAATTTGCCATTGACAGGAGCCATTATCAAATCTCCATTAGGCTTGGCTAATCTATAAGCGCCGTTTGAGAACGTCGTTTCAATCACATAAGGACCTTCCCATTTATGCTGAAATTTGCCCTTACTTTTGTGTGTAATAATCATTGGCCTCTTCACAGCGAAAACTAGTTTACCAACTTTGAACACTCTTTCCTTCACTTTTTATTTAAAAGCTCTAGAAATGCGTGCCTGGTAGAACGCAATGCGCTGCTGAGTTTGAAGGCGTTTTTCGTCTAATCCTTCTAGCTCTTGAAGCCTTAAGTGATCATTATTTTCCTGAGTCAACTCATTAGCCACTGCTATTCTGAGTGATGGGATTTGGATTTCAATGGGGAGAACTGCTTCACACCCATAAACTAATAAAAATGGGGTACAACATGTTGGTGTTCGTACCATTGTGCGATATGCCCAGAGACATTTCCGCAGTTTCTCATTCCAATCTCTTTTGTTCGAAGAGACGAACTTTTTCAAGAGTTTGATGATGATTTTGTTGAAGGCTTCCGCCAAACCATTAGCAGCAGGATTATAAGCCGTCGAGGCCATATTCTGTATCCGATTCTTATCACAAAATCGGTGAAATGCTTGGATGATGAATTGAGGCCCATTATCATGAATTATCCTTCGGGGTATCCCAAAGCGATAAATCACATGATGCTTGATAAAGCTGATCACGTTGGATGTCTTCACCTCAGCAAGAGGGATCGCCTCCGCCTATTTAGAGAAATAATCTGTGATAGCCAATATGAACCGATGTCCTCTAGAAGATAACGGGTGAATAGGACCAATGATGTCCATACCCCCATGCTTCAAAAGGACCATGATGCAATCGTAGGATGTAAATACTCAGAAGGCTGATGTATAAAATCTGCATGAACCTGACAGGCTTTGCATTGTCTTGCATATTTTACGGCATCTGCAATCATGGTAGGCCAGTAGTAGCACATCCTCCTGATACGATCATGTAACTTAGGACCGGGTTGATGTACTCCACATACACCGTCATGAGCTTCTCGGATAACCTGTTTTGCATCATCGTCAGAGAGACATCGTAATAGCAGTCCATCGTATGTTCGGCGATATAGACTTTGTGAAGAAGCATCAAAATAGAAGCGTAGTGATTATCTTTTGATGGATACTGCTTCTTTAGGATCCTCTGGTAAGATTCCGTATAATACGAAGTCTATAAAGGGACTTCTCCAGTCTCTCTTAGGAGGAGCCGTGTTTATAGTGTAGCTGCGTTCTATGTGAAAATTATTTTTCACATAGAATAAATCTCTGTTAAGAAGGATCGCCGAATTCTGCCTTCTTATAGGAATAGCTAGATCTGCAGCTAGGTTGGCCAGAGCATCAGCTTCCAAATTTTGAGATCGAGGCACGTGTTCTAGGAAGAATCCTTTAAAAGACATGGCTATCTCGATCGTTGCTTGGTGATAAGAAATGAGGTCTGGATTGCGGACTTCATATATTCCTCTGACCTGATTGACGATCAACTGAGAATCACCAAAAGCTTCCAGGTATTCAACATCCAATTCTTTAGCGACTTGAAGCCCGATTAGTAGGACATTATACTCTGCCACATTATTAGAGCAGGATTCGCTAAGAGAATATGCTCGATAGATGACGAGTTTATCAGGAGTCACTAGGACAATTCCTACTCCTGAAACCATGTTTCCTCTGGGACCAGTCCTGGATGCACCATCGAAGAATAGCTGCCATGTATCACCTTCCATTACGGAATTACATTTTGCAACTTCGTCGGAAATGTTCTCGTATAGTTTAGAGATTTCCGGAATTGGATGAGCAGCTAAGAAATCAGCCAAGGCTTGACCTTTTATGGACTTCTGAGGGACATACACCATATCATACGGTGTTAGTAGCATCGCCCAAGTCGCGAGTCTGGAATTAAGAACACTCGGCTTATTCATCAATACCCGTAGAGGATTGATTCTGGAGATGATATGAATAGTTTGGCCCGTGACGTTATGTCGCGTCTTCTGAATGGCGAACATTAGGGCCAAGCATTCTTTTTTTACTGGATTGTACCGGTGTTCAGCTCTGATCATCATCCTGCTTAGATAGTAAATAGCCTGTTCATGACCCTCATTGTTCTTCTGTGCGAGGAGAGCCCCTAAAGAATGATCCATTGCTCGAACATACAACAAAAATGGTCTTCCTATGACGGGAGGCACCAGAACTGGAGGATTAGTGAGATAGCGTTTGATATCATTAAACGCTTGCTGACAGGCTTTGTCCCATACGAATGACACACCTTTCTTCATCAGGCGAGAAAAAGGTTGACATCTCCCAGAGAGGTTGGATATGAATCTCCTGATATAAGCCAGATGACCTTGAAATCCCCTGAGTTCCCTCAGATTACGGGGTGGTCGCATTTCTAAGATAGCCTTTACTTTATCAGGGTCAACTTGAATGCCTTTAGCAGTAATGACAAATCCCAGGAATTTGCCACTGGATACACCAAGAAAGGACTTTGTAGGATTCATTTTGAGTTGATGTTGGCGCATCAACTTGAATACTGTCTTCAAGTCTTGGATGTGATTATCCTTGAGGCAACTTTTGACAGCAATGTCGTCTACGTAACATTCCACTATTTTACGTAAATGCTCATGGAATATGTTACTCATAGCTCGTTGATACGTAGCTCCGGTATTCTTCAATCCGAAAGGCATAACCGTATAACAATATACCCCCAATGGTGTACGGAAGGCAGTATGCTTTTCATCTTCAGGATTCATCTTAATTTGATTATATCCTGAGAATCTGTCCATAAAAGACATGCGCTCAAAACCGCACGTAATATCGATCATGACGTCTATAATGGGAAGGGGGAACTCATCTTTAGGGCATGCTGCATTTAGATCTCGAAAATTGATGCAAACACGCACTTTCCCATTTTTCTTCATAACCGAGACAACATTGGCGACCCAATCGGGATGTTGTTCTTCCCGGATGAACCCACAGGCTATTAGCTTCTTGATTTCAGCTTTAATGGCATCCATCATATCCGGGCTAAACCGGCGTTGGTGTTGCTATACAGGCTTTGAATTGGGCCGTATATTGAGTTTATGGGTAGCCACTTTAGGATCAAGACCTGGCATATCCTCATAATTTCACGCAAAGACATCGATATATTCTTTTATCAGCTGGATTATTTCTTCTCTTTCTTCTTCGGAAAGATTGTTACTGATAAATATTGGTTTTGGTAAAAATTCATCCCCAACATCGACTTGGATAACTTTATCTTCAGTGGGTGGTTCTCTTTGCTCGAACCAGAGTTTCCATTGTGTATCCATTTGCTTAGCCCAGTATTCATCTTCAAATGGTTCAGATTCTTGTCCCTTTGTTTCGAGAGAATCTGTCAACACCATATTTACTGAAAATACCTGTTCGAGTTCATCACCTGAATCGGAGGATGACAAATCATCTTGAAAAGAGGAAATGGTCTCCTCACTTGACTCAGAGTCATTGAAAGTTGCAAAATGTGTGGTATACCCTAATCCAAAACGAGTTTGTTGACAGTAGGGATCACCATGCAACGGCATTCTTCTGCCTTTCCCATAGTTGAGGCCTGGCTGCAATTTCAAGTCATAACCCATGTTTTGCATAATCTTCAAAGCTTGTGGGCTATATCTGTGAACTTGCATTTTTCCAACATCAGATTCGTGAGAATCTTCTTGTATAATTGGTTTATTCCGCATGCAACCGAAGACTATTGGATGCTGATCATTGCGAGTAGGTGGGACAATAAAGATAGAATTTTCATGTGGTCCATATGTCGTGATGACATTAGATGTTGACGCCACTTCCCACACATACGGATGATAGGAGTCTATAGCTTCCAAGAATTTTTGTGCTATAGGCTCTATATCGTTATGGGGGAAGGATTCCTGATTTGGAAATTGAACATCAGTATACTGGAAAAGAGAATCTTTATTATCGTCAGAAACCACGTTCCCGGTTGTATTTACATCAGTCGGCTGCTTGTTGCGCCTGAGGTTGATGACCAAAGGTGGAGGCTTCTGGTTCAGAGTGATTACTAGAGGATCACTTCCTCCTCCTGATTTGGTTCTGCTCAAGTGGATAGCCATGGGTTCCATGACCTTCGGACGGGTAGTCTGCCCTTTCACTTGGATTGACAAAGGTTGCTCAGCAGATGACTTTTCTGGCTCCTGGTAGGATTCCTCTTCCGTCTTGCCTGACACCTCTTTTATGTAGTCTTGGGTGTACAACATGGCATCAGAATAGTAGGATTCAACTCCTTTGAAAGGATTTAGATCCGCAAACTCTGTTTTCACCGTCCCTTGGGCGTCTACATATTTGAAACATTGATGTAGAGTGGAAGGAACAATATTGTGATCATGGATCCAAGGTCTGCCCAGGAGAATATTGTAGGACACCTCTGAATTAATGACGTAGCATGTAGACACTAATCTAAGGTCACCAATCTGGATCCTCAGACGAATCTTCCCCAACGGTTTGCTCTTCCTGGCATTAAAGCCCACGATTGTGGTAGTAGTGTAAGCCAGTTCGCTTGTAGGAATTCTCAATGGTCTTAACAGACTGTGAGGGATAATGCTGATGGACGATCCTGGATCTATGTGAATCCGGTCTACCTCCATGGAGCCGACGTATCCAGAGTAATAAAGAGGCCTGTCATGCTTGTTATGTTTCAACAACATGTCCTCTTGAGTGAAAGTGATATTAGGGACCACTTCCATCACACTATGGCATTGAGGGCATGCTACAGGTTCTTTATCAGGAGATTTGAGCTGAGTCAAGCATACATCCGCCTGCATTAATGCTTCACTCAAGGCTTGACGAGTGTCTTTGGATAGCCTTAGGAGCTCGAAAATGGACAATCTAGCTGGTGTATTAGCCAACTGGGCCAAGATGTCGAAGTTATATGATTTTTCTAAACCTTTGTTTTGAATATTCTTCAAAGGTTTATCAAAACGAACTTCTTTTTGCTTGCCCTTGTCCACCGAAGTTGGCCTAGAAGGACCTGCCTCTGGTATAACAGGTTCCGGCTCTAGAGGTTTGGCAGCTGAAGTGTCTGTCGTTGATTCCCCCTGGTTTCCTCCATAGTCCTTGAGGTGGGCTTTGCCTGACTGGGTTCCAGTTGCTAAAGCCTTTTCTTCTGATGTCGGAGATATTGCAACCATATGGCATGGTTTGCATCTTGAGTTCTTTTTAGACTTAGCTTTAGCAGCTTGAGTCTCTTCCTCAATTTCTGACACCAGATCTGGGTGAACCCACATGATCTCCCCACGCTTGGTAGTTAGGGGTACCAGGTCATGATTTTGATCCCTGGTTGGAGGGAGATTAACAATGTTCATCATCGCCCTTGGAATAGGTACTACACCATCCAGGATTTCTTGAGGGGGCAGATTGCCAAACTGGAGCGAGATCATGTTAGCAGTGACCGTCTTTTCGCTATTATGCAGAGTGATGGCCTTGGCGTCGATCAACTCCTGGATTTTCATTTTTAGTACATAACATGCCTTTGTGGGATGATGTATGTATCTGTGAAAAATGCAGTACTTAGGGTTATTGGTACTGCCGACTTCATTTGGCCTCTTTACCTCGGGGAGAGTAAGCTTGCCACTTTTGACTAGACAATCGAATATGCTCGGAATATCGTCGTCATCAAAAGAATATTCTTCTTTAGGCCTGAAAGTCCCAGAATTTGTCTGCGTAGTCACCGGAGTGTGTTGCCTGGACGTGTTGATTGCCAGAGCTTCCTTCCCTTTGGAACTACGAGCATGATCGTTATTGGAAGATGACTGCTTCCCTCTATCAGAGGTAGAGATCATGATTCCATTGCCACGCGCATTCCGACTGTTATCTTCAGCGGCTACCGCTGAGATGATAAACGAGGGCCAATCATGGAACTGATATGGTCCCGTAAACACTGAGATCAGCGGGAGAAGGTTCTTCCTGCAAATGTCCACCAAGGCAGAATCCGGAACTCTAGGAGGCATCTGCAAAGTAGCCTGACGAAAGCGTTCGATAAAAGTACGAACGCTCTCTTTCTCCTTCTGCTTCACTTTGATAAGTGATGACATAGACATGTCCATCCCTCCTTCATAGAATCGAGCGAAGAATAGAGTCTTGAAATCTTCAAAAGAAGTAATGTAGTTGTCCGACAGACTACGGTACCATTGATAGGCCACTCTAGACAGACAGCCTTTAAACACTCGAGTGAGAAGGGCGTCATTCCCTTGCAACAACACTGTCATCATGCTAAAGTAGTTCATGTACTGGCTCGGTGACGTCTTTCCCTCAAACAAAACTATAGCCTGTGGTTTGTATTTAGGTGGGAAAGGGATCTCGTCCCAAATAGCTGGGTATGGCTGGTTGATTCCCAACTTCTTGAGCTGATCCTTATGCTTCAAGGCATCAAATTGGGCTTTCAATTCCTGAACTGCCTACACCGGATCTTCAGCTGGGAGAGGGACCGTAGAGTGGTGAGAGATCGGCTGTATTGTAACTCCAACAGGAGGCAATACATTCTCCGAGTTAAGAAGTTGAGGAGCTGCTGACTCTTAATTTAGAATAGGCTCCTGGTTTGCATTGGATGGTGGTAGATCCACCCCCACACGTAGTTGAGTCGGAGGAACCGATGTTTGAGCTATTGCAGCTGCATGTTGAGTCACCATCATCTGACGCATACTCTCCATCATGGAATGCATCTATTTAAGCGATGCTTCCAATACAGCGATGCGTTGGTCAGTACTTCCTGATGGGGAAGCCTCTTCATATTCATCTCTAATGGCATAAACTCCCATTTCTCTGGATGCTACTGAGGGATTAGTATAGATCTCTGTAGAGATCGAGTCTATACTTTCATCATCAGATTCGGAAAACTGGCGACCCCCAGTGTCGGAATCAGAAGAATATGAAGCCGATTGTCGTGACCTCGAGCGGGTGTTTCGAAAGACACTTGCTTCAATATTCTCAAGGAGTCTGTCGAATCTCCTTTGGCTTGGAGTTCTAGAGGGATGACGTCTTGAACTTGACCTTCCTCTAGGAATGTGTGAAGCCATGTTCACTGATGCGAATGTCAGCTCTTCTTCCTGTAGAGACAAAGAGTAGTTCAACCGGTCGAAAACTGACCGTTTTGCCTTAGAACAGCAATAGTTAACTACAACTTTATGACTATTACAACAATGCTCCCTAGGGGGTGTAATAGACATGTTAGAAGATCTCCTGTCTTTGCGCTTCTGGATCAAAAAATCACGTAAATCAGGAGAATTAACAGAAAAAGAAGAAGAAGGCTTATTGTGCCTTTTTACATCAGTAGGAGCGTGGATATTGGGAACCATGACCCTCTCTCTGCCATAAGTATATAGCAGTTCGCCCATGTGAGTGGCATATGATCCATCATCCGTCTGAGGAGCGTATTTCCCCATGTAGCAGGTCTTCTTTACGCGGATGGGCTTATCCTGGCGTAATCTGGAGCTTCGCACAGATTCGCGTAAAATAGGTGGAGTCCGCGTAATCTTTTTCTCTTAGTGGCGTACAACTCTAGAGGTCGGGAGATTCGCCACGCATTTTCCCTTGATGTGATCCAAGGGTCCATCGGATGCTTTTTTACGCGCAAGGCGCGTTTGAATTTTTTGTGCGGGCACTGAGGCCTTGTCAAAAATTTCGTCTGCCACGTCACAGACGGGAAACGAAGTTTTACGCGCGGGACGCGTTTGCAATTTCTGAATTGGCGCTGAGGCCTTGTCAGAAATTTTGTCTACCACGTCACAGACGGGAGACGCAGTTTTACGCGCAAAGCGCGTTCTGGACTTCTGGATTGGCACTAGGGCATTGCCAGAAGCTTTGTCTGCCACGTCACAAACGGGAGACGGATTTTTACGCACAGAGCCTATAGGTCGTGATGTCACAACCTTGTTGATCGGAGAGGGAGAGTCCGTAGGAAGGGTAGAGGATGTCTGGGGCATCCATACTTTACGCAGCTTCCTGTTGTCCTGGACAGAGAGGGAATGAGAGCTACCCCTTGCTCGAAATATGTCTTCATAAGCCGATTGGTCGAATTGGACGACCAAAGTCTTCTTCATTGATCCGACGGATTCAGCATCGTGTTGAGCAATGGCTTTCTCGTCAGATGAGAAAGTGATCCCAGCAGAGTCGACATCTTGTGTTTGATGATAAACAGAAGAAATTAAAACTGGGTTTATACGAAACCCTTTCTTTGTTTACAAACAAGAAAAAGAAGTACAATTAATCCTATATGAGGATATTGAGTACAATAAAAATAATTCTGAAAAAATATTGCTATAGGAGTCTGATCTGCGGTCGATCACTTTGTCCTTTGGACCACACGATGACGAAGAAGTGTTGTAGAAGAAGAAGCTTCAAAGATTGTAGGAGGGATTGAACTCTCGTTGCCAAAGTTATCAATCAACACTCTCTGTATGTGCTCTCTTTCGACCTTTTTCCCGACTTCTGCTCTCGCTGACCTTGCCCACCTCTACCTTTGACCTATGACTGGAAGTCTCTATTTATAGTGATCAGTCACAGTAACTGATCAGTCGGCATAGAAGCCAATTAGTGGAGAGAGTTGCACCTTTTACGCGGCAGTTATAATAACTGCTACTCACGTCTGAATAATCTCCTGAATCCGCGTGTGACGTGTGTCCCATTATGAGGTGACGCGTATAACTGCTTCTCGAAGACCACGGCATGCAAGCCACGTAGGTAACTACCCCTTGCGTAAAGATGGTTGGCATAAAAGCCAAATAACTGTCTCGTTGGCGTAAAAGCCAAATAGTTATTTTGTTGGCGTAAAATCCAAGTAGCTGTCTTGTTGGCGTAAAAGCCAAATTCTACGTAAAACTTGATGCTGCATAGGTAATAGGTAACCAGCGTAAACTAGCCAATTATCCTTCCTGACTGAGGTCTTGAGCGTATTCTGGGCCAAATAGCCTTATAACGTACCTTGCAAATATAGCCTGAATTGGCGTATTTCGAGGAGATAGCATATAGCGTGCTCCTATAGTTGAAAATAGCCTGGTTGGCGTATTTTGAGGAGATAGCATACGGCGTGCTCCTATAGTTAAAAATAGCCTGGTTTGGCGTAATATGCAGGGATAGTGACGTGAGCATATTAGCCCTAATTTTAGCTCTCCCAGTCATTAAAAGTAGAACCAAATCTCATGCATTAAATGCAGAGATCTGCCCCCATCTCGCGCATTAGCTGCAGAGACGTGCCTCGAGTTCTGTATGAAGAACAGCTTTTGACGTGGCGTTTGGTTTCATCTCATCTTGAGCGTAAAGGCTCATTTCTGCCTGTGTAAAAATAGGCAGCGTATTCCTTGAACGCGTAAAAACGACTTATATCAAGGATTTGCCACTAAACGACAGTCTGGGTCTCTGTGCAAAATCATCATTACAGCCGTCCTCTCGATCATCGTGCAGTACTCTTTGTCAGGAGTTAGGTTCACTGTTCTATCTGACAGGTTCATTCGAGGAATATGAAGAGTTCCTCGTACAACTTCGTGCTGCATTAAAAGCAGACATAGTTTACGCCGGAGGGAGGTGTAGCAACCTTTTACGCCCAAACAGGCTTGAAACGCTGCTTTACGCGGGCAGCACTGAAGTCTTGTTTTACGCGTATAATTCTGAAGCTTCTGTTTTACGCGTGCTTCATGTATGTTAGGAGTTTTACGCGTATAATTCCCAGCGTATTTTTTATACTTCTACAACGTAAAATCTAGATATTGACAATTTAGCACTTTGTCGTTGCGTACGATTTTAATGCGCAATATCAACCATTTTCATCTAACCAACTTCACATCCATGAGCCTAACTAGACCTAACATGTTCATATTAAGGATATTCCATTTTTTTAAATCCCTACATGCTTTATAAACATCACATGGTTCAAATCCTAGTTTAAATATCTAGTTTTTTATTTTAGGAAACCACATCTTGCATATCTTTTGTGCACTTTATTTAAATTAAAATAATTAATTATATAATAGGCTAAGGATCATTAAAACCCTAAAAACTCTTATGGACACTTAAACAGAAGTCCATTTTGGGCCCAACACAACTCCAAGCAACCAACACCCAAAAGCCCAACCAACAAGTATATATATATATATATATATATATATATATATATATATACATGCAACCCTCTCCTCTACCTAGTCCTCGCCGCCTCTCCTCTCTTAAGAATGACCACAATAGCAACCCCTCCCTTTTTAACATCTCCGCTTCCTTATCTCCCATCCCCACACCTTCACGTACTGCCACGAGCACCCCAAGGCTGACCCCAAGGCCAATCCTTCACCCAAACACCCCCATATTAGGTCGGATGCTACTGCTGTAAACAGCAACCAAAATCACTCCAAACCCCTAATTTATTAATCTATTTGAATTTCCCTAGCACCTTGCCAAGTAATAAAAGTTTGGAGTCCGTTTGGTACTCCGTTTGGCCGTAGTGGCGAAGAAGGTCCCCGCTGTAATCGCGTACGCGTAAGTTTTCCAACTTCAAATCTCCTTCCTATTTTTCATGGAATAAAACTCATATAGAACTATATGAATGTTATTTAGTTATTAGAAATATTTTAATGTATGTGAAACCATATTTTTATGTACAAAACTATCCCTAGTTGTTGAACAATCTAGACACGGACACAGTACATCGATACTAGTTGTAGTTCTTTGAAGGTTGCTATATTTTGACTATGTAAATAAAATTTAAAATTTATTATATTATAATTAAAGAATATTTAATTCATTAATTTATTATTTTATTATTTTTTTGATGCAAATAGGGTAGATGCATGCATAAACTACGCAG
The DNA here is from genome assembly GCA_036927795.1 of Iris macrosiphon. Taxonomy (NCBI): domain Eukaryota; kingdom Viridiplantae; phylum Streptophyta; class Magnoliopsida; order Asparagales; family Iridaceae; genus Iris; species Iris macrosiphon. Next base: position 109,714,316 of record JAYESA010000002.1, read on the forward strand.
CATAGTTGCTAGGAATCACTAGTTGTCGTCCGTAGAGACTTTTTGCATGCAATGATATTGGGTTGGTTATTTTCATATAATTATAAATAATTTCATAATTAATATTTTTAATAATTAATGATTTAAAACTGCTTTTAAAAATATTTAATGACTAGTAATATTCTGGTGTGTAGCTATTTGCATGTGCCACCAATATAAAATTAATAACTAGATAACCTAATTCAACTAGAAAATTAGATTCTAATTACTGTAATAATTAATTGGTAGGTGTTCGAGACGTTTTTGTGGAGAGCTCGGGACCGGACTTGTTGTGCTCTCGGAGTTTGGCTCGGAAGGCAAGTACACCTTGCTTAATTGTATTGTTCAGTTACATTATGCCTAGTTGTTAATTTTTAGTTGTGTGCAGGCGTCTTAGAGTAGTAGACTTACCAGGTATATTATGAAGGTACGTGGTATCTTCTAAACTGACACTTGTTCAACACGTTCACTGAGTGAGAGAGAGTGTATGGACTAGCATGTTGACTGTCCATTGATACGTGAGTTCGCGTCTTATGTTAGTAGTTGATGTTAGTTTAGTTTCTAGATTTTTGTTGACGTTATTGTATTATGTTTGTAGCGCATATACAGTTCAGATAGTACATTGTGAGGAAAGAATCTACTAGTGAACGTATGAGATTTTTGTTTCTTACTGTGTAAATGGTGTAAATAGTGTACCCCCGAGTTCTGTTGAACGCTTGGTGGGATGAGTGGTTCTTCTATTTTTTTTCCTCATGTGCCACTAGAGATGTCTCGAATGCATATCACATAGATGGTTTAGTTATCCAATTTATTTTTTACTGTTTTACTTGTTTGCATGTCGATTTCTTGTGTACTTGTTATGTCCCTCAAAGGGCCTGACACATTTTCCAGATCCAGACGAGCACTTATAACCGACGGATTATGGAGTTAGAGATTTTGCTAACAAGGACCTTGGGGTGGTTCCACATAAGTTTCCCTGAGCGTTATAGATGATAGTTGCTTAATGTCATGTGTGTCCTTATCTAGTTAGTCCTTATCTAGTTAGCTGGCACCTGGACTATTTTATTACACTACACAAAATAAAGTCTTTTACAGCCCGTAATTTGCGTCGTACAACTAATTTTACGGCTAATAGTGTCGTGTCATAAAAGCTCCAATCGTAAAAGGTAGTAACAATTATGACGTGCAAAAACAGGTCGTAACCTAGGTAAATGGATAACATAAATGAATTTGCTGGAAAACTTTGAATTTTATTTATGGCCCAGAATGAAAGCTGTAAATACTAAACTTTTATGACACGAGATGAGGGCCGTCAAAGTATTCGATTGATTCAGTTTATGGCACACATAGCAAGCCGTGAATACTTCAGACAAAAATATATTTAAGGCTTGCATTTGTTGGCCGTTAAAAGGTTGATGAGTTTCATTTTGTGGCTCGCAAGGCAAGCCGTGATTATAATTTTTTTAATTAAATCCACATTTGAATAGCCACAAATATAAATTAATCTACAAAAATCAAATATGACTATAATCTGGTTCTCACAGTATTTTCAACCAAAATTAAACTAATTGTACATGGACTGAGAATATTAATTTCTTCCAACAAGCTGCAAGTTGGAGTAAACCCACGAACATTAAAAAGATGATACAACAATATGATAGAATATGAACACAAAGCAAGTCTTTAAACAATATTTCCAAGAACAAATGTCATTTTCCCAGTACAAGACAAAGCAAAAGTCACCTTCTCACTACAAAAGTAAAAGTCACTTTCTTCACTACAAAAGCAATAGCCACAAAATAGCAGTTTGTATATCAAAATGAGGTACATAGAGTACTGTCTCCCCAAAATATGCCTAACTTTTTGAAGATTTCCTTATCGCTTTTACCATATCTTATCTCATCTCTAATAAGTGGCAACGATAAAAATGATTAAACTTCTTAGTATATACCATTATAGAATGCTAAGTTTAGGAATTTTAAGCTACAAATATGAAATAGAAGCATACCAAGAACTATGCTAACTTTATCGAATTACATCAGATATGAAACAGACATAATGCTTGGCATGCCTTGTATATGAATGAGTATTGGATATGCTTTATACACTTGTTCTTTATTATTTAAATATTTTACGTAACCAAAAAAAAGACGAGTTGTATTTCAAATAAAATAGTTTAAAAGCAGCAATAAGATAAGATATTTTAGAGACATATTACCTTTCATTGTCTAACAAGTTATGATGTAATTGATCGGGCATGCAATTATGCTTCCCAGTGCTTCATTCAAAAGAAAAGCTTCACGCGTTGGTCGATAGAGAGTCACTCTCTCATTACCCTCTACTACATGTTGTACATAAACTTTCCAACATTCATCCCCAAGTGGCACATGATGTACTAGTGATTTGGGATCCCTTGATCGACTTTCACCGATGGCAACAACTGTATTTTTGTCTAGCCAACTTAGCAATTTGCATCTTGGATTGGAATTGCGAACAACTACATGTTCTTTTTTCTTGCTTTGTGTTGTCTCATGAACATAATTTTGAATTGGACTTGTTTCGTTTCTTTTTGCTTTGTGTCATGTTGTTGGCAAAATATTAAACACTTGCATTATCTTTTTTCTGTAATTAATAAATGTTAAGATTAACATATAAATACAAAAGAAACACAATAATTAAAAGCAATCTATTGAGTACTTACCGAAGTACTTCCTCTTTTTTTGGCCATCGCAATAAAATTGTTCATTTGGTTTTTCAAGGCCAGAACATCATTTTCTAATTTATTAACTTTGTCCCTAATTTGTGTTTGTCCCTCCAACTTTGACGGAGTTGCTCCATATCCAAGCCCTCTTATTCGTCCTCGTGGTTCCGGACAGAGTACCTTTGTGACAGCATCATCTCTAAAAAAGAACCATTTTCATGTGCTCTGTATATTTTGACATGTTATTGTATTACAATAGAGCAAGAGTTAAACTCAGGTACAAGCATGACAATATGACAATATGGCAAACACATATTAAACATGACAACATGGCTAGAAGTTCTAGAAAGATGAAAAAGTATTGACAGAGAATAAGAATGTCATTACCAGTATCCATGAGAGAGGGAGTGAGATGGAAGTGATGAGAATGGTGACTCTAGGTGTCTTGGGTGGGTTGCAAACATGTAATGGATGCAACTGAGATCAGTTGCTATTGCAACATATTGCTGTGCACTTAGTGCACATCAAGGGAAGAAGTAGGTGTTAGCAGAAGTATCATTGGTATGGATACACTGCTGGAGCATGTATCAGTGGGGTCAGGTTATGAGATACAACAGCATCAGATATACAGGAGTGCTCTGCAGTACTGTTAGCACTGATGGTTGGAGGTAATTTGCTAATGTGCAGTGGGTTGTGTGCATTTGGTGTAAGAGAAGTTGTCTTGCAGTATAAAGGAATAAGATGCTGCAAAACTTAGCAGCAGACCTACTGCAGTATACAGGTTCTAGGCTAGTGTGTATGGATGAGCTTGGTTCAGTTCACAGGTGAACTGAACATATGTTCAATTAATATATGTAGGTGAGGGAAATCGGTTTAGGTATTGATGTTCTGCAAACTGCAGACAATTAAAAACTCTTTGAGTGGCCTGTGCAATGTAAGAACTGTGAGGGTACAGCTTTATGGATGTGGAGGAAAGACTGAGCTCTTGCACCTGTAGGTGGGGTAAGGTGTAGGTAGTGCAGCTCTTGGGTATGGGTATCAAGTCTGATACTAAGTGAGGATGTGGTATCCTAAGAGGGGATGATACTTAATAGTATCAGTAGGTTCTACGTGAGACTAGATAACTAAGATACTATATGTATGAAAGGGGTAATTATACCTAGTGTATCAACTGTAGTGGGGATAATGTCCTGTAAACTAAGTATTCCATAGATAATTTGAATACCAAGGGTTTTGAGATAGGGTCAAGTTATGAGTTATATTAGTAGGAATTAGTGAGGTCAGAGGCTAGTGACTAGATAAGTGGGGTATTACTATTAGCCTTAAGTTAGAGTATCAGACAAGGTATCTGGGATTGGGTATTGGTACTAGAGGGTAAGTAAGATATTAACTTGGTACTAGTAGAAGGTTATGAATTCTAAGAGATATCTAGGGTTAGACTTGAGTTAGAATAATAACTAGAAAACTATACGATTCTATTCCAGTAAGGAAGGATACTAATACAATTTCTCTTGGTTTAGCTAGTAGAAACAGTCCTTGGAATAGGTTTTCAATGTTGAAGATCATTTTATGAAGACAAGGAGTTGGTAACTGAATAGATAAGTGGGGTATTACTATTAGCCTTAAGTTAGAGTATCAGACAAGGTATCTGGGATTGGGTATTGGTACTAGAGGGTAAGTAAGGTATTAACTTGGTACTAGTAGAAGGTTATGAATTCTAGGAGATATCAAGGGTTAGACTTGAGTTAGAATAATAACTAGAAAACTATACGATTCTATTCTAGTAAGGAATGATACTAATACAATTTCTCTTGGTTTAGCTAGTAGAAACAGTCCTTGGAATAGGTTTTCATTGTTGAAAATTATTTTATGAAGACAAGGAGTTGGTAACTGAATCCCTTCCTCCTCTCTCCATTGCAGTATATAAAAAATAAATATTAGTGGTAACTGATACTCTATCAGATATCCACAAAATATTAAATGGTAACTTATACTCTATTAGTGGTAACTGATACTCTATCAGATATCCACAAAATATTATATGAACATATGTTCAAGTTAATGGGTAACTCATACTCTATTAGTGCAGTATATACAAAATAAAATATACTTACCACTATTTCGTGATCCTCAACTTCTTCATCCTCATTATTCTTCTTATTTCTTGCTTCATAACCACGAATCCAAACATCAGACCTTGATATTGAATCTGGTGTCTCACTTTCTTGTCTCTACAAAAGAAAATTATATTTTTGTATCAACAGATTAAGTGCTCACCAATAGAGATCAATAATTTGCCTTACCATCTCATCCTCTAGCCGTGCAAATCCTTTACGACTCGTTCTATGCGAAAGAGTTTGTTTTGCTCGCATCTCTTTATACTTTTTATTTATCGCCTACAAAATGTACACAGTCATGGATATATGCACACAAAAAAAACTGCAGTATAAGGGAAAAAATACAGTATATACTTCACTAGTCAACTAGCAATGTGAAGACAAAAAGCTTTTCCTACTTGTACCTGAGGAGATATTGCATGGAAACATACACTGAGTGATAGATAAATCAAAACCTTCAGAACCTTTGCGCATGTCTTTACACAACTACTATAAGAACTATTGCAGTAAGCTCAGTAAAAAGAGATCAAGAGACAAGATGTATATTTTGGAAAGAAAAAGAAAATCATCTATACAAACCAAACTTGAGATACAAGCATTGATGACAACTACCACCATCACTGGCCTCATAATTCAGTGGTCCTTGGGGGCCTCCTGCAGTGATCTCTCAATCCAAACAACTATAAATGGGGCAGGAGAGGTGAAGACATGATCTGGACTGTGGACACAATGTTGGATTTGGGAAAAAAAACTATGCATGATTTTGTGACATGGGATATATACATAAAATGCAGTATACATATAGTAGGTTTCTAATACATGATTGTGTATACCTACTAAACCAATTATTGTAGTATATGTAGTATATGGAACAGTGCAGCATTTTAGAAACTAATTAGTGTAGTATCCCCATCGAATAAAATTAATTAATGCTGTATTTCAATCATATAAATTAAGGAATCACCAATTGTTGTGGATTGGCCCATTTTTTTATAAAAGCTTGCCAAACTTTCATGGATTCTACACTGCTAGGCTTCAAGAGGGTAGCAGCACATTTCAGGCCAACCAACTTGGCTTGGTCCTTAACTTTCTTTACCATCAAATTCCGATAATCTCTCCAATGTCTTCTTAGCTTTCCAAATGTATACTTTTTATAACACTCAGCAAAACTAAACTTTTGCTACAAAAAAAACTAATTGTATTAGAATATATCTAACCAAATATAAATTTGATATTTACAAACAATACTACCATTATGTGCTCCCATATTTGCTTGATAAATTCATCGGTAAGATCACTCCATTTGTCAAGTGTCACTGGTATTAACTCTCTCGCTGTGATCCCAAGGAAAGAAGAAAATTTTACTGTATTTTGTCTAAACGGCTGGCCCATTTCATTGAACTTAACTTCAAGGCGAGTTCCCTTTCCTTTTCCTTTGGTAAAATATAAAAAATTTGCTCTTCCTCTGGGTTTTGAGTTTGTAGCCTTTGGATTATTGGGGGATTGAACTTCTGGGATATCAGTAGTTGGAGAATTAGAATCTCCATTCGATATTACTCTAGGTTGATTCTCATCTCGAATGGTTGTAGCTGTTTTTTTGCAAACTTTGCTCTCTTTTTTAAAGGCTTCACATAGAAAAATGTGCAACAGTTATGCTAAAAGAATATGACCAAAAAAAGAATATGACCAAAATGATAAACATAAACATGACAAAAAAATATATGTAGAAAGGATACTTACCTCGACACCACTCATGATTTATGATGGTTAAATCTGAAAAGAAAGTTAATAAAAAGTATTAGTATTTAGATTGATGTCAGAAAACATAAAATAATAAAGAATGTCATCATTGCAACAATTACCGACTCACACATGACCTCATAGTCCTTTCATTCATAATCTTCATCATCAAGATTAAGATTGGAGACATCTAATGGAGCATATGGTATGCAATCATTCCCATTAGTGTCACCCTCATAAACTCCTATTCGTGGTGCTTTTAGTACCACATACCAATTTGAAGTATCTTTGTGTCTGGAATAAAAGACTTGGTTTGCTTGTGAGGCAAATATAAACGGATCATTCTAAAATTGACGTATGCCTTCATGAAGGTTAACTAATGTAAACACTCTTCAACTTTGACACCACTTCCTATGTTTTCCCATTAGTGTCACCCTCATAAAAGTAGATGTGCTTCTCTAAAAAGAAAGCGTCGAGATGATACAAATTAGTCAAAGAGTTGTGTTTAAATATTATATCAAGGCTAACCTTCTTCTTATAAACCTCAAAGAACAAATATTCTACCAAATTTGTAACTGAGAATTCAACTTCTACGCTTCATACATACCATTATCACTGAAACTACACGAAGCACTAATATCAAATCCAGGAATTTCTTCCCCGAATCAGAAAAGTTCTTCCCTCTTTCAAATCCATAAAAAAATTCAACAGATCTTTAAAGAAATCAAGAGAAACAATGAATAATGTCCCCTTTTCACAAATTGCTAAGAAAAAGAGGAAAAAAAACTTACAACAGTAGGATGGCGGAAGGAGGCGGTAAGAAGAAAGAAGAGGAGTTCCAACCCCACCCTCCCTCGAAAACCAGATCCCAGCACTCCTCCGTTAAGTTTCGTGAGAAAAGAGAGAGAGAGAGAGAGAGAGAGAGAAGGAGATGGGACTCTGAATGTTTTTGGTTTCTTCAGAGTAATCGAACCCTAATTTTTGGGTTTTAAAGATTTGATGAAGAGAGGCCGACAGGAACAAAAATTTGGCTTTTGATAAGGGCACTGCCCATTTTACTTGGGGCTAGCCCAGGATTGGGGCTAGCCCACAAGAGAGGAACATTTACTCATACTAGCCCAAGTTTATACTTGGGGCTAGCCCAGGTATTTGAAAAGAAACATTCTTCTCAAACCTAGCTTCCCCCCCCTCAGCCCGACCTTTGCTTTCCCCCCTCAGCCGACCCCCTCCCGCCGGCCTTACTCCGCTGTCCTCCTCCTCCTTGTCGATGGCTCCCAAAGTCTCGAAAGAAGCAAGGTAGAAATCATCATTCTCCTTGTGCTATTGTATTTGAAAAATTGTCCATAAATTATAAGAAATCATCTTGCATGTTGAAAATTTTGAGTTATTTTCTTTCAAATGAGGGCATACTAGTCCTTGGCGGAGTCTAGGATGTAGTTTAGACATAGAAGTCGTTTGGAACATGATTTTAGGGCGTACAATGTCGAGACTGCTCGACATTGTCGAGCAGTTTCGAGCGGGACTGTAGAATTTCCTACAGTCCCATATACATTTAGGACTGTAGGAAATTCGACAGTCCTATATATATATAGGACTGTCGAATTTCCTACAGTCCTTAATATATATGGGACTGTAGGAAATTCTACAGTCCTAAAAGATTAGGACTGTTGAGAAAACAGCAGTCCTGTATACTTACAGGACTGTAGAAATGGCTACAGTCCTGGGAAAAAATTCACTTATTATGTTAAAATAGAAATTAATTTTTGTCTGTATCTTATAGTCATGCCCCTGGAAAGGACACTGTGGATGAAGAAATGAGAAGACGCCCTACTGCGTCGATGCGTAAGGAACGCACAGTTTCGCAAGGCGTGACTATCCGCGAGGCCGAGGCACGCCCTGAAGTGAGGAGACGTCCATTGACGAAGAAGATTGCCACAAAGAGACGTGCTCCTCCTAGTTCTTCCGGCTCTTCTTCCTCCTCCGATGAGGACATGCCAAATGTTCCAAATCGGCCTACTGATGGTTCAGGACCTTCTCAGCCTGCAGATAGTCCTGTCGAGAGACCTTCTCAGCCTACTGATGGTTCGGGACCTTTTGAGCAGGCAGATAGTCCAGGCGACACTCGTCCAAACGGTTGCTCTATGTTACCGTCGATTGAAAACCATATTGCATACCAAATATGGAACAATCCGGTAAGTACATTACGTTATGATAAATTTATATATAGTTGTAAGTTCAAAGTTAATTTTACATGGAGGTTTAATTTCATCCAATTGTTGACTTTTTAGGAGAGTGGTCGTTTGTTGACGGTTGCCAAACAGAGACAAAATTACCGACCGATGAGCGTAGATATCTTTTCAAACATGAGTGTGCCCCTTCGACCCGGTTCGTAGTGATCGTGCCATAATGCTTCACCAGGTTGGTCCATGCTAACACGAATTGCTCTTTATGTGGTCCTAGCCAAGTATCTTTGATATAAGATATGCATATCGGGTTACTTGGCTCCCACTTTTGTTGGAACATGTACCATGCTGCGTCGTAACTGTCTGTAGTACTTGCTCGCCATACAAGACTCCAATCACTGTAGAATTCTTCGAAGCGAAGTATGTCAATTTTACCGTCCACACTTTCAAATTTTTTCTTGCATTGAGCATGGATATTTCTATTTATATGCCAAGTGCATAGTAGTCTATGCGCATGAGGAAATACAATATCTATAGCATTCATCAATGCATATTCTCTGTCAGTAACAAAAACAGAGGGCTCTTTGTAACCTGTGTAAAGGGATTGTAGTTTCCTCAACGCCCATGTGTAATCCTCTACTGTCTCACTCTTCATAAAACAAAAATCGACTGTAAAGGTTTTTCCCGTAGACGTAAACCCGACAACATGCAAAAGAGGCATCTTGAACTTGTTGGTCTTATATGTACAATCAAGGACCAACACGTCTGCGAAGGACCTAGCCAAATGTGTGCAATCGGGATGAGCCCAAAACAATGAAAGGAGTTCATCAGTTTGTGGATGTCTTCTATGGTACTCCACGTAGTGATGCTCCGCAAGCAACTTCAATACTTGCTGCATCGCCATTCTTCCTTTCATACTATTGCATTTTGCTCTGGCCAAACTATTATAGATCGTCCTCATAGTAGACTTGTTCCCATCTTGTTTTTGTTTGACAGCAGAATAAATCTGTTTCGGTGCAACTCCTGAAAAGTACATTTCTTCAACCAACTTTTTCTCATCCTCCTTCAACCGTGCCACGTAGGCATGACCCGTAAGTGTCCCTGGAATAGGATGATTGTGTCTTCCATTCTTAACTTCGACTATCCACTTCACATCTTCAACATTTACAATCAACACCTTCAATGGACAACCACATTTTCTCGTCCCAACATTTTTCTTAGGGATTTCTTTTTCAACAACACCCTTCTTTTTATGATGCCTAAACACACCTCCTCTTTCGCATCCAAGCTCAAGATATTTTCGGCCCGGCCGAGATCGGATGGATCTTGCAATAACAATAACTACGTTATGTCGTCTCCCAACTTCTCTGCACCACTCTAATGCTTCTTCATGGCTTGCAAACTCAATATCCGTTGAGAAAATATCCTCCACATCAACACCAACAGCAGGATGTACCACAATATCTGAACAAGCTTGGTCCTATAACCAATATAAAATTATATAAAAATTAATAACTTCATATAATTATCCAGGACTGTCACTATTTTGACAGTCCTTTTTTAATATAGGACTGTGAAAATTATGACAGTCCTACTTTTACTTAGGACTGTAGAATTTTTGACAGTCCTATATAAATATGGGACTGTGAAATATTTGACAGTCCTATATTTAGATAGGACTGTCTAATGTTTACAGTCCTAACTCGTGACTGTCAAATTAGGGTTCTTGTTTTACGTACCGTACGTTCTTCGGAACAACCACCTTGTACTTCGGAACGTCCGGAGTGCATAATTAATGAATTGGACGATCCGACTTCGTCATCGAACATTTTATCATGCATTGTTCCTACATTTATCAAAATAAACTAAATCTTTTTCGCACATTTGCAAAACTTATTCAAAGTAGGTTGTCGAAGACATACCGGAAGAATATTCCTTGGGGTATCACCAAAGTAAATTACTCCTCCAACCACAACTACCTATTTCCAAATTTAGGTTTGGGCTTGGTGGAAGGAGGGTGTCTTAAGTCTAGGTGGAATGCCAAAAGTAGAAACCCATTTGACTTTTATACTTTGGTGTGGGGTAGCCCCAACTAACTAGCAGACTGGCAAACTTGTAATTTTTGGTAAATTTCCAATGGGCTAGCCCAGACTCAAATGTGCAGTGTCCTTATAAATAGGACTGTCACATTTTTGACAGTCCTATATATTTGTAGGACTGTCAAAATGTTGACAGTCCTTACAAGTTGTAGGACTGTCAACATTTTGACAGTCCTGTGTATTACAGTGGGCTAGCCCCGAGTAACTTTCATGATGGCAAACTTGTAATTTTTTCAAATGTTCAAATGGGCTAGCCCCGAGTAAAATGTGCAGTGCCCTTATAATTTTCCAAAAATTTTAGGGGGAAACCCAAATTTTTGGGGGAATTGGTGAGAGAGCGGGGGTGAGCAAAATTTTTAGCAGGTTGCTTATGGTGGTGAGCGGGTGGTGAGGGTTTTGGGAACACATCACCATTTTTTGGAGTAATTATTTGATGGGTTATCACGTGCCATAAATGAGCAGTAAAAACATATCATAACTTACGGCCTGCGTAGGAGGTCTTGAGAATCCTATAATTTACGGCTTGCACTAATTTATACCGTAATTGATAAAATTTAACGGCACTAAAAATGCATGCCGTAATAAAGATCGAAAAGGGGAGATTTATGGCTCATTTCACGCTTGCCATAATTTTATATTATTTATGGCCAACATCCGTAAATTAGAAGCCGTAAAAGCCCTGATTTGGTGTAGTGTTATTGTCTAGTTGTATTTTCTTTCAGTATTCTTTTATACTTATATTTTGTGGATTGTTCTCCCTTAAACTTTACTTTGTAGTGGATTTTGAGACTTTATCTATTCATTCAGTTTTTTATTCAGTAATATTTGTGTATGAGACTAGATTATTACCTTCCTGTGATATTGTAACTTAGTTATAATCTACAGCTTATTACAACTGGTTAGGTCCATTTAATTGGATTTCTATACTTGTTCGTACAACTGGCATGTGTACGTATATTTGGCCCTACGTATTTTGAGACTGTGGCATGACATTTTTTTAGTGGTGGTCCATGCAGGTCGAGAGCATATTATTTTGGTTATGTCATTGTACCGAGCAAGCATGCAACTAGGATTAGAATATATGATCTCATCCACTTATTTGACTAAATTTCTTGATTTTGTTCCAAATTTTTTGAACTCGACTACCTTCATTGGCCTTCGTAATTGTATTCTCTTAATTTTTTTGATGTTACTATAACCATTTTCTCACATCTCCCTATTTTAGAGGAATAAATGTACTCCTCTAATAGTTCCTTGAGTATAGGCTTCAGCCAGAATATGGCAATCCATGTTGTTAGGTTTAGAAGATAATCATGATAGCATACCTACTAAGAAAATGAGTTAGAATATTGACAGCTCCCAAAAGTTTAGTATACCTAAATAAACCCTAATATCCAGCACCTGTAAGTTGATTGACCATTATCCCTTGTTATATTTAGGTATGACCTGAGCGTAGTATAAACTACTAAGGTTAATTAGAAATTTGACCATATTTTTTAACCCTAGTATTAAAGAACCAATAAAAATTTATTGTTGGATATTATGACTAAAACTAACTTTCATAGTGAGTTAATATATGGGAATTATAAATTTAGATTCTTGTCTTAGTATTAGTAGAGAAGTATCTTAGGAAACCAAGAGGAATGAACAAATACCTTAGTAGGAGCAAGGGTACCCTATCTTCAGCCTAGCAGATCCCATAGAATCTATGATCATCGTTGATTCATATTTGAGTATTCCTAAGTCACCGACAATTCCATATCATCCAACCTTGGATAACTATCTTTCCTTTATTATAACTTCATGGTCGTTACTTTAAACATCTAGCCATTGCAAGGATTTGACTCTATTTTCAAACTGTGTCAACCTAGGAGACGATCATATCCTCACGAATATCATCTGCTCTTAAGAAATATGTTATCATCCAACTATTTATACGCTTTCCCATCTTAAGTTAACCATCCACCAATTATAGATCAATTGTCATAGCTCTTTAAATAATTGAACATAGTAAATGATTAGAACCTTTTTTTTCCTTGACCATACCCTAAATACAGAGACTAATATATCACCTTCTCTTATGACACCACGATATCTACTTACATTACTTATTCCTTCTATCAATCATAGATCCCTTGTCATACTCTATAATCGTTTGCACCTAGAAAATAATTAAAATCCTTCCTTGATCATATCCCGACCTCGATAACTTGCATACCATCTCCTCTTAACAAACTACGTTATCATCAAGAGCCTTATTTACTTTTACATCTTGTTTTCTCATAACCTTAACTTTGATATTCGTTATTTTGTGTGATGACTAAAATTTTCTTTCATCTTTCAAATCGTGTCACCTTACCCCTCTAATTTCAGGCTAAGTAATTTCTTTTATGATAGGATTATAGTTTGATAGGATTATGGTTTGATTAATCTTAAATTTTGATTTTGTTGATAATTGTTAGAACTTGATAGGTTGAGTTATTCATTTAGGTTAGAATATAATTTTGTAATTATTCTTTAGTTCCAAATCATATAACCTTCATCAATATATCTCAATACAGATTATATTCTCCCTCACGTTGCGAGCCAACAACTTCTCAATTCTCAATATTAGCACATTTTGTTCTACAAGCACTGATTATAAGTAAGAGTTAAGGATAACCATCACCTTACAAAGTTTTATAATGCACTAGAATACCCTAATAGTACCAAGATATTTTTCTTATATACCTTAATAAGAGTTTATACTCTATTTACAAGAATAAGGCTATTTTGTAGAATCTCCATAATGCAATTACAATACAAGTTGAATCTTTGTTAGTTTGGTAGCGTATCCTAGAATTTTATAGTTATTAAGCTACACTAATAAGGTATAATTGAACGACACTGAAATATATGCTAGCATAAGGAGATGGTGTTTGCCAAGACTGCAGAATCTTAGCAGTCTGAAACCCTATTTGGTCAACCATAGACTTAGACAAAAAGCTAATATGATAACTGTGGAGAACAAACACCGGACGAATCTTAGATTCTTGATAAATTTGAACTATTTGTACTTTCATTCATCATAATCTCACGTACTTATATTTTGGACTATCTTGACTTATGCCGCTATTATAGCCTAGTTTTGTAAGCTTATTCTTTTATCGAGCTTGTTTATGACATATGTATTATTGGGGACATCCACTAATACATTGTCTAATTAGAATCGATGTATTATGGTCTGATCAACCTTAGTGCACTTGGTTCGCTCTTTGTTTGACTATTTTGCGTGGATTGAGATATAGTTGACTTAGCTTATTAGACAAATATACTTTTTCTCTAGACATGTCAGAGCATATCGTATTGGTTACATAACTATACTGATACGATCCTGCAAATAAAAATATTCCAAGATAGGAACTCAACCTACAACTGATTTAACAATTTTCTCAATGAATTCGATTATCTCCCTTGGCCTTCGCAATTGTAGTCGTTTATTTTCCTTGACATAACTATCACTGTTTCTCGTCTTCCCTTATTTCGGAGAGAAGAACACCCACGCTTGGTATAAGTTAGAAAATGGTTAGAAATAAATATTCCTTGGATATATTGCATTATTAGTTGCTTGTTATATTTTTAATATACTTTTGAAGATAGGGAGGAGTATATGGATATGCTAAAAAAACTATATGTACATAGTTGGATTGAAAGTTTTCGAGAATAACTGATATTAGAGGAACTTATGAAAATTCTTTTGGAAGAAAAAAAAATCTTGTGTAAACTTAAAGTTTTGATATAGTATTTTGTTCTAAGGTGAGGTAGAAGAAGTAGAAATTATAAATGTCAAATTCAAATTATAGTAAAAAAAAATTATATTGCAGTTGAAACTCTTAGATGGTGGTTAAGAAGGTAATTAAGAATAATATGATAGAGAGATTTGAGTTTTTTTGCCCTTAAGTTTTTTTTTGAAAAAAAATTAGAATTTCTTTGAGATTATATGAAGAAGAAAAAAAACTTAAAGATATAGATTTGACTGTGAGGATAAGCGTATGCGGATTGAATTTTAATTTTTATAGGATGGGTTTAGAAGAAAAAAAAAGTTGATTAATTTGAGGATTCGAGTTAAAGTTTGAATTTTAAGAAATAAATTATTAATTTAGATTTTGAGAATAGAAATTTAGCTTTAAATTTGAAGACTACGAAGTTCAAAAAAATTTAAATTTTGGAATAAGAATAGATTAAATGAGCTTTGGTTATTTAATTTTTTGGGAAGATAATTATAGTTCGAATTTAGATTTAAATTTAGTTATTTAAATTTTAAGGCGATTATGATGTATTGAATTTAAATTTAAATTTAAAATATTTGATGAATTTAATTTTTTTTTTTTTTTTTTTGAGTTTAGATTTCTAGGATAAACATGAATTTAAATAAAGTGTTGAAAATTTAAGATTATGATATGCATGTAATTGTGTTTAAATTTTAAGGAGATTATGATGACGAATTTAAATTTAGATTTGAAGTAGCTTAAAATATTTAAATTTTGTGAGATTTAAAATTTGCAGATTTTGATAAGATTTGACTTAAAATTTAAATTTAAGGATTTTAATAAAATTTGAACGAGTAGAATAATAATAATTTTAAAAGTGAGAATTGGTTCTAAGTTAAATTTGAGGAGTTTAAATCTTGAAGTGGGCAAATTTTGAAGATTTAATTTTAAATTTTTATGTTTTGAGAATAAAAAGTTAATTTTGAGGATCTTGTGAAGTCATAACCAATTATTTGACCCAATTATTATATTATTTTTTTGAGTTCAAAGTTGATAAAAATTTTGTTATTAAAGATATTAGATTTTGAGGACAATATTCTTTTAAGGTGGGTAGATTGTGAACACCCTGGTTTTTATATAGGGTTATTTTGATAATTAGCAATTAATTTATTTATTTATTTAATTGAAATATTTATTTGACAATTTATTGAACTATAGGCACTTTTTGCCATGCTCTTGAGATTTTACTACAACACTAGCCCTTACCTTCCAACCAACTTTGCATACTAGACTTAGACGAGCCAAATTAGGTTCATGGATTGAATGTCACTCATAAATTCGTATCGCTATTCTTCGTTCTTGTCGCACAACTTTCGCGATGTAAAATCTAGATATTGATAATTTAGCACTTTGTCGTTGCGTACGACTTTAATACGCAACATCAACCATCTTCATCTAACCAACTTCACATCCATGAGCCTAACTAGACCTAACATGTTCATATTAAGGGTGTCCCATTCATTTAAATCCCTACATGCTTCATAAAAATTACATGGTTCAAATCCTAGTTTAAATATCCATTTTTTATTTTAGGAAACCGTATCTTGCATTTCTTTTGTGCACTTTATTTAAATTAAAATAATTAATTATACCATAGTCCAAGGATTATTAGAAGCCTAAAAGCCCTCATGGACCCTTAAACATAAGTCCATTTTGGGCCCAACACAACTCCAAGCAAGCAACACCCAAAAGCCCAACCAACAAGTATATATAAACAAGCAACCCTCTCCTCTACCTAGCCCTAGCCGCCTCTCCTCTCTTATGAACGACCACAATAGCAGCCCCCTCCCTTTTTAACATCTCTTCTTTCTCCTCTCCCTTCTCCACACCTTCACGCACCCCCACGAGCACCCCAAGGTCGACCCCAAGGCCAATCCTCCACCCGAACACCCCCATATTAGGTCGGTTGCTACTGCTGCTTATTGCTGTTGTAAACAGTTACCAAAACTACTCCAAAATCCTATTTCTTCATCTATTTGAATTCCCCTAGTACCCGGTCAAGTGGCACGATGATTGGAGTCTATTTGGTACTCCGTTTGGTCGTAGTGGCGAAGAAGGTCCCCGTAGTACTCGCGTACGCTTAAGTTTTTCAACTTCAAATATTCTTCCTATTTTTCATAAAATAAAACTCATGTAGAACTATGTTAATGTTAGTTAGTGATTAAAAATATTTTAATGCATGTGAAACCATATTTTTATGTACAAAACTATCCCTAGTTGTTGAACAATCTAGACACGGACACAGTGCATCAATACTAGTTGTAGTTCTTTGAAGGTTGCCATATTTTGACTATATAAATCAATTCTAAAATTTAATATATTATAATTACAGAATATTTAATGTATTATTTTATTATTTAATGATTTTTTGATGCAAATAGTGTAGATGCATGCATAAACTACGTAGCGTAGTTGCTAGAAATCACTAGTTGTCACCCGTAGAGACTTTTTGCATGCAATGATATTGGGTTGGTTATTTTCATATAATTATAAATAATTTTAGAATTAATAATTTTTAATAATTAATGATTTAAAAATGGTTTTGAAAATGTTTAATGACTAGTAATATTCTGGTGTGTAGCTATTTGCATTTGCCACAAATATAAAATTAATAACTTGATAATAACCTAATTTAACTAGAAAATTAGAGTCTAATTACTGTAATAATTAATTAGTAGGTGTTCGAGACATTTTGTGGAGATCTCCAGACCGGACTTGTTGTGCTCGCAGTTTGGCTCCGAAGGCAAGTACACCTTGCTTAATTGTATTGTTCAGTTACATAATGCATACTTGTTATTTTTTAGTTATGTACATGCGTCGTAGAGTAGTAGAATTACCTAGTATATTGTGAAGGTATGTGGTATCATCTGACCTGATACTTGTTAAATACGTTCACTAAGTGAGAGAGTGTGCATGGACTAGCGTGTTGACTGGCCATTGATACGTGAGTTCGCGTCTTGTGTTAGTAGTTGATGTTAGTTTAGTTTCTAGATTTTTATTAACATCATTGCATTATGTCTGCACCGCGTATACGGTTCAGATAGTACATTGGGAGGGTGAATCTACTAGTGAGCGTATGAGATTTCTGTTCCTTAATGTGTAAATGGTGTACCCGCGAGTTCTGTTGAACGCCTGGTAGGATGACTGGTTCTTCTATTTCTTCCTCCTCATGCGCCAATAGAGATGTCTCGAGTGCATATCACATAGATGGTTTAGTTACCCTATTTATTGTTTACTGCTTTACTTTTATGCATGTCAATTTCTTGTGTACTTATTGTCCCTCTGAGGACCTGGCACCTTTTACAGATTCAGACGAGCACTTGTACCCGACGGACTATGGAGTTGGAGATTTTGCTGACGACGACCTTGAGGTAGAGCCACATGAGTTTTCCTGAGCGTTATGGATGATAGTTGCTTAGTGTCTTGGATGTCCTTATCTAGTTAGCTGGCACCTGGACTATTTCATTATTGTCTAGTTGTATTTTCTTTCAGTATTCTTTTATACTTATATTTTATGGATTATTCTCCACTAGACTTTATTTTGTAGTGGATTCTGAGACTTTATCTATTCATTCAATTTCCGATTCGGTGATATTTGTGGATGAGACTAGAGTATTACTTACCTGTGATATTGTGATGTAGTTATATTCTACAGTGTATTACGACTGGTTAGGTCCATTAAATTGGGTTCATATACTTGTCCGTACAATGGACATGTGTACGTATACATGGCCCTACGTATTTTAGGACTGGGACATGACAGAACCTGAGTAAGTCAGTACGGTATACCCCATACGACGGTGAGATGGAAATGTACACTACTCGACGGCATGCTACAAGTCTATCTATCAGTATAATTTTGTCGGGATACGGGACTACATGCAACCAGAAGATCCTTCCCCCAATGCTCTAATCATTTAAGCTAGTTATTAACCTTAGCAGTTTCTTTCTGGATTCTGGGTGTGGCATTCCGCAGAATCTATCCTAGACATGATGCTAGGCAATTTTGTGTCCAGCTCTAACTCGATGGCGTGGTCTACCTCTCTCCGCACATGTAGCCTCTTCGAAATCTCTTGCGCCATGACATCCCTAAACTCCGTGAAGACATCGCTAATCTCAAGCGGAAGATCCCCATTCATGGGTACCTCCTCCGTCTTGAGCATTGTTAGGTCATCTTTTCGTGCTTTACACCCTTCTTGAGTTGGATGGCAGAGAGAACTTTATCCTTCGTGGACTCGCTTTGTGCAACATTCACCATGCACAATGAGTCCTCATCTATGATCCTGGTGACTCCTAAGTGTGGCAAAGGAATTGCTTTTGTCGAAGTTAGAAACTCCATCCCTAGGATCATCTTAAAGTCGTCGAGTGGTGCGACTATGAGACTGGTGATTCTCGTCCAGTCTTCCACCTATATCTTCACTGACTTAGCCACCCCTTACATAGGGCGAGCCATTGAGTTGACTGCCTTCATCTTACTTGAGTCCTTATCTAGCAGTAGACCCAAGGGTTGGACCTCCGCGTCCGAGATAAAGTTATGTGTTGCCTCCATGTCAACCATTGCCCTCGTACTTTGGCTGTTGATCTTTACGTCCACAAACATAAGTTCTCGATTCGGGGATTTGGTTGTGACGGGCTTGCTCTTCAAGGCGTTGAGCAAGCATAGGTGTAACGCCCCAGTCCCAAAATACGTATGACTATGAATACGTAAGCATGCTAGCCATATGTATATGGCAACTCCAATATATGAAAACTATAACACATACATACACTATATATGAATAACAATTCACAAGTGGTATAGATATATGTCACAACTCACAAGATATAACTAAATCTCATTTACAGAATCAAATAGAAATGATTAACCAATCAATTATATTACTGAATCAAGTACGAAATACTTGATAAGAATAATTAGTTGGGAGGAGACAAATCTACAATCAAACTAGAATATGAAAGAAAATATAATAAGTACATCATCTAGTGATCAGAGAGACTCAAAGAAAATGCCTCCTCGAAAGAGAACAAAGTAGAAAGTCTTGGTCCGTGCTCCTACAAATAGTCATTATCGTCTATACCTGGAAAGGGGCCAGATCATCAGTGGAACGTAACAAGATACATAGAAATATGTCAAATTTACAGTAAATAAATAGTATCATGAAACTAAGCAAGACCTTGATCATACAAAGTTTGAAACTATACTAATCATGGTGCGTATATGAAAACAACTATATATGTATGAACTGCCAAAAGGAAACGAGGTCAAACCACCATATCCCTCAATGAACAACGGCTAGAAGAGTCAACCCATAGACCTTCATGACCACTAGGATAACTACATAACCCTATTTTTTGTGGACACTACGTTAAAATAAAAACAAAATAAGGAAAAGAAGTTCATACACGTATAATCGTTCTCCCCATCATGTGGCTCGATCTCTAAAAATATGACAATGACTCAAGGGTAATGCAAGAAAAATAATGGTGCCTATAATGATGTACGAGAGCAAAAATTCTAGTAAACATGGGCCTAAGCATGTGTTCACAATAAGACATCCTATCATAATATACATCTATGATATAAAATTAAAAGCAAAAACTAGCATGTGCAACTACCACTTAAACAAATAATAATACAATCAGCTTAACGGTAATATGGATAGGCAAGAAAACAAATAAACTGTTAAATACATGTACAAATTTGGCAAGGTATACTTGCCTATTTTGCTCGATCGAACTCCGCGATTATTTGCACAAAAAATGTTCTCCATAAACCAATTAATCTATTTTGCTCGATCGAACTCCGCGATTGTTGGCAAAAAATATATTCTCCATAAACCAATTAATCTGTATTTCTAGACTAAGAGTCTGCTAGTTGGCGAGTGACAACTAACAACACTAAAGAACACCGATGGTTAGCGGTTTCTGGCATCGAATCTGTGGTCGAGAGATATGGACGACCGGTGCTGGTTGGTCATCAGTTGTAGCTCCATGTCGCACACGCGAGGTCTCACGGTGGGGCAGCTATTATCGCACTCGAGGTACAGTCTGCATAATCCTATGCAAGTAGAAAGAAGTGTCAAGTCAGGATTCGGTATCTCGATAGTTCTTGCGCGATGTGGGATATCGCGGACTAGTGGAAGGTATCCGTCGATTGCGAGATGCCGTCTATAGAAATGAGCTTCTGGGATCCAGTTTTCGCAGCAGACTAGGCAAGGTCGAGGGTGTCGTCTAGGGCGGCTCACTTGGCCAATGGAGACGTGGTGAGCGACCGAGAAAAAATATACTAGATGTCTAGGGATTGTTTCGATGGAAACCTATTGCACCGTTGGTGTCGGAAGTTCCATGGAAGATGTCGGGAATGGCTTAGGGGTGTGGAGTTATGGGAGAGAAGATGGGGTTGTGGAGGGAAAGTAAAGTATGGTTATTTATAGATTGGTTTCAACAGAGAGATATATGATAGATGGTTCTTAGAGAGGAGATTTATGTGTTGGCCCTAATATATATATACACGTCAATATGAATAGATCAAATGAGGTGGGTTACGAATTCTATTCGGATTTGGACTTATCTATTATGCTTGGGAGATGACAAATTCTTAGGATATAGTTTAGATTTTAAATACATCTCTTTTATAAGTATAATTCTTATACATCACGATTATTAACATTTTTATTTAATTATTTATTCTATTTATTGTTTCTAATTACTTATTTTGGAGCCTAGTTTAATAATTTTAAAAAAGTATTTTAAAAATAAAAAAATGGGCAGGGGGTTTATAGTAGGGCCCCCATCTGAGCCCCAACCATTGGTTCTTTGCCTTCGGCATCCTAGCCTTGGACCGTGTTCACCCGCTTGCCTTTGTTCTTACAGTCGCGTACAAAGTGATTTCCTCCGCATATGAAGCACTCTATTTTGTACTCCGTCTGGGGCTTCGAATGTTACTTGTCCTTTAACGAGGCCTCCTTTTTGTTTTCTTTCTTTTCTTTTCTACCATAGGCCTAACCTCTTTGGACGTTGCATGTAACTACCACTTTCGACCATAGGAGTATTTTGGTAATTTTGTATGTTGTTAAATTTTTTTATATATTATTTTATATTAGTGATTGTCTAGAATTATATTAGTTTTAGTTAGTGGCTAGCCAATTAGAATTTTTAAGTGTTAGTTAGTGCTAATTATTGTTAGTCATAGCTTTAGTAATTAGAATTAATTAAGTTTAGTTGTCATGAAGAGAATATTTCTCTTAGTTGTAGAAATTTCTTCATTTAGTTAATTAGATTCCAATCATGAAAAATGGAGAGGGACAAACTTGATATTTTGGCATGACCAAACCTTACTATAAGAGATAAGTTCAATTTAGGGCTCATCCATTCATTTTATTTTATTTCTTAGCCTCCATCTTCTCCAAAGCTTCTTCTTCCCCAAGCAAACAAATTTCCTACCAATTTTTTTTCAACCACTCATTATCACCATCATGGAGGCCTAGAGCATTGGAAAGCACAAGGAGAGGAGTTTGCTAGAAGATCGTGTCTGACTCATCTCTTTCGTGTCCAAATTCAGAATTATCCAAAGAGGCTACCAAAATACTAGGTAATTCACTCAATTTTATTAAATCCATGGTTAGGAACACCCCTTGGTCATGTAGAAACATTCATATGGTTAGATTTAACTTTCCAATGGTAGATCTAGATACTATGAGCCCTTAATTTGGTAGATTTAAGTTGGTGTCATAATTTTGGGGCTCAATTTAGAAAAATCCAAATTGTGTCCATTGAGTGTATGTATTGTGTCCTAATGAGAACTATGATGTTTATTTGATGGTATAAAAGTGTTCTTGTATCCAAAATTGGACACGTATAGTTTGTATCATAATACGCCATAATACGTATAGGTAGATTTGGTAAATTGGGTATATACATGTGTTCTTTTGTCCAAAATAGTCCAAATTTGTCATAGTATTCAGCCTCATTTTTAGCAGCTATAGCAACTTAAAAATGTCATAACTTCTAACTCAAGACTTCGATTAATCTTTTTTTTTAAAGAACCGTATCGAAGTTAGCTTTCCAAATATATAAATTTATAGGCCAAATTCGTTCTGCAACTTTCTGTAAAACTGTTTAAGTGCCAGGTGTTTGAAAGATGAATGTGTTTCGGTATTTTCATGATTCCGGGAGCTTTCGGACACGAAAATGCGATCTGTTTAAAGTTTCGAAAAGCTAATACGAAGGGATAAGACATAATTTAATCCTATAATTTATTGAATAGGTCTAATAGGTGCAGTATTGATTACAAGTAGAGAACTGACTATACGATATAGGTATTTTGTGTATCCTATGAGACTAGGTAGTATGGATATCAAGTTAGTGTAGGTATCATAGGTTATCAAGTATATGTATGATATAGCATATATATTTATATATATATACATAGTAGATATTAGTTAGTGTGTGTGTTAGTTTTGTTACAAGTAGTTATCAAGTGATCCAAGTATAGATAAGTTATGTGTCAAAGTATTAGAGTTTGGGACAAGGTACTAGTGTGATACTTGGGTACCATAAGGATATTGGTATCATAACATTCAAGTATCATATTTGGTATCAAGTATTAGTATTAGAGTTAGTTGGGTAAGTATCTACGAGGATAAGTTATTGATCAAGATACTAAGATATTAGGTATTATAACTAGATAATGGGTAATATCAAGATGTCAAGTGCCAAGAGTAGGATGAGTATCTTTGATGTAAGATAAGTGTAGGTTATGGTCATGGGTTAGTATCTTGGAGGTTGGTATCATATGATATTTAATATGGTACCATGGTATCATGTACAAACAAGTAGGATATGTGTGGAATAAATTAGAGTGTGGTATCCTAGGATGTATCAAGGTATTTAGAATACCAAGATACCAAATTATTAGAAATAGTATGAAGTAATACTAGGATACTAAAGTAAGGTTATGATATTAGGTATTGGATTAAGATACTATATTAAGGGTAGTGTCTAGCTTGGGTAATGGGTTAGGTACCAAGGTATGAGTTAAGGTATTGGATATTGGTCAAGGTAATGGTATTAGCTAAGGTATTAGTCTAGAAACTAGGATACAGGATAATATGTTAAGGTATTGGTTAAGGTAATAAGGTAATACTAAGGTAATAGCTAGGTAATGAGCTAATACTAAGGTATTGGCTAGGTATTAAGTGTTAGACTAAGTTATTGTATATATTAGTATATCTATATAGTATATATGATATTATTATATCATAGTTAACTAGTATGACTTTAAAATCTAGTATTAGAAAGGTATTGACCCATAGTTAACGTATTTGAGATACGGGCTAAGGTATTAGGTAAATATGTGATACGGGTTAAGTTACTGTGATACGGGGTAAGGTAAATAGCTATAGGCCAAGGTATTGCAAGAAATTATAGGTAGAAGTATATATTATGGTAATATATACTAGTAATTTATTAGTGTAGCCTAGAAGCCTAGTTAGCCTAGTATTAACTAGTATTGACTAGTTTGACCTAGTTAGCACCAAAAAATTAAATAGTGACTTGTTAAGACCTAGTATAACTTTATAAACATTGTAAAAAGATAAAATCAACCTAGAAACTAGGAAATGACCTAGTTTGACTGTGTTGACCTAGATTTGACCTAGTTTGACTTAGTTGGACCTAATATTGACTTAAAGACCTAGTTTCAAACTAGTATAGCATGTTTATGATTCCAAAATACTGTTTTGACTTGATATTTTATATTTAGGTCTTTGAGGCACCGATACAGATAATATTTGACATTCATTGCTCTGGACCACAAGCGAGTACATTCTCTGATAGTTTCTATTATTTGATAATTAGTATAATACAAGTATTTAGAAATATATTACTTGATTTCTGATATATTAGTACACGAATTAGTATATACATGGATCTTCAATCATGAAATATTATTTATTATTTCATTGTTTCTCGTGTTCTTGCATGGTTTAGACAATATTTAACACTAGACATTATTTAATACTAGACAATGTTCATTGAGTATCTTACATCGTAACGTGTCATGGTTAGATCAATTTTACTAGTCGGAGAAAAATAGAAAGTTTTAGCTAGATATGTGATAAAGCCTAGACAAGGTTTAGTGTTCAATGTTTAAGTTAGACAATGTTTATCCAATATTTAAGTAGATAATGTTCAACCCAAGTCGATCACATATCTAACTAGTATTTCAAACACTTAGTGTAGTTACAGTTCTTTACTATATTCTATTTTATTGTCTTTATTCTATTTTATTATAATCAGTGTATACCATATTACTCTAGAATAACTCTCTTTCCTACCATAGTATGATATTGTTCATTGCTTCTCGTCTTGTATTACATTCTCTATTTCTGTTTATAGTCATTATCAATAAACTTGGAACTGCTATTGAATTGTACTCGCTCTATCCTGACTGGATATATTTTTCAGAGTATTGGAAGAATTTGTGTCCGACTCATTACGGACCGCAAGAGATAGCAGCTGCCACTTTGGACCCTTTAGTTCAGGAGTGATTACCGGAAGGCCTAGTCGGCTGCACTAGTTATTTTAGTTACCTTTATTCAGTATTATAGTACTGGATTTGTTTTCATCATATTAGACTTTTGTGATGTATTATCATTACTCCTAGACTTGTTTAGATTGATGTTGATGTTGAGGACTATCTAGTTGTGACTTATGACTTCTTTGTTTTATCATATCGTGCCATTTATCCTCCCTATAGATTTTTTTTGTGTTTGGGTATTAATATTGACTTTATATTATTATCTTGTCTTCCTTTTGGAGTTGAGATAGCATGGCAGGTACCTTATATATATTGTGTGAGATGTTTAAATAGTATTATTGACCTAGGCAGTATTCTACGTCGTTATTACGATGTAGACTGGGCGTTATTCATATACTCGTGTCCTCACATCTGGGTACGGGTTGTGACATGTTCGGTCATTAACATAGCTCATAAAGAAAGGTGTCTCCTTTGTTTGGAATGAATAGTGCCAACGAGCATTCGACAACATCAAAGAATACTTATCAAACCCTCCCGTACTGGTGGCCCCGGTCATGGAAAAGCTATTTCTGCTCTATGTACGCACGATGGATCACTCTCTCGGTGCCCTGTTAGGCCAGAATAGTGATACAGGCCACGAGCAGGCCATATACTATCTCAACCGGATGATGGTCGGCATAGAGCATAGGTATACCGCCGTTGAGAAGGAGTATCTTGCTCTGGTATTCACTATCCAAAAAACTTGACATTATGTGACTGGATAAACCATTTATGTAATCTCGTGAGTCAACACCTTCAGGGTCCTCATGACCAAACTGGGGTACTTAGTTCCCGCTTGGCTACCTGGGCAATAATATTATCCCCATATGATATGATGTTCATCCCATAAAAGGATGTCAAGGGTCAAGCATTGGCCAACTTTCTGGCAGCCCACTCGGGGTCAGAAACCTCAAAGCTCTAAAAAGAGATTCCAGGAAAAGTAGAAGACGCCAACGTCATCTCACACGAAGTTATCTGACGAATCTTCTTTCATGGTGCTTCAAGAGCAGGGCCCAAAGGCGACATCATCCCTGGGGGCGGGATAGTGTTAATCTCCCCATACGGCTGTTTGTGGTATTAAACGAAAGAAT
Source organism: Iris macrosiphon (assembly GCA_036927795.1). Classification (NCBI taxonomy): domain Eukaryota; kingdom Viridiplantae; phylum Streptophyta; class Magnoliopsida; order Asparagales; family Iridaceae; genus Iris; species Iris macrosiphon. The sequence continues at coordinate 109,740,653 of JAYESA010000002.1, forward strand.
AAAAGTGTATTTCAATGACAGGGTTTATGCGAAACCTGCGCCCTTTGGTTTACAAACAAACTTGTACAATATAATCCTATACGAGGATGTGGGAGTACAATTTATTTAATCTGGGTATAAATTGCTATAGGCGTCTGATCTGCAGTCGATCACTTTAGCCCTTGGACCACACGATGTTGAAGAAGTGCCGTGGAAGACAGGTAGCAGCTTCGAAGGTTGCAGGAGAGGGTAGATGCACGATGCCAAAGTCGTCGATCCCTGCTCTTTGCCTGAGCTCCGGTCTCTCTCTCTCTCTCTCTTGACCTTTTGATCTGGTATTGGTTTTTCTTGACCAAGTTTTCGACCCTCCAATTTGTCGACCTTGTTCGTTTTTTTGACCTTGTTCCCCATTGATAGGGGTCTCTATTTATAGAGTTTTGGTGACAGTGACTACTCTGTCGGTGTAAAAATCGAGGAGTGGGAAGTACAGCACCCCTTTACATAACGGTTTGACATTTTGAGTGAGCATGTGACGCGTGTCCAACTAAGGGGACAAAACGCATATATTTGCTGCGAAGATCATGACATAGAAGCCACGTAGGTAGGTATCCCTTGTGTAGAAGAGGTTGGCGTAGAAGCCAAATGACTGTCACCCTGGCGTAGAAGCCAAGTAGGCATAGAAGCCGAACAGGCATAGAAGCCGAACAGGCATAGAAGTTGAATAGTCGTAGAGGCCGAGTGGTCGTAGAGACTGAGTGGGCATAGAAGCCGCATGAGCACAGATCCTGAATGGGCGTAGAAGCCGCTGCGTACCGTGCCAGAGTGCTGATGTGGACGTCTTAGCCAGAATTACGGCTTTTGAAGATATAATCAAATCTCTTGCAGAGATTTGCCACCATCTTATGCATTAAATATGGAGGCGTATTTTGAAGGTCTGCAGCCCTTTTGTGCATCCGTCGCAGAGACGTGCCTTGAGAGAAACTGTCACCGCTCTGTGCAATTAGACGTGGAGACGTGCCTCGAGTCCCGTACGAAGTGCAGCTTTTGACGTGGCAGGCGATTTGTCTACTGCGGAGCGTAAAACAGCTCATGTTTGCCTGTGTAAAATAAGGCAGCGTATTCCCTTGTACGAGAAAGAGCGGTTTACGCTGAGGGGACTTCAGTAAACGACGGTTCGGTGATATTTTAACCAAATCCTCTGCATTAAATGCAAAGATCCGCCATCATACTGTGGGACGCGTCCCGAGGGGTCTGCCATCGTTTCCAGCCATCGTCTGGGTAGCCGTGCAGCACTTTTTGTCAGGAGTCAGAGGTCAGATTCACTGCATGACTTGACAGGTTCATTTTGGGGAAGATGAAGCGTTCCTCGTACGCTTTAACGCTGCTTTGAGAGCGGATGAGTTTTATGCCATGGAGGCGATGAAGAACCCTGTTTATGCTGGAGCGGCCTGGACGTACTGCACTTACGCGGATGGTCCTTTGAGCTTATTCATCACGCTGTGTTTTAGCAGAAAAAGCTCTGTTGTACACTTGATGGCTCTGAAGGCCCCTGTTTACGCTGCTCTGCATCAAGAGGCTGCGTAGATCCTCCCAGCGTATTCTTCATGCTTCTACAAGACCCCCTTCAAAGCTTTTAAATTCCTCAAAATTTGAAACGCTTTGAATAAAGCATGAACGGCCCCTCATAAAATGTTTCTGAATGGAGCGTTGAAACGGTCGATGCTGACTTTATGGCAAATTTATTGGGGACCGTTGTGATCTCTTTCGCCTATAAAAAGGCTGGGGGGGTTAACCTGTTCTTCCCATATTCCCATCATCATACAGAGATGATCGCCGGAGTTCGTCGGGTCAACCTGAGGAAGAAGGAGATCATGTTCTTCCAGCATGTAGGGAGCCGAAAAAGATGGCGTCTTCGAGCAAGTGTCCACTGCAACGATGGATCATGGAAGGATATCTTAGCCTCTCTTGCTCGGGATAATCAGCAACTTTGTATGGTGGTTCTTCCGGGAAGAGGGAAGGATCATATTTTACCACACGGCTGGCGAGCGGTGTCTTCTCCTGTCACCTCTTCGGGGATGAGAGAGAAGACAAGCTGTAACAGCCGTCTCCCAGGACTGAGTTGGGTTTAATACCTCAACCCAATCTGCCATGACGCACGGAGCGTGGGATATGAAAGCCCCAACTTTGCCGTTGATCATTGCCATGTCAGTCAGTTTGCTGGAACTGACTGACTGCCGGAGAAGATGGATGAAGAATTGAAGCCCAGCGAGAACCTGTCAGAACAGCTTCTGGGCAATCTTCAGACGATGATGGGGAAACCCTCCTGTCGACGGAGTTTCCCTCAGTTGTAATCATGAAAATGAAAAGAAAACCCTTGTAGATTGGATTTCCCTCATATATAATCATGACTTTAATCTTTAATAAAATCGTCTTGCTTCTTCATATGATCATCTTGCCATACGTTGCTGTGAAGTCTGAATATGTGTAGCTTCGACACGTCTGAATCTTTACGCCGACTCTGATAGAAAGAGTATTAGGCCCTGTCCTTTACGTATTACGAATAGTCCATAGAACGCTGTTTAAGCATTTTAAACATTTAGAACTGTCCTGTTGCTAGGACTGAGGGACCGCGTAGAGCTTTGAACTGCTGCTTCTGATGAGCAAAAATTTTGTTCAGACTTCGTCTTCAAGAATGATCTCTCGAAACTCCCTTGGAACAGGGTCGAGGTTTTGGCTGTCAAACTGATTTTTCCATCTTGATAGACGAGATGTTCAGACTGGAGTCTGGATGAACCTCCAATTTTGGACCCGAGAAGATTAATTTCTCAATGTTTGAACTCTATATGCTTCGGATACTTGGGATGCTCTGGGTCAAGAACGAGTATCTTCTGTGTGAACTCTTGGCAATTGACCGCTTTGGGGACTGTTCGAATATGCAAAAAGTCGTAGAGCGTAAAATCATCAGTCTGTAGCCTCTGGGCGTAAAATACCATCGAGCGTGAAATCGTAGACTTGTGGTTCCTGAGCATGAAGTCGTAGGTTTGTAGCCTCTCGATCATAAAAGCTACTGAGCACAAAGGCATCCGGGCATAAAACCATAGACTTATAGCTGTCGAACGTAAAGCTGTAGATTCGTAGCTGTCGAGCGTAGAAAGCTCCTTTAGCGTAGGACTGGAGATCTGTAGCCTGTGAGCGTAGAACACCATCGAGCGTGAAATCGTAGACTTGTGGTTCCTGAGCGTGAAGTCGTAGGTTTATAGCCTCTCGAGCATAAAAGCTACTGAGCACAAAGGCATCCGGGCATAAAACCATAGACTTATAGCTGTCGAACGTATAGCTGTAGATTCGTAGCTGTCGAGCGTAGAAAGCTCCTTTAGCGTAGAACTGTATATCTGTAGCTCCTGAAAAAAAAATTTCTTCGAGCGTGAAGTTTGCGGATCTGTTGCTTCTGAGCGTAAACTGAGCGCCACCGAGCGTAAGATCATCGATTTGGTATCTGCTGAGCGTAAAGTCGTAGGTTTGTGGCCTCTCGAGCATAAAAGCTACCGAGCACAAAGGCATCCGGGCGTAAAACCATAGACTTATAGCTTGCGAGCATAAAACCGTAGATCTGTTGCTGTCGAGCGTAGAAAGCTCCTTTAGCGTAGAACCTGCTGAACCGTCTTGCACGAAAAACTTTTCGAATTTGCTGACTGTCCGTCTTTCAAGGGTAGCGGGCTGACGTAGCATCCAATCATAACCCACTATTAATTGCGAGATTCCGTCCGAGGATTCGAGGAGTCGACCCAAACTCTATATATATCCCAAGCTTTTGAGAGAAAAACTTTTTATCTGTCTTCTGCGAAAGAGAGCTTTCGACTGTTCGAGTTTTTCTTCGTTCCTTCTCCGAACACCTCGAGTCTTCAGAAATGGCGCCGAAACAAACCCCCTCCGCTAAGGCAAAGAGTATAGGTTCTTCTTCTCATTCTTCTGCCCCAGCGAGGGAGTCTTCGGTCGGGCAAGGCGAACTTTCTTCTGAGCGAAGTATTTCGCCGACGAGCAGCGCACCCGGTCTTAGAGGTAGAGCCTTTGGGGTGACAAAAACGACGAAAAATCCTTCGCACATGTTGAACGTGACCGCGCTAGGTCGTCTTCTGTGCTGATAGCCTCTTTTGAGGAAGATGATGCACGGAGACGTTTTCATCTTTTACGCCCACATTTCTAATGTGCCAGCGTAAAGACTCCATATTTTCGTAGTTCTGAGCGTAAAAGCTTTGGCTATCGAAAATTGGCGTATATCATAAAATTTGAGTTTTACGCTTGTGGAGGAGATTTTTGACGTAAAATAACCAAATTTGTACAATCCTGCGTAGAGCACAGACTGTCGTTTCTTTGGTCTGTATGTTTGTGCAAGATTTGCAATGACATATTTTCTTTGCACTTTTGCAGTTGATTTGGGTGAGTCTCCACTGGCCGAGGTGATGGGCTCCGCTACCGGGATGCTGCACTCGAACTACCTAGAGGATCTGTCCCACGTGGCATTTCCCATCTCCGGACCTCAGTATCCTGAGGGAAGGGAGTTTTTGATATCGACTCAGGGCGAGCGGACGCTGCTGAGCATGATCAATGGCAAGCCCTTGACATATGTAGACGGGGAGCAGTACATAAAGTCGACTTTCCTCTTTGGGAACATGATTGATAAACAGTCCCAGACGAAGCCCAAGAGGGAGCCCTGGGTTTTTCCTGCCGGGAATTTGGTTTTGTATCTGCCAACGATGCCGAGGGATTATCCCATCTCGTCTTTCTTCCACGCGACGCATCCCAGGAAGATGTCGTGGACGCTGACTTCTGATCTTCATGGCAAGCCGGGGAAGATCTTTCATCTAAAAGGAGCTAACCAGGGGTCATTTGTCAGTCGCCCTTCCGGCGTTGTGACGTTGTTCAGGGGACTGTGCCCGGGCAGTGTCCCGAGTGAAGACAGCTCAGTGATCCAACCGGTCCAATTGCCGACTTTCTGCAACGACTTTATGGGACGAGGCAGGGTATATCCCAAGGAGAATCCTCGGTGCAACGGGTGGATCACCCCAACAAACTCCCGATGGACATGCCTAGTTGACTGGACTTTGAAGCACTTCCGGAGAGAGCTGGAGGGCATTGGACTGTATGCCGCTGTGAGTGCGACGAGCGTTGGGTTGCCTCCCAATCCTAATTTGTTCTTGGCACTGATGGAGCGATACATTTCGCTCACTGGCACCTTTGCCACTCTACTGGGGGAGCTGGGATTGGCCCTCAATGAGATGGCAGTTGTCTCGAGACTGCCGATGGGGGTTACCCCATATGAAGAGTATGTTCCCACCAACCGAGAGTTGGTGGACTTGGACCCTCGGGTGGCGGAAGTGTATCAGGAGCTGATGTGTCAATACTTCGCGTGCACCACTTTTTATAACGAGCCTTCTGATTTGGCTCACACCACCAAGTGGATGTCCTACCTCTTCTTCCTCTGAGCCAGGGCTGCCAAGTCGGAGAAAGCCTCGGGGGGCAAGAATGAGCCCGTGAACTGTTTGGGCGTGCTTAGTGCCCAGATCGTGGAGGATCTTATGGAGGAGGCTAAAGCTCCAGATCAGATTCTCGTCGAGGGGGTAGGAAAGTACCCTGAAGGCATTAAGGCCTGTAGTTACTTAAGGCGCTGTCGCAGGCCTTTGTCTAAGGAAGCCCAGCTGGCTGGTTTCCTCTCCATATGGCTGCGTCGAGTAGTAGTGCTTGGTACTGCGTTCGTGGACCGCATTCACCGGAATATCCTGTGGCCGGCAGTGCGCCTGGTGTTCGGGGCAAGACTGGGCTTGCTTCCTGCCATGGTGTACCGTATACAGGCTGGCCTGAGAGCCATGACTGATGGGTTGCTCGTCGATGAAGCTCGGCGTAAGAGTTTTCCCCGGGTGAAATTACCATACCTGTATTTGATGGGATGGTTAATTCTCCACAATCCCCGGGTGATGTCTCCTGGCTCCGGTAGCAGCTCGGGGGGTATATTCTTGCTGAATTACAAGAACTCTCCCTGGAATATGAGCACAGTTTTAGACTGTCGGCTGGTGTTGAACCTCAGCCACGGCTGGAAGCTCCTCTGTACTCCCCCTCCTGTATATCGCAATCAATCAGGGACGAGGCTTGAGGATTCAGGTGGAGAAAAGATCGATCTTTCTTCGGAAGCTTTTAATTGGTTGGTCTGCATTAGGCCCTCCCATCTGCTGTACATGAGCGAAGATCATTGCTTCTTCGAGCCCTATCTGCCTAGTCGGTTTGCCAGGCAGTTCGGGTATGATCAGTTGCACGTGGGCAACGCCGTCACCAGCTTCAGGTCCAGGGGCGGACTCATTGATGGAGCTAGAGGGTGGCGATATTTTATCATGGGTTTCACGGGGGCAACCTTCATCGTGCCGGTCGTTACAACCTCCACGGAGCTGCGCATCCTTCATTCTTACGCCCAATTCTATATGGCGATTAACACCTTCCATCGCGATTTTGACATGCGTGGAAGCTTCATGGTGCCTTCTCCCAAGCCTGGGGGAAGAGTCGAAGTCCCCTCGGTTTCTTCGGACGAGGGTGAGGAGTCTGGTACTCCGGATGAGCCTTTGGTGTCGGTGCCGAGGTGTGAAGTGCCTCCGCCTGCGGGGGCTTTGGTAGTCTCTTCTTGGAAGCGACGGGCTTCTGCTCCGAAGGAAGCTTCTCTTCGTAAGAGGAGGAAGGAGACGGTTGCTCGTCCTCTCCGTATTCTTGGTGTTGAAGCTCCCGGGAGTGAGCTTGTATCTCCCCATATCAGGGATGATTCTTTGGCTGGAGGTTCCTCGCCTTTTAGAGAGGGACCTTCTACAGTTCCGGCCGGCGGCGCCGGAGAATCCTCGCTAGAGGTTGCTGTCGTGGCTACTGCTCCAGGTAGCGGAGCGAGATTGCCTGTGTGGCCGAGGCAGATGGGAGAATCTTTCCCGAGGTCAGCAGCGGGTAAAGCTCTCGCCTTGTCAGCGAGCACGTCTGGCGAGATTCCAGCTGATGAACCTCGACCGCGTCTTGGTGAAGGCTTGACAGAACTCTTGGCGATGTCGGTCGGCCCTCCTCCTTCTCTAGGTATGACAGTTTGTATTGCGTCATTAAGGCGTGGTTTAGCTACATCGGCTGCAGATGCGTCGTATATGCCGTTGGCTCCGGGTAAATATCGTCTTTATGTCTCCCTTTAGAAAGATTACCATCATACTGATATCAACTTTCTTGTCCTTTTCTCAGGGGATGGCGTCCACGGAGAGCACAGTATTGAAGCGCCTTCTGGCTCTGCTCTGGCTCCTGGCGATGATGTGGAGGCGCCTGACTTCGAGGAGGAAATGTCCTCGGGGGCTAGCTCGTCCAGAGTGGTTTCGTCGTCTCAAGAGGAGGACGAACCCGTCATCGTGACCTCGCCCCTCGCGAGTATGCCGATGACTTTGATCGTTGTCGTCGCACCTTCTTCGGTCGTGCCACGCGTCGATGCGGCGGCTGTGGCCAACTCGTCTGCAATTATCCCTGGAGAGGGACTTGCTGATCTCGCGGCCACTCCTGGCATTCAGTCGGATCTAGTTGCGTTGACCGAGCAATATACCAGCCTCTTTTACACCGGTTTGAAAATGATGATATCAATGGTGTTGGCGAAGAGTCTCGACTTCGAGCGCCTGAAGAAGACTTCTCAGTTTTCGATCGGGGCTGTCAGGGAGCTTGGCGATCCTGGGGTAGATGACCCCCTGGAGGCGGTAGTTAATGGTTTAGAGCAACCCATTAACGAATACTTGCAGCTGACTCGGGGCAGCTTTGATGCTAAGGTCCAGACCAGGTACGACCACATGACTGCGCGGCTCACTACCAAGCTGAAAAGCCTAAACAACTCCATCAAGACACATGAGCTGGAGATGGATAGAAGAAAAGCTGTCGTGGCAGAGGCTCTCGCTCTTGAGATGAAGTGCCGATCCGAGCATGACGGGAATGCAGCGAGGGCCTCCAAGCTGAGGAAAAAACTCACTCAGGCAGAGGAGTGGGCTTCTCAATCGTTGGCGGGTCTAGACGTAGCGACTGGGCGATTGAGCGCGGGGCGACGGGATTTGGACCGTGCGAAAGCTGCCCGCGCGGGCTGCCTTTGGGCAAGGGCTGAGCTGTCCTGTATGAATACCCCCGAGGCATGGCTGGAGCGGGCTCGCGCCGATGCCTTGGTTCTTAGGAATGAGAGGATAGCTGCACTGGAGCGGCTGATTCGCAATCTGACTACTCCGCCATCATGATGTATCCTTTCTCTTTTTGCTTCCCCAGATGTAATTCTGCTCTTTATCGGGAATAAATAAAAGCGACTCTTTTCTGACTTTTGTGGACCCATCATTTCGGAATGTAAATGACAGGTTTGGGCGAGAGTGATATCTGATGATAAACTCTCGATAAACTTTTAGCGAGACATATTTGTTCAGAGGTCATACGGACATGATAGAATGTAACCTAACTAATTGCGTTCTGGAAGTAGTTTTGTCAGAATTGAGATCCTCGCTATATTCTACTCGAGCAGGAAAGATTAAGCATAGTACCTTTTCAGGAATTTGCCGTTGATAGGAGCCACTAACAGGTCTCCATTAGGCTGGGCTATCCTGTAGGCGCCGTTCGAGAATGTTGTCTCGATCACATAAGGGCCTTCCCACTTGGGCTAGAATTTGCCTTTACTTCTGTGAGTAAGAATCATCGGCCTTCTTACGGCTAGAACTAGCTCGCCGACTTTGAACACTCTTTCCTTCACTTTGCGATTGAAGGTTTTGGAAATGCGTGCTTGGTAGAGCGCGATGCGCTGCTGAGCTTTTAGGCGTTTCTCGTCTAATCCTTCTAGCTCTTGGAGCCTTAACAGGTCATTCTTTTCTCGAGTCAGCTCACTAGTCACGGCTATCCTGAGTGACGGGATCTGGATTTTAATGGGGAGAACTGCTTCACTCCCGTAGACTAGCGAGAATGGGGTGCAACCTGTCGGTGTTCGTACCGTTGTGCGGTATGCCCAGAGACATTCGCCCAGCTTCTCATTCCAATCTCTTTTGTTTGAAGAGACAAATTTCTTCAAGAGTTTGATAATGGTTTTGTTGAAAGCTTTCGCCAAACCATTAGCAGCTGGATAATATACCGTAGAGGCAATATTGTGTATCCGATTTTTATCGCAAAATTGATGAAATGCTTGGCTGATGAACTGAGGCCCATTGTCGTGAATTATCCTCCGGGGTACCCCAAAGCGATAAATAACGTGATGCTTGATGAAGCTGATCACATTAGACGCCTTTACCTCAGCGAGGGGGATCGCCTCTGCCCATTTGGAGAAGTAATCCGTGATGGCCAGTATGAACTGGTGACCGCTGGAAGAAGATGGGTGAATAGGACCAATGATATCCATACCCCATGCTTCGAAAGGCCAGGACGCAACCGTAGGATGTAGATATTCAGACGGTTGATGTATGAAGTCTGCATGAACCTGACAGGCTCTGCATTGTCTTGCATACCGTATTGCATCTGCGATCATAGTAGGCCAGTAATAGCCCATTCTCCTGATGCGATCCTGTAGCTTAGGTCTGGGTTGATGCGCTCCGCATACGCCGTCGTGAGCTTCTCGGATAATCTGCTGTGCTTCGTCTTCAGATAGACATCTTAATAGCAGTCCGTCGTAGGTCCGACGATATAGGCATTGTGAAGATGCACTGTAGTAGAAGCGTAATGATCACCTTTTGATGGATACTGCTTCTTTGGGGTCCTCCGACAAGATTCCGTATGCGACAAAATCCATGAAGGGACTTCTCTAGTCTCTTCTAGAGGGATCTGCGTTCACAGCGTGGCTGCATTCTATGTGAAAGTTGTTCTTCACACAGAATAAATCTCTGTTAAGAAGGATTACCGAATCCTGCCTTCTTATAGGGATGGCTAAATCTGCAGCTAGACTGGCTAGGGCATCAGCTTCTAGATTTTGGGATCGAGGTACATGCTCTAGGAAGAACCCTTTGAATGTCATGGCTATCTCGACCGTCGCTCGGTGATAGGGGATGAGGTCTGGATTCCGGACTTCATATATTCCTCTGACTTGATTGACGATAAGCAGAGAATCACCGAATGCTTCCAGGGACTCGACCCCCAGCTCTTTGGCGACTTGGAGCCCGATTAGCAGAGCGTTGTACTCTGCCACATTGTTGGAGCAGGGCTCGCTAAGAGAATATGCTCGGTAGATGACGAGCTGATCAGGAGTGACCAGGACGACTCCTACTCCTGAAACGACGTTTCCCCTAGGACCGGTTCTGGAGGCACCATCGAAGAAGAGTTGCCACGCGTCACTTTCCATCGTGGAATTACATTCTGCAACTTCGTCGAGAATATCCTCGTATAATTTGGAGGCCTCCGGGATCGGATGAGCAGCTAGAAAGTCAGCCAGCGCTTGGCCCTTGATGGACTTCTGCGGTACGTATACCATGTCATATGGTGTTAATAGCATCGCCCAAGTCGCGAGTCGGGAATTAAGAGCACTAGGCTTGCTCATCGGTACTCGAAGAGGGCTGATCCTGGAGATGATATGAATAGTCTGGCCGGCGATATAGTGCCGCATCTTCTGGATAGCGAACATCAGAGCCAAGCATTCCTTCTCCACTGGGTTGTACCGGTGTTCGGCTCCGACCATCATCCTGCTGAGGTAGTAGATAGCCTGTTCATGACCCATGTCGTTCTTCTGTGCGAGAAGAGCTCCTAGTGAATGATCCATCGCTCGAACGTACAACAAGAATGGTCTTCCCATGACGGGAGGCACCAGAACTGGCGGACTGGTGAGGTAGTGCTTGATATCTCCGAACGCTTGCTGACAGGCTTCGTCCCATACGAAGGATACACCTTCATGAGATAAGAAAAGGGCTGACATCTCCCCGAGAGGTTGGATATGAATCGCCGGATGTAAGCCAGACGGTCTTGAAATCCCCGGAGTTCCCTCAGATTACGGGGCGGTCGCATTTCCACGATTGCCTGGACTTTGTCGGGGTCCACCTGGATGCCTTTGGCGGTGATAACAAATCCCAGGAACTTGCCACTGGATACCCCCAGAAAGGACTTAGTAGGGTTCATCTTGAGTTGATGTTGGCGCATTAACTCGAATATCGTCCTCAAGTCTTGAATGTGATCACCCTTGAGGCGACTCTTGACGGCTATGTCGTCTACGTAACATTCTACTATTTTGCGTAAATGCTCATGGAATATGTTACTCATAGCCCGTTGGTATGTAGCTCCGGCGTTCTTCAATCCGAAGGGCATGACCGTATAGCAATATACCCCCAATGGTGTCCGGAAGGCAGTGTGCTTCTCGTCTTCAGGATGCATCTTGATCTGATTGTATCCTGAGAATCCGTCCATGAAAGACATGCGTTCAAAGCCGCAGGTGTTGTCGATCATGATGTCCATGATAGGAAGAGGGAATTCATCCTTGGGGCAGGCCGCATTCAGATCTCGGTAGTTGATGCAGATACGTACCTTCCCATTTTTCTTTATGACTGGGACAACGTTGGCTACCCAGTCGGGATGTTGTTCTTCCCGGATGAAACCACAGGCTATCAGCTTCTTGACTTTAGCTTCAATGGCGTCCATTATGTCCGGGCGGAACCGGCGTTGGTGTTGCTTCACAGGCTTTGAGTCGGTCAATATGTTGAGTTTGTGAGTAGCTACCTTCGGGTCTAGGCCCGGCATGTTCCCATAATCCCATGCAAAGACGTCGACGTATTCCTTTATCAGCTGTATGATTTCTTCCCTTTCAGCTGGGGGAAGATTGTCACTGATAAATATCGGCTTTGGTGAAAGTTCACCACCAACATCGATTTGGATAACTTCGTCTTTGGTGGGAGGTTCTCTTTGCTCAAAGCAGAATTCCCACTGCGTATCCATTTGTTGAGCCCAAGAGTCATTCTCAAACGGCTCAGAATCCTGTTTATCTGCTCCTGAGGGATCTGTCACCATCATATTTACTGATAGTATTTGTTCGAGAGCATCAGTTGAGTCGGGGGGCGACGAGCCGTTCTGGAAGGAGGAAAAGATGTCCTCGTCTGACTTAGAAGTTGTAAGGGAGGTGGCATACCCTAACCCAAAACGAGTTTGTCGATAGCGGGGGTCGCCGCGCTGCGGCGTTCGTCTGCCTCTTCCGTAGTTGAGGCCTGGCTTCCGCTTCAAGTCGTAGCCCATGTTTTGCATGATCTTCAGCGCTTACGGGCTGTATCGGTGAACTTGCATTTTTCTAGTATCATCATTAAAAGAATCTTCCTGGATAGCTGGTTGATTGCGCATGCGGTCGAAGAATATTGGACGCTGACTGCTGCAGGTAGGCGGGACAATGAAGATAGAATCCTCATGGGGTCCATATGTTGTGATGACGTTGGATGATGACGCTACTTCCCAGACATACGGACGGTAGGAGTTTATAGCTTCCAAGAATTTTTGTGCTATGGGTTCTACCTCGTCACGGGGAGTGGTACATATTTGCTCAGAGGTGAGATTGATATGGTAATTGACGGTCAAAAGTTTATTCAGAGGTAATATGAACATGATAAACTTTGTGATTGTGACTTCCATCGGGGATGGAGGCACACATCTGCTCAGAGGTGATATGGACATGGCAGTTTTTGTGGACTTAACACCACTGGCGTACTTAGAGTTAAGTACGGATGTCAAGTGTAGACGACAATCGATATCAGAGGTAATATGGATATGACAACTGACGGTCGAAAGTTTATTCAGAGGTAATATAAACATGACAAACTTTGTGATTGTGACTTCCATCGGGGATGGAGGCACACATCTGCTCAGAGGTGATATGGACATGGCAGTTTTTGTGGACTTAACACCACTGGCGTACTTAAAGTTAAGTACGGATGTCAAGTGTAGACGACAATCGATATCAGAGGTAATATGGACATGACAACTGACGGTCGAAAGTTTATTCAGAGGTAATATGAACATGACAAACTTTTGAAAGGAGCAAATCGTTATGTAAGAAAAGAATGGAAATCCAATCGGTACGGACCGTCCCTTTGTTCACAGATTCAAAGTGATGACCTTGGCATCAATCGTCTCCTTAATTTTCCTTTTTAGCATATAGCACGCCTTTGTGGGGTGATGAGCATATCGGTGGAAGAGACAATAATCTGGGTGATCCACGTCGCCAGCCCTCTCAGGATGTCTGATATTGGGTAGCTGGAGCTTGCGCTCTTTCATTAATATATCAAAGATCTCAACGATGTCGTCTTCGTTGAAGGAAAAAGTCCCTTTTTGTCTTCGGGCTCTTGATGCCTGAATTTTACGGTCTTGTAGGGAGATCGTTGTTGTTGCATCACTTTCGAATCTTGAGGGGATTCTACCCCCGGCCCTAGATGTCCCCTTGTTCTGTCGAGGCAAGTTACCTCTGGACATGCCGTGGTCTCTGGCCACAGAAATTGATTCATCAAGAACTGCCTCTGGTTGTACAGGACTGGACTTCAGAATTTTGGGTCTCTTGAGAGACGCAGTATATCCCAACCCGAAATGAGCTTCTCGATAGTGAGAATTACTACGCACCGGCGTTCGCCTACCTTTCCCATAGTTGAGACCTTGTTTCAGTTTTAAGTCGTAACCCATGTTTTGCATAATATTTAATGCTTGTGGGCTGTATCTGTGGGTTTGTATCCTGCCAAATTCAGACTCGCGTGATTCCTCTTGCACGATTGGGGCATTCCGTCTACTGCCGAAGATTATCGGACGCTGATCGTCATGGGTTGGTGGAATGATAAAGATGTGGTCTTCCTGTGGTCCACCTGTTATGACGACATCAGATGTTGACGTATCTTCCCATATGATTTCCCCGTGTTTGACTGTCAGGGGAACCGAAGTCCGTTTATGACTCTCGTTCTTGTGTTTCTGGATTAGGTAATCCCGCAGGTCAGGAGGAGTAGAGGAAGAAGACGAAGGCTTGTTTCTTCCATCAGCGGGCGTACGGATATTGGGCACCCCGGTTTTCCCCGTGCCACCTGTGTACAACAGGTTGGCCATCTAGGCGGCGGATAATTCCTAGGAGGGTGTCTTTCCGTAATCTGAGCTTGTTTTACGCCAAGGGACTGTGCCTGGCGTAAATTGGAGATTCGCTCAGTCTGGCGTAAAGCTGGAGAGGCCCTCAGTCGGCCATCGGCTTCTCGCGTAATCCGGAGGGTAGGCAGATTGTTCCCTTGTTGGCGTAAAGGCCGAGTAGCTGAGTATTTGCCTGCTTGCTTTCCCTCGCGGAGATCACAGCGCTCATCTGGTTTACAGTAGAGGTCAGATATTGTCTTGCGCGTGGAGCATGATCTGTACCTCCGATTTGGCGTTGGGGCACCATCGGAAGTTTTGTCTATACCGTGCGTAGCGAGAGACTGATTTCTGCACGTAAAGCGCAGTGGATACTCCTGGGTTAGCGCTGAGGCTTTGCCTGAAGTTTTGTCTGTACCGCGCGTAGCGGGAGACTGATTCCTACGCGTAGAGCGCAGTGGATACTTCTGGGTCAGCGCTGAGGCTTTGCCCGAAGTTTTGTCTGTACCGCGCGTAGCGGGAGACTGAGTTTTACGTGCAGGGCACGGAGGGAGCAATGCTACCACCTCATTGGTCGGAGAGATCGGAGAGATCGGAGAGTCCACAGGAATGGTAGAGGATGTCTTGGGCATCCACACTTTGCGCAGCTTCCTGTTGTCTTGGACGGAGAAAGAGTGAGAGCTACCCCCGGTTCAAAGCATGTCTTCGTAGGCAGACTGGTCGAATTGGACGACCAGTGTCTTCTTCACGGATCCCACGGATACCGCATCGTGTTGAGCAATTGCTTCCTCATCAGAAGAGAAAGATGTCCCCAGCAGAGTCGCCATCTTGTTTGTGGTATTAAACGAAAGAATAAAAGTGTATTTCAATGACAGGGTTTATGCGAAACCCACGCCCTTTGGTTTACAAAGAAACTTGTACAATGTAATCCTATACGAGGATGTGGGAGTACAATTTATTTAATCTGGGTATAAATTGCTATAGGTGTCTGATCTGCAGTCGATCACTTTAGCCCTTGGACCACGCGATGTTGAAGAAGTACCGTGGAAGACAGGTAGTAGCTTCGAAGGTTGCAGGAGAGGGTGGATGCACGATGCCAAAGTCGTCGATCCCTGCTCTTTGCCTGAGCTCCGGTCTCTCTCTCTCTCTTGACCTTTTGATCTGGTATTGGTTTTTCTTGACCAAGTTTCCGACCCTCCAATTTGTCGACCTTGTTCATTTTTTCGACCTTGTTTCCCATTGATAGGGGTCTCTATTTATAGAGTTTTGGTGACAGTGACCACTCCGTCGGTATAAAAACTGAGGAGTGGGAAGTACAGCACCTCTTTACACAACGGTTAAGATAACCAATGCCTGCGTATAGATGAACTTTTGAGTGAGCATGTGACGCGTGTCCAACTAAGGGGACAAAACGCGTATATTTGCTGCAAAGATCACGACGTAGAAGCCACGTAGGTAGGTATCCCTTGTGTAGAAGAGGTTGGCGTAGAAGCCAAATGACTGTCACCCTGGCGTAGAAGCCAAGTAGGCATAGAAGCCGAACAGGCATAGAAGCCGAACAGGCGTAGAAGCCGAACAGGCATAGAAGCCGAATAGTCGTAGAGGCCGAGTGGTCGTAGAGACTGAGTGAGCATAGAAGCCGTATGAGCACAGATCCTGAATGGGCGTAGAAGCCGCTGCGTACCGTGCCAGAGTGCTGATGTGGACGTCTTAGCTGGAATTACGGCTTTTGAAGATATAATCAAATCTCTTGCAGAGATTTGCCACCATCTTATGCATTAAATGCGGAGGCATATTTTGAAGGTCTGCAACCCTTCTGTGCATCCGTCGTAGAGATGTGCCTTGAGAGAAACTGTCACCGCTCTGTGCAATTAGACGTGGAGACGTGCCTCGAGTCCCGTACGAAGTGCAGCTTTTGACGTGGCAGGCGGTTTGTCTACTGCGGAGCGTAAAATAGCTCATGTTTGCCTGTGTAAAATAAGGCAACGTATTCCCTTGTACGCGAAAGAGCGGTTTACGCTGAGGGGACTTCAGTAAACGACGGTTCGGTGATGTTTTAACCAAATCCTCTGCATTAAATGTAAAGATCCGCCATCATACTGTGGGACGCATCCCGAGGGGTCTGCCATCGTTTCCAGCCATCGTCTGGGTAGCCGTACAGCACTTTTTGTCAGGAGTCAGAGGTCAGATTCACTGCGTGACTTGACAGGTTCATTTCGGGGAAGACAAAGCGTTCCTCGTACGCTTTAACGCTGCTTTGAGAGCGGATGAGTTTTACGCCATGGAGGCGATGAAGAACCATGTTTACGCTGGAGCGGCCTGGACGTACTGTACTTATGCGGATGGTCCTTTGAGCTTATTCATCACGCTGTGTTTTAGCGGAAAAAGCTCTGTTGTACGCTTGATGGCTCTGAAGGCCCCTGTTTACGCTGCTCTGCATCAAGAGGCTGCGTAGATCCTCCCAGCGTATTCTTTATGCTTCTACAATGGCCTCGTCATCAATCGTGCGTACTCCCTCATGGAGCCATGCTCTAATAATGTGGCAGAATATAATGCCCTAATCATCGGACTCCAACTTACCAAGCAAGTGGGAGTAGAGTACCTGGAGGCCTACGGCGAATCTCAACTAATCGTCAATCAGGTCCTCGGAGTATATGAAGTCTGAAACAAAGATTGGATCCCCTACCACCAAGATGCACTTGGTATTATCGCAACCTTCGAGATATTCTTTATTGAGCATGTTCCTCGGTTGTAAAACATTGAGGCTGACGCCTTACCGGGCTCGCTGCTTCCTGGGCGGTATCAAACAACACCCATCAGCTAATTGATGTGATTGGTCAAGAGCTGGTCTGTCCCAAGAACAACCTATGTATGTGCCTCAGCTATGCAGTGGAGGTCGATACCGATACTCAGGATTGGAGGCTTCTATTCATTGTCTATGCAGTCTATAAAATTCTTCCCGAGAACCCGAAGGAGGCCACTTCAATCAGGAGATGCTCCCTCCATTTCTATTACGATACGGAGACCAAAATATTATATCGTCGGTCATATGATAGCCTTCTTCTACGATGCTTATCGAATGCAGAGGCAAAATAAGCCCTCCGTGAATCTTACGACAGCATCTATGGGACGTATCAACCCGGTCTGAAGCTACAAGACCGTCTTCGAAGAATGGGCTACTATTTGCCTACGATGGTAGCAGATATTGTTGATTATGCGAGAAAGTGCCAAGCATGCCAAGTCCACGCAGACTTCATCCACCAGCCATCTGAGTTTCTACATCCAACTGTAGCATCTTGGCCGTTTGAGACATGGGGAATGGATATTATCGGGCCAATCAATCTGCCTTAATTGAAAGGACATCGGTTCATCTTAGCAATCACCGACTACTTCACCATATGGGCAGAAGTTGTCCCGCTGGCTGAAGTTAAAATATCAAACATATTTAACTTCATCATGCATCATGTCATATAACCGCTTCGGCCTGCCACGAAGGATCGTCCATGATAATGGTCCACAGTTTGCAAGCCATATATTCTACCTGTTCTGTGATAAAAAAATGGATTCAGAATGTAGCGTCGACTGCCTACAACCCAGCAGCAAACGGTCTGGCGAAAGCTTTCAACAAAACTATCATCAAGCTCCTCAAAAAATTCATGTCTTCCAATAAACGCGACTGAAACAAGAAGCTGGGTCAATATCTCTGGGCCTATCGTACAATAGTCCGGACAGCTACTAGCAATACGCCTTTCTCTCTGGTGTACGAAAGCAAATCGGTCCTCCCCCTCGAGATCCATATCCCTTCACTATGAGTAGCTCTCTCCAACCGGCTAACCACGGATGACAACTGCCACCGACGGTTACAGGAGTTGGAAGCACTCAACGAAAAATGGCTCTAAGCTCAATAACACATAGAGCTGTATCAAGCGCACCTCTTTGGAGCCTTCAACAAATGGGTAAAATAGAGAATGTTCCAAGTGGGTGACCTCGTCTTAACAGTAAGAAGAACTATCGTTATGACTCACCAGACGACCGACAAATTTTAACCTAAATGAGAGGACCCGTTTATCGTGGAAACCGTATTTTCCAACGGCGCATACTGGCTAGTAAAATCCAACGACGACTTGCTCATGATGCCTATCAACGGCAAGTTCCTGAAAAAATACTATATCTAAACTAGACTTGTACTCCCCTCATCCCCAGCGGGATAACCCAGACGTATATCTCTACACTCTGGGTTCTTCATTCACAACAAGTGTCTATGTGCAATATTTTCCCTTTTGTTACAAATACTTGTAAAAGCCATCATCTATATCCAGGAGTCCTGGATACGCAACGGATGATGGATCCCTAAAGTCTCTCTAGCGGAGCAGTCCTCGGGTCCACTCGCACACTCCTGCAGTGACTACTCAAAAACCAATTTCGTTAGACGCTAGCCATGTTCATATTACCTCTGAGCTATCGTCTCATCAATATCCCCAGCGGAGCAATCCTTAGGTCTATCTTCATTTTCGGATAGACCACACTCAACAAACTACTCCCTAGCGAGTCTTTCGGATATTGGTTCACGTCCATATTACCTTTGAACTATCGTCCTAACATTTCTTCTCGGCTGAGTTTGCCATATCCATATTACCTCTGAGCAAACCTCCCGGGTTTTGGCTATCAATCACCACGTCCATATTACCTCTGTCAGGACTTGTCTCAAACCTATTACTTGCACTTACATGCGCAAAAAGTAATCGGTCCACAAAATCTATCACGTCTATATTACCTCTGATAGGGATTATTTTTGAATTTATTGTTTGCACTTAACGTGCGCAATAAATAATAAGTCCACCAAGAGTCCCCCAGTAGAATTTTCTCAATGGAAGCAAACAGCCACGTCCATACTACCTCTTGCGCGCTTCCTTCTCCTTCCACAAAAATACTAGGATTGTACCTAACCTCTCGATATGGCTATTGATTAGCTCACGTCTATGTCACCTCTGAGCAAATATCTTCCTATGACTATCACCAGTCGTTATCTCAACTTATCACCTACTCTTAAATTTAAGTGCGCCAACGGTGTTAAGTCCACAAAAACTGTCACGTCCATATTACCTCTGGCAGGGCTTGTCTCGAACCTATTACTCGCACTAACATGCACAAAAAGTAATAGGCCTACAAAACCTATCACGTTCATATTAACTCTGAAAGGGTTTGTTTCAAATTTATTACTTGCACCTCTATTGCGCAAAAGGGTAATAGGTCCACCAAAGATCCCCTAGCGGAATGTCCTTAAAAGGCTATGGTATTAAACTACATCCACATTACCTCTAGTACAACTACCCAAAGTCCACAATATTTAACATGACAGAGAAGTTCTGGAAAAAGATAAACTTTTTCATTAATATTCAAGATCATGAGTACACACGATGGAAATATATTACATTTTAAGGATTTTTATTAATAATCTAGATCATGGGTACAAGTGATAGAAAATTCTATAATCAGAACTTTCTCTATCCAGGTGCCCCTCCGTGCTGTCATTGCTACTGACACAAGTCGAGACCGCAGCAGAACTCAATACTTTCTGGATCATCTCTCCATAGTGCAAACCTCAGTATATGGAAAAGAATCTATACCGACGGATAGCAAGGGAGAAGCAGGAGCAAGCGCTCTATAATCATACGGGAAGACCGACGACAGGAATGGCAATTAATCCAAATCCTGTCATTGATCCTGCAGTCTCCTGGCTGAAAGCAAAATGCATAAAAGGGAGAAACGCAGCTGAAACACTGCATAAAAAATGATAGCTCAGCACACGACACAGGATGTTCGTCCTCGTCTCATGGATCAGTTCTTGGCGAACCACCACATAAAGTTGGTCTTTACCCCGAACAACGGGTGTTATGATATCCTTCCATGCTCTATCATGAGCCGCACGAGGGGTAATAAAGCCTGCACAAGGAAAACATATGACATCAGCATACAAAGGCAAAATTAACGTCTATGCGACAGAGCCTAGTCGGCACATGAGGTATCTTCTATGCGGCAGAGCCATGATGGTCATATGTCAGGTCAAGCTTCCATCCATACAGCAGAGTCATGGTAGTCGCATGTTCGGATCGAGCCTTTATCCATGTGACAGAGTCATGGTTGTCACATGTCCAGGTTGAGCCTTTATCCATGCAGCAGGATCTTAGTTGCCACATGATGGTTGCTTATCCATGCGACAGAATATGAAGAAAGCCTGCGCATGTTCGTGATGTTCTCTCATCCATGCGACAAGGCTGTGTAAAAAGTCTGTGTGTATTCTAGACGATTTCTCGTCCACGTAGAAAGACTGTGCATGGGTGTCTCTGTATCTATGAAAGCCCGATACGAAGAACATGGTGCTTCCCTACCTTCGAGTAAAGAACCAAAATCAGGGGACCAAGGATCAAGACCGCCAATGACAAACTCTTCGAGTAAAGAACCAAAATCAGGGGGCCAAGGATCAAGACCGCCAATGACAAACTCCTTGGCGAGAAGGGTCGCAGCCTGCGGCATCCTTCGCAAGAAAAATAAGGAAGAAAGCAAAGAGATAACGTTCTTTCTCTCCTAACTGCCTATTTATAGGCTCCAAAATTGCGTAAAGGGATCGAGACAATGAACCGAGCGATTATTGAGATAAACCTGATACCTCGATCGACGTGATCCTCTTTAATCTCCTCAAAAACTGATGCCTCGATACAGCTCTATGTGTCACATCAGCGCATTAATTGCTTTGACAAATGTGCCATACCATGTATTCCCTCGTATGCGGCTATAACGCCCATCCGGCTACAACGCCCATGCGGCCTCGCCAATATACGACCAGAGTGTCCATTCGACCAAGGCCCAAATGAGAGCACGTATGCGGCTGCAAGACCCATACGGCCTTTCCATCATGCGGCCAAGATGTTATGCGACCTCTAGCTCACAAGATCTTCCAGTTACAACTGCAAAGATCTCCATATAGTTGGTGCTGACTATGTGTCCAGCTGCCGAAGTCACTCCCACAACGGGTTGATAACAATCCCGAGATCTCATCAACAACATATCTTAACCAAACCCACGTGGCAGCTTCCCCGTGACGTGCGGCCACAGTTACAACCGTATGCTGTTGAAGTAGCCCTATGCGACCACCAAGCAAGAACATATACGGCATCCATAGCACGTCCACAGGGCAGCTATAAATAGCAAGGTATCACACCCATACAAAGGATAGGCTGGCTATTGGCAAACCTACACTCGAGCAAGAGAGAAGAGCTTCCGCATTGGATCATCCACGGAGTAAAGAGAGTTGCTACACTCCTGAACCTCCATCGTCACCCCCAAAAAATAAATTTATACTCAGATTGTCTTCTAGGACTTATCTGTACTTTTTCTTAGTTTGTTAATCAAATTAAGTTCTTTTAGTTCTCCTTTTGATTTAATGGCAAACATATATTAAAAAATATCAAATTTATATCTCGTAATTCGTACAACAAAGTCTTCGACATACAATTCGAGACAAGATGGTCAACCAAAAGGTTAACAATCTTATCTTGACAATCCATACAGTCACTTTGTCAATTTTAGCAATACGAACTCATTAGAATCGAAAGATCTTAATTTTATTGCACGAATTCTGAAATATGAATATAATATAAATTAATTGCTATTATGAAAGTTGGGTGATTTTATCTAACAAAAAATATTATTAGGCTATAAAACATGGTATCCTAGGGTAGAAGTCGATACAGTCACAATAAAATTAACCGATCAAAAATCCAATTGTTGGATCTTCTGAAAAGTCCAAATCTTTAATTCTGGATAGTAGGTAATAATGGGTGTCTCACATAATGCGCAGTTAGAATCTAGACGATCCAGCGACACATATTAAAGTTAAGACAAAGAGGAAGCTATACCTGAAAACAGATCAAGAATCATAGGTCCTGGCGCGAAGATACAGCTCCTGGAAGATGAGTACGCTACTGGATACCACGTGTAAGACTCGTCTCACGGTCTTTATACTTATACGGATGCGTAGTTATGTATTATACCTTGAGATTTTCTAATTTTCTATTCTCGAGAAAATACTTAAAGACTTATGCAACAATCTTGATTTCCTGAGTTTGTGACAACTATGTTGCCCTGGACCAGTAGAATATCCATTGGCATTGCCATAGACTCGTACTAGGACCTGCGAGTATAACGAAGAACCTTGGAATTTCCATGAATGAAGATTTTCCCTCTCACTTGGATGATCGGCCGGTGATTCGTAATATGCCGACGAATAATCCGACCGAAATATTTTTACGTAAATAGGGAATGAATATTTTATGAATAGTATTTGATTCACTATATTATCTAAATTTTTTTTTGTTCTGAAGCATCATATTATCCAATGGATATTTGTTTTTTTTTTTTAATGGATGAGATTGATTTGGATCGTGACGTGGATCGCTAACATGGTAGATCTGAATGTCACGATTAATTCTCGACTTCTATATAAACTCATTCATTTTCTTTCTCTTCTCGCTTTTTATTTCTTTTTCTCTCTCTTTTCTTTCTCTCTCCATCTCCATTTTCTCTCCATTTCCTATAGGATCTTGGAGCTTGGTCTTGAGGCCTAAGAGTGTAGTTTCTGAACCCCTCTTGGTAGTGGTGGTGAAGGTTTAGGCTGGGAGCTCGACTGTAGGCAATTACATCTTGCCAAACTACTAAACAAATGTATTTATTGTCATTTTTTATTTTTTTTGGTATTGATAGGTTAGTTTATTTCAAAACTTGATTTATTAAATGTTTCTTGCATGGTTCTTAGCCAGGTACATGTTTCTGAATTTTGATTTGAGCTAAGTTTTGTTTTTTTGTTTAGATCTTGATTTTGGCCTGGTAGTCAAACTCGGTATCAAGAAAGATATTAGAGTTACCTTCATGGAACATAGTTTTGTATGCTACATGAGACCATGCATACCTTGTACAAGACTGGTTTTAAGTTTGGTAGGATCCGGATAAGTTTTAGTTTCCCAAAAAATTAATTTTTATAGTATTCCTTGGAATCGATCTATCAAATATTCGAATTAGTGAAATCTAATGCTCCTATATTTTAAGAAATTTGATTTTATTCAATTTTGAATTTTGAAAATCCAAATTCCAAGTTAAAACAAAGTTTCTACGGCCGGAACAAGTTTCAAAAAATTCCAAGTCCAGGCTTGTTGGGGCCGATCGAATGATCCAACGGTGATCTGCAGCATTCCGGCGTGATTCGTATTTTGGCCCAAAAACTTGCTGTGACAAATCGGATGATCTGATGATGATTCGACGGATGATCCAAAATTGTCTTTTTTGCTTGATTTGCCTGATTTCGTTCGTTCTTGATATTTTCTTTGACTTTGTTGATTTCTTAGCATGATTACATGACCAAATGATCTTGTATAGTAGGAGATAATTTATGCCCTATATACACTTGATATGATTACATAACCAGATGACCCTATATAGTAGGGGATAATTTACACCTTATATACACTTAACCAGATTACATGAACATATGACTTTGTATAGTTAGAGGATGATTTACACCCTATATACACATGGCATGAGTACATGTTTGATATTGACTTGTAGTAATGCACTCATGATCCTAGTTCTATACATGCTTGATAGTGGCTCGTAGTAGCGCACTCATGATTCTTGATACGTACATTCTTGTTGTGGCTTGTTATAGTGCACGCTAGTCATGCCTAAAACCCTGTGGTTATATTCTTTTCTTGTACTTGTGCTTGTCAAATCATTGTCCAATCTTGTATATCCCCGAGAGGAGTACATGCCTAGGATGGATTCTATAAAATGCCACATCCAGAATTCTAAACAAAAATATTAAGGATTAAAACAACTAGCTTGATTAATTAGAACATTGGGAGGGGGGAATATCTAGGTTGCATGCAGTACCTTTATATTGTCGTCTTACCTGGATGTATTTGGATCTCTCCGTCATGAGGGACACATTTCTAGCATACCGTTGAGTGGGACAATCATGTACATGTATATTATTATTAGCTCACTGTCGTGGAGAAGACATGGCTAGTTGTTGTGTGATGCATACTTGGGCTCACCGTTGTGTGATGCCACTTTATTAGTTGGACACGAAGCTGAAAACAAGCCGTGTTGGTTATGCATCTGCTATAGATATTTTCTTAGCTTCGGTTGGATAGCTTGGACAGTCTGTAAGGCATTCAACCATAGAAATTTTTTGAGATTGCATTTGTTATTAATTAGGAATTGTGATAACCTTAGTTAGCTAATGTAGCAAGCCGTACTTCTTGATTGGCCGTGATTCATGGATATAGACCATTTTCTTCTTATTTCAGTGCTTGCTCTTATACTTTGATCATGTCTTGGTTTACTTACATGTTCACTGCTTATGCCATATTTTCCTTATCATGTACTTATATGTTACATCAGTTGATTTACATGATCATGTACATGATCACACGATCAGATATATATTCACATAATCTTATATGTGCTACATGTTCCGTTTACTTCACATGTTTTCAGCTTTTATTAATATTTCTTCGTGCACTTTATATTATCGGATGGTCGCTTGTTGTCTTTAGTATATTGTAGTTTTGCATGCATGTTGGTTTTAGTTCATAGTTTGGTCTTCTTCGTGGTACTTGTTATTGGGGTCTGATCCCACTGGTTTTGCATGGCCATATCTCGTAGGAAAACCAGAGGACCTTCCCAACCTTTCGCTGGATGGTGACCACTGGTTTTGCATGGCCATATTTTTTTTTAGGCGTTTAGCCACCAAGCACATGTTTAGCTCGTGTTTTGGACTAGACTTTTAGCCTACGGGCATGACATGATTAGCATATTCTAGACTATAGCTAGAGTTGATCATGCATGACTATCACTCTTGCTAGTTCTTCATTTTATATTACTAGCTTCATGATCATCTATGTATATATGGTTTGTGATGCTTTACTATCTTATGTCTGGTGATCATATATCTTGTATATTGCTCTATTTGCTTGTGATTAAGACACTAGGATTGCTTGACCTTGGATTGACTATTATCTTGTAGTATTAATCCCCAATGTCTTATACAGCTGTGGCAGTATCTCGAGGTACTGGAGTTCTCTGGTATACGTAGCTAGCCGACTTCCGCCCCCGCTTTCCAGTATTTTGGTTATAGGGCATGACATCATGCAGACATGATGCATTAATACAAGTCGATTTGACCCATCAAATGACATCATGGTCGCACCAAACTCGCCATGGCCGAAGAGAAACATGTCACGAGCGCAATGGTGAAGCCCGATCATGATTTTGACCGTTGGATCTTGTGTGATGAGCCTCCAAGTGTTCAACCATCAAAAGTTATTTGTCCTAGAATACTGGACACAAAAAACCATATCTTAGTGTCATGACGACTTTGAAAGCCAAGATAAATAAGATGGAAGAGAACGAAGAGAGGAAGATGATGGTGGTGCTTTCGACGGATTTGGATGTCGAGAAGATGTCGGACACGAAGTGGACACGAGGTAGACACGAAGTGGACACGAGGTTTGCATAGGGACACGAAGAAGAATAAATGGGAGTTAGGACCGGCCGTACTTATGCTGAGGCTATGTATTATATTAAAAAAAATGTGGGTCGGGTCTGGTGCTAGTAGGGTTAAGACCCGCCCAAAGGTGATTGCTGCACAATGAAGGATTTTGGCAGAAAGAGATAAGATATTAATATATTAATATATTAAATTATATATTCCTTCTTTAAGGTTTTGGGTTTGAACCATTTTAATAATATTTTTTAACAAAATACAACCAATGGGCTGCAGCTTAGTAGCTTAGTGGCGGGAATGAGGCTGCTAACTTTGGTTGGGCTTATAGTTTTCTTTTAAGAGTTTTAAACAAAATAAATTCTAGTAAATTCAAATTAATTCAGTAAATTATCAAAATTTTACATAAATTAGTTGAGCCTAATAGTAGTAAATAATATAAGTTTTAGCCAAAAGTATTTCCTAGTTTTTCATAGAAACATTCTAGAAATTATAATTTAATTACTTTTAATTACTAAATAAATATTAAAAATTATTTTGATGCCTTAATAATTAACTAATAAATTCTACAAATTTGTGAAAAATCTAGGACTTATACTAAGACTAAATAAACCATTTTCTAGAGTTTGAGGTTAAACTAATGCCACGGGAACTCACAGTAAATTTTACGGTTTGCCATTTTTTTACTTTTCTAAGTGGAAAGGGTTCTAATGACTCTAAAATAATCATGTGAGTTCTAGGTCACCCACATAACATGAATATGGGTTGTTTTACAGTCCTAGAGTGTTGGGTTCGAGTCTTGACTTGTCATTACTTGGTTATTGGTCGAGGAACGTTGTCATGGTATCCCCAAAACACAAAATTACCACTACTATTTTCTCGTTTCGGATTGGCTTAACGTTTCAATTAGGGTTCCCTATTTCAAAATAAGATCTTTAAAAATTCCCAAATTCAAGGGGCTTACACGATGCTCTACAAAACTTAGGAATACTCTAACAGTTACACCATCCATTAATATTTTTTACGATGATGAGTATCGCTCTGGATAGCCTACTCGATACTCAATGCACAAAAAATGAGAAATCTCGAAAATCCAATGGGTACAATAAAATACATCAAGCTCTGACATTATGGCACGATACCAGTGATCAAGGGTTCAAAAGACGAAAATCCATAATCCTTGACTATGGTTCCAAATCATGAATACTGAGAGAATCCCACAAAACTAATTAATGCGTATATGTATCCATATATGTATCCGTATAATACTGATACGGCAAGTCAAGACACATAAAAGATCACTAATAATATTGTATGTGTTCACATAAATATTGGTATTTTTGCCTTTGGACTAGTAAAGATTGTCACGTCTCGATCTCCCGAAGGTAATCGGCCGTCCCCGCTAGGCGCGAATCACTGCGCCATCGCTCCCGTGGGACGATCCTTCCCATCTGGGCGTGATGCCGCATGAGCATAAGTCGCACCTATACAAGGCCATGATCCAAACAGACGGTAAGATGACTAAGCCCTAGAGTCGCACAGATAGTCCGAGTGCAGCGGAATGAGAAACGAGCAGGCGATTAGTAACAAGTTCACAGAGTCGTCAATAGCAGAAGCGTTGAATAACACAATTATAGAATTAAAATAAGCTCTTTATTGATATTGAATAAGTGTTACAAGCGGTGCTAGGCCGAGATTATAAGTCGCTCAAGCCTTTCTTTCTCTCTCTCTTTGAAACGATAAAAGCGTACCAAGTGGCTATATTTGTGGGATGATACATAGGCGATGTTCCCGTATTATGTCTTGTATATATGCTTCAGCTCCGGACACAATGCTCCAAGGCTCTAGAGTGAACTCCATACCTTAGCAAGCACGAAGGGGGTATCCGCACCGAACGAGGTTCGCTCATGCCCTGCAAGCAATTTGGTGGGTTATCAGTACATGAATGCACTGGTGGGGAGGCTTCTCGTTCGCTCGAAAAATCCAAACAAGTTATATAGGTTCCGTGCACCATCTAATAAGTTATCTTTCTAGTCTTACCTTAGGATCAGTTTTATTGCATAATGAAAATCCTAACTCATATGGCAGTATGCCGTGCGATATAAAGGAACACGACGAGACTTACCAACTTACTATTCGTCCTTCCCTGTCCAAGAAAAACCAAGTTAAATCAAGCACGAATATATATAATGAATCCAGGGGCAATAGCATAAGCAAACACAAGTATCGTGGACGATGTTATGTTTTGGGTGCACGAGTCACACGGATTATCAGGTGTATTGCAGAAAATGTTCAAGTGTTCAAATATGTACAAGTATTTTATACCCATGATTGTTCAGGTGTTTCAGATTATTGGATGTGATGCAATGACTCGCACAAGGACTGTCACTAAGCGAGGATGTCTTATTTATATGAACATGAGTCATTGGCATAGCCATAAAGGATAGGTTATAGTCTTGAGTATGAATGGCGTGCAACAAAAGAACACGAGGCGCTGCATGACATACTGCCCGAACACGAGACTACTTAGTCTTTGAGCTCTCATAACGTGAAACGAAAGAACACGAGGTGCTATAGGTCATCCCGCCCGAACACGGAGACTAATACAATATTTTGTCCAGATCGATTAGACCCAGTTTCCCGGAGACCGTCTGCACGAACCCATTTAATACCTTGTGCACAAGTTGTCCGTAACATGCAAGTCTTGGGTTATTTCAGATTCACAACATGACATGATAATTCTTGATTCTTTTTCTGAACGAGCATTACTCCACGAGCTGTGATTCTTGCTTTACTTGACATGATTCTCGTTTAGTGTTCAACTTAACTTGATACATTCCTCTGGTTCGGGGACTGCCTTGACGACCTAACGGTCCCATATAGTTGCAGGTTCATATTGCACAGAAGGACTATTTGATAGTCTTCTGGCTAACTAGATGCATGCACGATATGGATAGTATTACTTGATTATGGCATAAATTATGTGACAAGCATTGAAACGAGGCAACGTACAAACTACAAGTAAGCAGGCAAGCATGCATTTATATGAAACATAAGCATTTACGTTGGCACGTTCTATGGGGTAGTGCAAGGAGTAAAACCATAAAGAGATATACCGAGGGACATAATCTAGGGATGTGCAGTGTAAACAAGTGAACAGTGCACTATGGAGAGTATATAACGATATACTCGAGGCATAGCGGGGTCTACTTGCACGAAGCAAATGTAGCATGCAAGGGTTCGATTATAAGCCAAGTTTCATTTCCATGTTCTAACACAAGCAATACAAGTTGGGATTATTCCTTTAGCTAGGTGCATTTTATTCTTCATTAGCATGCAGGGGGTGATTCACCTAGCGACTAGCATGTATCGTCCATATTTTGACAAGTTTATCGTAGCCACCCACCTTAGCGATGATTTACCTCGGTCGAGCGATACTCCAAGCGAGCCTTTGAAAGTCTAAGTCTGAACTCCTTAAGGGCCAAGTCTGGAATCATTTGTCACAAACGAGTCTTCTCACTGAGAAAAGCAGATCAGGTCATTATACTTGCGCCGTTTGAATCGATTGTTCGCTTGAACATAACGGGTCGTTATATTATACACCAGTCAGAAAAAATCTCGTCCTCGAGACTTCCTGAGTGCAAATTATTCTTTCGCATTATTAAATCTATTTCAAGCATAGCAATCGATACCACTAGATTCGTTCGAACATAATTTCCTACTCATTCCTTATACCATGTTACGTATATGTTGGGTTGGTCTCATTGAATGACTCTATCATTCAATCCAAGTTCTGACTCAGTTTCTACTGCGCCTTAGCGCGGAACATATCGCTTAACGCAGGGTCTGTTATAATCAATCTTGAATGATGATCTAAGGCTGAGACAAACTTATCCAAGTCGATATACCCGTTTATGCGAATCTAACATATTCACTTGCACTAGCATTCGAGATCAGCATATTGCGAGTCTGGATCGTTCACATATTCAAAGCGTCCTTCAAATATATGCATGTCAACCAACTTAGCGATAGCGAAGTCTTTGCACTCGAGTTCAACATATCATTGAGTCTTGGATCTTGCACATGTTCAAGGCATCCCTCAAACATATGCATTCAACCAAACTTAGCGATAGTGAAATCGGACAAGCTACTTGCTAAATCTCAAGGGTTCTCGTCTTATAAATTACGATGATACCTCCAACAGGGTTAATAAAATTCCAAGTCATTTCCATTCCAACCCAAACCAAGTATTTTTACTACCGTTAATCACGGTCTATCCGATCTACCAACTAGCGTCCATCCGTTCGGTTCAAACAGAGTACACACTTACTGTTCCGAGTCTAACTCTAAGTCTTGCTATCCCAGTTCTATAGCTTTCTCATAGAATATTTTAAAGTCGGTACACAAGTTCTTTCACTCGGCACAGGGTCGTCAGTCTAATTACTAGTTCAGCTCACAAGGTCATAGGTACAAGTTCAAGCACACGATTCATCATACAAATTTGTTGCACGATGCTCGCCCCAATTCCTAAGGTCAAACCATTTTTTGTTTGCACGGGATATTCTACCCAAGCTCGTTTTACTTAGATTTTTTAAACATCGAGCACAGATTATCCAGCTCATATTCACACATTCGTTTATACAAGGTTCGAGTCCGTTCAGTAAAATCTATGACATATATTCAAGATGTAGGACAAGACTAGAAATTTGCATAGTCTATCTCCTCAAACATGTTTGATAGAACACAAATATCCATTCCAAGTCTAGACCATCAAGCCATGATTCAATTCTAAATCTTTGATTATAACTCCAAGTCATCCAACAAGATTCATGTATATGTTCATGAAACCATCAAGCATGACTTACTTCAGGTTCTAGGCTAACTCATCATTGAAATACTTCTGATTCACTTGTATTTCCAAATTTGTCTTATCGTGTCGAACCACAAGTCAAGATGATCCATCAGTTGTCACGCTCCGGTCTTCCGCAAGTTCGATCATCCTGGTTAGACTTGAGATCACCACGCCAATGCTCCCGCTGGATAATTGTCCTAATCCAGACGTGACGCATGTACGAGCATAGAGTTACGCTCGTGCAAGAAAAGAATGTCGAACATTATGGTTATCATCGAAACGATCGAGATACCTTATCATTTTACTTTGCTCCATCCAAGTTATATATAAAATCCATCAAGTTACATTCGTTCATGCCGTGAATATAATTCATCTAGTAAAGTCATCCAACTTTATCGTTTGATAAATCCAAAGTCTACATCTGGCATTCCTCAAACAACTAAGTTTTAAATACTCAAGCCAAGGTCTATCTACTTTTGACATGTTTCATTCATCGAGTTCGTTTGGACTAATCACCGAACATGTTCCCGTGAGTTCGACCATCCCCGTCGTACGTGAAATAACCACGTCGGCACTCCCGCAAGATAATCGTTCTCGCTGGGACTGATTTCGAAAGTTATCTTTTCGAACTAGATTCAAGATCGTTCTTCCAAACTCTAGATCAAATCCGTTATCGCTTACCTCTTTCATCGAACCACAATATTTATTCTCGGACTAACTTCTATTCGAGCGATATTATACTCAAGCTTCAATCCTTTTATTTAATCCAAAATCACTCACACGATCCTTCAAGTTTCCACCAAGTTTCTTTGACCATGATATTGATTTTATTTCCTTGAATCCCTATTCGATATAAGCCTTATCACTTGTCCAAGATATTCCTAAATCGTTCAATCCAATTATTACACGAGACCTTTGAATTCGTTTGAATATTTCTATAATTATCCATACACCACTTAGGAATTGAGTCACCCAATTAAATCCTTAATCAGTGTTCGCATCAATCGCTATCATATTCACCAAGTTATTCCTTAGAATTCATGTACGATACTTAAGCATCGCTTGATAAATCTTAATCTCGTATATATTCCTGTTGATAGTCATCCAAGTAAACAATATCTGATTTGTATCTGCCGACACGAAATACCGTTCGAGCTATTTCTCAAAATCTAAGCACGATTCTCTATATTTGCCTTAGTAAAAATATGATAGTGTTTCTACCGGTTGATATTCTAAGTATGACTTATCCTTATCTGAAAGATATCCTAATCTCGCTGGCAACTAGCTTGCACCAAAAGGGTCTTACCGCGCGATACTTAACATAACTTAGCCGAAAGGCTGTGTGTATAGCTAACGGTCTGAACGATATTCTATTTTGCACACTAACTAGCTTGGTAATCATGTATAGGTATTCGGGTTCGCATATAACTTGTAAATTCTAGCACGATTCTATTCCCACAAAGCCTAACATAGGTTGCAGAAAGGCCTTCGCGTTACAATTTTGTACAAGCAATCACATTATTTACATACACTTTTAAAATTATTTAGACTCATTGTATGGAATATTCCATCGGGCCAACGAGAGAGAGTGTTTGCACATAACCCATGAATGAGCTTTCGAAACTGAAAAAATCGATACGAAGTCCAAAGACGTAAAGCCATGCTCTGATACCAATATGTCACGCCTCGATTTCCCGCAGGTAATCGGCCATCCCCGCTAGGCACGAACCACTGCGCCAACGCTCCCGCAGGATGATCCTTCGCATCTGGGCGTGATCCCGCATGAGCTTAAGCCTCACCTGTGCAAGGCCATGATCCGAACAGGCGGTAAGATGACTAAGCCACAGAGTTGCACAGATAGTCCAAGTACAGCAGAATAAGAAATAAACAGGTGATTGGTAACAAGTTCACAGAGTCATTAATAGCGGAAGCATTGAATAACATAAGTATAGAATTAAAATAAGCTCTTTATTGATATTGAACAAGTGTTACAAGCGACGCTAGGCCGATATAACAAGTCCCTCAAGCCTCTCTCTCTCTCTCTGAAACAATAAAAGCATGCCAAGTGGCTACATTTGTGGGATGATAAATAGGCGATGTTCCCGCATTATGTCTTGTATATGTGCTTCAGCTCCGGACGCAACGCTCCAAGGCTCCAGAGTGAACTCTACGCCTTAGCACACACGAAGGGGGTATCCGCACCGAATGAGATTTTTACGCACCCTGCAAGAAATTTGGTGGGTTATTCGTACATGAATGCACTGGTGGGGAGGCTTCTCGCCCGTTCGGCAAATCCAAACACGTTATATAGGTTTCGCGTGTCACGCCCCGATCTCCCGCAGGCTATTTTGGCCGTTCCTGCTAGGCGGGAATCACCCTCGCCAGCGCTCCCGCGAAACGATCGCTTTGACCCATCTGGGCGTGATGCCGCACGAGCGTGATCCACGCCCGTGCAAGGCCATGGTTCATTGGCTGGCGGTAAGAGTTCGAAGCCACAGAGTCGCACAGATTGTCCGAGTGCAGCGGAGTCATGAACGCATAGCGATTTGGTAACAGGTTCACTGAGTCGACAAATATAGCGGAAGCATTGAAACACAAGTTGAAGTAAAGCAAGCTCTTAATTGATATAAACATGTGTTACAGGCGGCGTATAGCCGAGATTACAAGTCGCTCAAGCCTCTCTCTGAAACATAAAGCGTGCCAAGTGGCTACAATTGTAGAATGATTGTATAGGCGATGATCAGGCGATGTTCAGGCGAGTTCCAACATTATGTCTTGTATATGTGCTTCAGTCCCGGATGCACCGTTGCTTCGGAGTGATTTCCATGCCTTAGCACGCACGAACGAGGCATCCGCACTGAACGAGGTTCTCCCGCACCCTACATACAAACTGGTGGATTATCAGTACATTGAATGCACTGGTGGGGAAGCTACTCGCCCGCTCGACAAATCCAAACACGTAATATAAGTTCCGTGCACAACTATTAAGTTGTCTTTCTAGTTGCCTTAGGATCAGTTTCATGCAAATGTTGAATAGCCTAACGTGTCGGGCAGTGCGCCGTGCAACATGAGAGAAAACACGGCGAGACTTACCAACTTACCATCTCCTTCCCTGTCCAAGGCACACATTAAGGCAAACATTGTTAATTCGAGCACGGGAAAGTATAATATTTAGGAGGCATAGCATATGCAAATATGAGGGTCATTTTAACATGATCGTTCAGGTGTTAAGTTGTTTCTTGATGCGATGCAATGACTCGTACGCGGATAGCCGCTAAGTGAGGATGACTTATCTATATGAACAGAAGTCGCTGGCATAGCCATAAAGGACCAGTTGTAGTCTCAAGGTCGAGGATGAAGTGCAAGCAATAGAAACGATGGGCCTTGCACTTATCCCGTCGATACAGACGACTACCGTTTGTAGTCTCAAGGTCGAGGATGAAGTGCAAGCAATAAACACGATGGGCCTTGCACTTATCCCGCCGATACAGACGACTACCAGAAGTTCCGTCTAGACCGGGTCGGCCCCAGTGCCCCGGTGACCGCCCGCGGAATGAGATCCGAAGATCACCTTTTACAAGTTGTCCGCGACATGCAAGTCAGGGTCTCAGGTCAGATACAGAAACAAGTTCGTGACAGAATATA
This sequence comes from Iris macrosiphon, assembly GCA_036927795.1. NCBI lineage: Eukaryota > Viridiplantae > Streptophyta > Magnoliopsida > Asparagales > Iridaceae > Iris > Iris macrosiphon. The sequence goes on from JAYESA010000002.1 coordinate 109,774,750, forward strand.
TATATATATGAGAACAAGTCCGGTATGGAACGAGTTCAAAACAGAATATATATATAGAACTTGTTGAGACAGGATTCAATAGTTTGCTCCTCGAGCTGTGATTCAGTAATTTATTCATTCAGGGTGCAGATTCCCTGGTTCGGGAATTGCCTTGGTGACCTAACGGTCCCGGATACTTGCAGGTTCATTCAGGCACGGAACGACTACGTAGTAGTCTTCCGGGGTTTGGATGAAAACATGGCAACATACAAGAAGACAAGCATACGTTTCTAAGGAACATAAGCAGGCACATTTGCTCGGACCCGAAGGTAAGACGAGAGATGAAACCGTTAGGGACTTAGCATGCGAGGGTCTGAGTATAAGCAGTATTTCAATTTCCATGTTCTAGCAAGCAATACAAGTTAGGATTATTCTCTTAGCTAGGTGCGTTGGATTTATTAGCATGCAGGGGGTGAATCACCTAGCGACTAGCATAAATATTCCAGATTTTATGTGTGCTGGCTAAGCAAAGACAAGTTCACCGTAGCCACCCACCTTAGCGATGGTTCGCCTCGGTAGAGCGATACGCCAAGCGAGCCTCTGAAAGCCGAAGTTGATTTCCTGTAGGGACAAGTCTGGATATCCTTTGCTTCTCATTTGAGGCAAAGCAAGTCGGGATAGCTGCACTTTTGCCGTTTGAGATGGCAGTCCGCTAGAGCGGAACGGGGTGTTACATCCTACCCAACTTAGAAAAAGTCTCGTCTTCGAGACTTACTAAGGACAAGCAGTAATCTAGGATTTAAGGCAATCCTAGACAAGTCGTTGTACTTGTTCATTTGGATATTCACTTGCACAAGCTTTGAAATCAGCATATCGCTTAGACTGGATCGTGCGCACTTTCGAAGTGCACTTCTAGCGTGAACACGTCAACCAGCTTAGTGATAGCGAAGTCTTAGCACTCGAGTTCACCTTTTCTTAAGTCTTGGATGGTGCACTAGTTCAAGGCGTTCCTCGAATAGATGCATTCAACCAAACTTAGAGTCAGTAAAATCGGACAAGCTACTGCGATACACTCAAGGGTTCGCACAGGTTGGCACAAAGGCCACTCGCAGCATACAACCAGACAAGCAATCATATCATTCAAAATATATTTTGAAAGTATTTAGACTTATTATTGGAATATCCCATCGAGGCATTGAGAGAGAGCGTGCACATAACCCACGAACGAGCTTTCGAAACAGAGATATCGAATTGAAGGCCAAAGGCGTAGAAGCCAGGCTCTGATATCAACATGTCATGCCCCGATCTCCCACAGGCTATTTTGGCCGTTCCCGCTAGGCGGGAATCACCCTCGCCAGCGCTCCCGCGGAACGATCGCTTTGACCCATCTGGGCGTGATGCCGCACGTGCGTGATCCACGTTCATGCAAGGCCATGGTTCATTGGCTGGCGGTAAGAGTTCGAAGCCACAGAGTCGCACAGATTGTCTGAGTGCAGCGGAGTCATGAACGCATAGCGATTTGGTAACAGGTTCACTGAGTCGACAAATATAGCGGAAGCATTGAAACACAAGTTGAAGTAAAGCAATCTCTTAATTGATATAGACATGTGTTACAGGCGACGTATAGCCGAGATTATAAGTCGCTCAAGCCTCTCTCTGAAACATAAAGCGTGCCAAGTGGCTACAATTGTGGAATGATTGTACAGGCGATGATCAGGCGATGTTCAGGCGAGTTCCAACATTATGTCTTGTATATGTGCTTCAGTCCCGGATGCACCGTTGCTTCGGAGTGATCTCCACGCCTTAGCATGCACGAATGAGGCATCCGCACTGAACGAGGTTCTCCCGCACCCTACATACAAACTGGTGGATTATCAGTACATTGAATGCACTGGTGGGGAAGCTACTCGCCCGCTCGACAAATCCAAACACGTAATATAAGTTCCGTGCACAACTATTAAGTTGTCTTTCTAGTTGCCTTAGGATCAGTTTCATGCAAATGTTGAATAGCCTAACGTGTCGGGCAGTGCGCCGTGCAACATGAGAGAAAACACGGCAAGACTTACCAACTTACCATCTCCTTCCCTGTCCAAGGCACACATTGAGGCAAACATTGTTAATTCGAGCACGGGAAAGTATAATATTCAGGAGGCACAGCATATACAAACATGAGGGTCATTTTAACATGATCGTTCAGGTGTTAAGTTATTTCTTGATGCGATGCAATGACTCGTATGCGGATAGCCGCTAAGTGAGGATGACTTATCTATATGAACAGAAGTCGCTGGCATAGCCATAAAGGACCAGTTGTAGTCTCAAGGTCGAGGATGAAGTGCAAGCAATAGAAACAATGGGCCTTGCACTTATCCCGTCGATACAGACGACTACCGTTTGTAGTCTCAAGGTCGAGGATAAAGTGCAAGCAATAAACACGATGGGCCTTGCACTTATTCCGCCGATACAGACGACTACCAGAAGTTCCGTCTAGACCGGGTCGGCCCCAGTGCCCCGGTGACTGCCCGCGGAACGAGATCCGAAGATCACCTTTTACAAGTTGTCCGCGACATGCAAGTCAGGGTCTCAGGTCAGATACAGAAACAAGTTCGTGGCAGAATATATATATATATATATGAGAACAAGTCCGGTATGGAACGAGTTCGAAACATAATATATATATAGAACTTGTTGAGATAGGATTCAGTAGTTTGCTCCTCGAGCTGTGATTCAGTGATTTATTCATTCAGGGTACAGATTCCCTGGTTCGGGAATTGCCTTGGTGACCTAACGGTCCCGGATACTTGCAGGTTCATTCAGGCACGGAACGACTACGTAGTAGTCTTCCGGGGTTTGGATGAAAACATGGCAACATACAAGCAGACAAGCATGCGTTTCTAAGGAACATAAGCAGGCACATTTGCTCGGACCCGAAGGTAAGCCGAGAGATAAAACCGTTAGGGACTTAGCATGCGAGGGTCTGAGTATAAGCAGTATTTCAATTTCCATGTTCTAGCAAGCAATACAAGTTGGGATTATTCCCTTAGCTAGGTGCGTTGGATTTATTAGCATGCAGGGGGTGAATCACCTAGCGACTAGTATAAATATTCCAGATTTTATGTGTGCTAGCTAAGAAAAGACAAGTTCACCGTAGCCACCCACCTTAGCGATGGTTCACCTCGGTAGAGCAATACGCCAAGTGAGCCTCTGAAAGCCGAAGTTAATTTCCTGTAGGGGCAAGTCTGGATATCCTTTGCTTCTCATTTGAGGCAAAGCAAGTCGGGATAGCTGCACTTTTGCCGTTTGAGACGGCAGTCCGCTAGAGCGGAACGGGGTGTTACATCGTGCACTATCTATTAAGTTATCTTTCTAGTCTTGCCTTAGGATCAGTTTTATGGCATAATAAAAAGCCTAACTCGTGTGGTAGTGCATCGTACGATATAAAAGAATACTACGAGACTTACCAACTTACCATTCGTTCTTCCTTGTCCAAGGCAAACCAAATTAAATCAAGCACAAATATATATATAATGAATCCAAGGGCAATAAAATAATAAAACACAAGTGTCGTGAACGAGATTATGTTTCGGGTGCAAAAGTCACACGGATTATCAGGTGTGTTACAGAAGATGTTCAAGTGTTCAATTATGTACAAGTATCTTATACTTATGATCGTTCAGGTATTTCAGATTATTAGATGCGATATAATGACTCGCACGTGAATTGTCGCTAAGCGAGGATGTCTTATCTATATGAACATGAGTCGCTGGCATAGCCACAAAGGACAGGTTATAGTCTTGAGCAGGAATGGTGTGCAACGAAAGAATACGAGGTGCCGCATGCCATCATGTCCGAACATGAGATGACTTAGTCTTTGAGCGAGAATGACGTGCAACAAAAGAACACAAGGCACTACAGGGCATCCCGCCTGAACACAAAGACTAATACAATATTCCGTCCGGATCGGATTGACCCCAGTGCCCCGGAGACCGTCCATAGGAACCCATTTAATACCTTGTGCACAAGTTATCCACGACATACAAGTCTTGGGTTATTTCAGATTCACAACATGACATGATAATTCTTAATTTTTTTTCTAAATGAGCTTTGCTCCACGAGCTGTGATTCTTGCTTTACTTGACATGATTCTCGTTCAGTGTTCAACTTAACTTGATGCATTCCCCTAGTTCGGAGACTGCCTTGGTGACCTAACGGTCCCGGATACTTGCAGGTTCATATTGCACAGAAGCACTATTTGATACTCTTCTGGCTAACTAGATGCATGCACGATACCGATAGTGTTACTCGATTGTAGCATAAATTATGTGATAAGCATTAAAATGAGGCAACGAGTACAAACTACAAGTAAGCAGGCAAGCATGCATTTATATGAAATATAAGCATTTATGTTGGCACGGTCTATGGGGTAGTGCAAGGAGTGAAACCGTAAAGGGACATACTGAGCGACATAATCTAGGGATGTGTAGTATAAACAAGTTAAGAATGCACTATAGAGAGTATATAACGATCTACTTGAGGCATAGCGGGGTCTACTTGCACGAAGCAAAGGTAGCATGTGAGGGTCCGATTATAAGCCAAGTTTTATTTCTATTTTCTAATACAAGCAATACAAGTTAGGATTATTCCCTTAGCTAGGTGCGTTGTATTCTTTATTAGCATGCATGAGGTGATTCACCTAGCGATTAGCATGTATCGTCCATAATTTAAGTGTGCTGGCTAAGCAAAGACAAGTTTATCGTAGCCACCCACCTTAGCGATGATTTGCCTCGGTCGAGCGATACTCCGAGCGAGCCTTTGAAAGTCTAAGTCTGAACTCCTGAAGGGCCAAGTATGGAATCATTTGCCTCAAATGAGTCTTCTCGCTGAGAAAAGTGGGTCGGGTCGCTGCACTTGCGCCGTCTGAATGGGTTGTCCGCTTGAACGGAATGGGTCATTAGAAAGATAGTCCCACATTGGCTACACCACCAAGTGGATATCTCAATATAATACTTTGTATAAGTTGAGGTGTGCAAATGGGGTGTGGTAGAGCACATGGGTGCCATATGGGGGTATTTTCCTACGAGAAAAAAAAATTAACTCCTCATAAAAGCATTTATGCTTTTTATTATGCTCTTGGATATTATTCCATAGGAGCTAAGCCCCAAAAGCTAAGCCCCAAAGGGACTTAGGACACGGAATCAGACTCGGGCTCAAGGGCGCAACGTGGTGCTTTGTTGGCGCACTTTGCATTTAACACGTCAGCATCATCGTAAGACGCTTGTGCGCTATTGTTGGTGTTGCATGCGCGTATTGCATGAACGAACGCTGAGCGGGTGCTGAACGGGTGCTGAGCGGGCTATGCATTTGGCTACGATTATGGGATATCAATGTTGTATATTGGCTTTTTAGTCCCTCATCGGAAAGAAGAGGAGGATGGGCTTCCATCCTTTCCTATATAAAGAGCCATCTATCCTCCTTTTGAGACACACTAAAAGGTTAAGAAAGAGGAGCCAAATGAGTCCGTTTGAGTCACACAAAGAGGTGACTAAGAGCATTCTAGAAGTTCTATTATGAACTTGTTGGCTCCTGGGAGCAAATTATCGTTAGAGAACGAATCTTGCTTTGAGCAACGGTGGTCTTCAACGCCCCAGCAAGAATAATTTTTTATTTTGTCTTCTTCTTCTTTTTTTTCTCGGTTCGTTATATCTGATTGCAACCACATTTTGTAAGGAAGAATGAAGGTAGTTTTCATTTTATTATAACTCTGTTTTGTCCGTCTGCAACTGCGATTGCAAGAAAGAACGAAAAGTTTGGTTAATTCTGATTCTTTTATAATCTTGAGAGCAAGTTGTAATCAGATTCCTTTGATAGTTCTTCATGGAAATCGAGAATAGTCATAGTGAAAACTTTTGTGTGAACCTTTGATCTCGACCACGTATTCTTCTATCTTTGGTTAAGCCTCGGGACTAACAATCTCAAAGCAATATCCGAGAAAGATGGAGAACAACCGTGCGAAACTTCTCTACACTAGTTTTAACAAACTTGAGAAGTTTGACGGGGATCATTACAATGCTTGGAAGAGGAAGGTCTGCCTTAATATTCAACTCGTAGAGGTAGACGACGTTCTCACAGATATGGAGCTGGTTGTTCCAGACGATGATAATACTACTGTTCGAGCAGAACAAGTGGGGAAGAGACAATAACCTTTGCAAGTTGCTGATTCTGAACTTCATGGAGGATATTTTGGCAGAGTCATACAGCAAGATGGACCATGCTAAGGTTGCTTGGGAGTCTCTAGACAAGCATTACAAGGCGGATGAGAACAATAATAAGATTCATGTGACTGAAAAGGTCTGGAACATGCGATTTGAGGACGACAAGAATATGCTGCATCAAGTCAAGGAGTTTCTCAAGTTACGTCAAAAACTTGAGGATGATGGCATGTCCTTAATCGATGCCTTTGTTGTGGGGGGTATTATGGCCAAGCTTCCGCTAGGATGGAGAAATTTTATCTCGGACATGCACCGGAAGAAGATGCAAGTTAGCCTTGATCAACTACTACACAACATCCATATTAAAGATGAGTTGAGGGCTCAAAACAAAGTGGACACGTTGTCCAAGCAGTTGTTAAAAGCCAACTTGGTGCATGCGGGCAACTCTAAAGGGAAGCAGAAGGCTTCTCACTACAAGAAGAAGGACTTCAACCATATCAAGCTGAAGTCGGCTTCATTCAAGTTGAAGCCAAAGCCCAAGTCAGATGTGACTTGCTTTAACTGTGGTGAGAAGGGCCACTATCGGAGAGACTGCAGATCCAAGTCCAAACAGACAGAGCAAGGTAAGCCTAACAAGGTTGCTATGATTGTGCAGGTTATGACGGCTGGTGTTGACACTGACTGGTGGATGGACACTGGCGCATCCTGCCATGTTTGCTCAAAGAAAGAGTTGTTTACCATCTACAAGCCTACATCTGAGAAGGTTATAGTGGCAAACTAGGCACAAGTTGAAGTACTTAGGAACGGAACAGTGGTACTAGATCTGACTTCGGGAAAGTCACTGACGCTTCAGGATGTGAAGAACGTACCGGTAATAGCCAAAAATCTGGTCTCGAAAAGTCTGCTCTGCAATATAGGATTGAGGATGGACATCAATGCTAGACAGATGGTGATGTCGTACAAAGGAACATACTTCGAAAAAGTATTTTGTATCAAAGGGATGTTCAAATTTTAGCTTGTAAATCCTGCAAACAATATTAATGCAGTCTCTTCTTCTGGTTACTCTCTTGACTTATGGCATAATAGACTAGGACATGTTCACTATAAAAGGATAAACAAGATGTCTAGTCTAGGGATTATCTCCAAATATAGGGGTAAGGAGGTGGAGAAGCGTAAGTTCTGTGCACAGACAAAGATCACAAGAAAATCGTTCAAACGGGTTAACCGAATCACAGATCATCTGGAGTTGGTACACTTAGATATCTGTGACTTCAAACAGTTCTCCACAAAGTCCATGATAGAGTATTTTATTACATTCATCGACGACTACTCGAAGTATGCGTTCGTCTATCTGCTCAAGTCAAAAGATGAAGCGTTTGAGAAGTTCAAGAAGTTCAGGGCTAAAGCTGAACGTCAAATAGGGCAACAACTCAAGAGACTCAGAAGTGATCGAGGCGGAGAGTATATGTCTATTGAATTTGCATTGTTATGCAAAGAATATAAAATTATCAATCAGACAACTGCTATAAATTCTCCTCAATCAAATGAAGTAGCTGAAAGAAAGAATATGACGTTGACAAAGATGATGAACTCAATGCTGTTAACTGCAGGTCTTCCAAACTGCTTCTAGAGAGAAGTTACGCTTACGGCTACGTTCATTCTGAACAGAGTTCCGTACGCAACTTTCGATGTCACTCCTCATGAACTCTAGTTCAAAGTCAGACCCAACTTGAATATTATTAGAGTGTGGGGGTTCATGGCATATGTGAAGCTTTCGGACTTGAAGATTCAGAAGCTGGATACGAGGACTACCAAGACCATCTTTCTGGGATATGCTAAAAAGAGTGATGCTCGGAGTTTTTTGATATTGAGTCAAATCATATTATTGAATCTTGCGATACAGAATTATTTAAAGATAAGTTTGCAAGGCACAAGAATATTGTTATCGTAGACATTCCGGAGAATAGTGTGAGTGCACAGGAGGGCAACACTTCCAATAAAGATGTAGTCCAAGAAGAAGTTGTCATTCCAAAGACAATATTCGAACCAGAACTCGCAGAGCCGGTGTCTAAACGAGTAAGAAGACACAAGGACTTCGAAGATGATTTCGTCATCTATCATATGGTAGCAGATCCACTTACCTATGATGATACGATAAAGACCAGAGATACTGTCTTCTGGAAGGAGGCTATCAATGATTAGTATGATTCAATAACCTCTAACAACACTAGAGTGTTGGTTGATCTACCTGAAGGAACAAAATCGATCAGATGCAAGTGGATCTTCAAGAAGAAGATGAAGGCCGATGGAACTGTTGACAAGTTCAAGGCATGACTAGTAGCCAAGGGATTTTCTTAGAAGCAGGGGATCAACTACTTTGATACATATGCTCTAGTAGCGTGGATGATGACCATCAGGATGTTGATTGCTCTAAGTGCAATTCACAAGCTAGTCATTCATCAGATGGATATTAGGACAACATTCCTGAATGGAGAATTGATGAAAGAGATTTACATGCAACAGCCAGAAGGATTTATCATCAAAGGGCTTGAAGATATAGTCTACAAGTTGGTAAAATAATTATACGGCCTGTAGCAAGCTCCCAAGATGTGCCATGGAAAGTTTGATAAAGTCAAAAGATCAAACGTCTACATAGTCAGTAAAATGGATAAGTGCGTTTATACTAAGTTAGTTGACGGGAAATGAGTCATCGTTTGTCTATACGTGGACGATATACTAATCCTGGGTATGGATCTAGCATATGTCATTGAGACAAAGAAGTTTCTCTCATCTAAGTTCAGTATGAAGGACTTAGGAAAAGTTGATGTTATCCTAGGAATAAAGATCATCTGGACAGACACTGGAGTAGTGCTGTCACAGTCTTATTATATTAAGAAGAAGCACACACACTATGGATATCAGGATCTTCTAGGGATCGATACTCTGAACATGTGTGACAAGAAGCTGAAGCCAAATCTAAGGAAAAGTGTCAGGAAGCTGGATTACTCAAGCTTCATCGGGAGTCTGATGTATGCAACAACTGCTATAAGGCCTGTCATAGCTTTCGTCGTAGGGCTGATGTAGGTTCATGAGAAATCCAGGAGTGGAGCACTGAAAAGATATGAAGAGAGTGATGAGATATCTCAAGAGGACTCAGAAGTATGCACTATACTACATCGGTTATCCGACAGTGGTGGAAGGCTTTAGTGATACAAGCTGGTGTTCAGAAGTAGAAAGCGAAAGATTCACATGAGGATATGTCTTTTCCATAGGTGGAGTAGCTATATCGTGGAAGTCAAAGAAATAGATAATGCTCTCTCATTCATCGATGGAATCTTAGTTATATGCACTGGCGGTTGCAGCAGATGAAGCATAGTAGCTTCAGAAGCTCATGTATGATCTTCCAGTGGTGGGTGCATAAATTTTGGTGGTACCGATTTACTGCGACAACTAAGCGACTGTAGCGGTGACATCAAATGATCTCTTCAATGGTAAGAAGAGGACTGTGCGATTAAGGCACAGGGCAGTGAATAATATTATCAAGACCGGAGTCATTATCATAATTGATGTTCAAAGCCAGAAAAATTTGTTCGATCCATTCACCAAAGGTCTTAAGCGCCAGCTGGTCGAGGATACAGCAATCAAGATGGGCTTGAAGACATTCTGATATTGTGTCTTTGTAATCCTACCATTTAGTTTTATGCTATTCGTTCAAAGAGAAATCTACTAGGCATCTAGCTATTGGTTCATGGGAGGATCATTGACTAGGAGAATATCAGAAACAGTAGGTAGTCCTTTAAAACATTGAGGGGTTACGAACCCAGAACCACTGTTGTCTACTAATTGTTCTTTTGTGTAGAACAAGTCCTGTGGGAAGATGGCTTAGATACCTTAATGAGTTCTCAGGTATTTTAATTGTCTGGTGTGCTTAACAGGAAGCACGGTAGCACATCACTACAAAGGATCATAAGGTCTCCATTCTACAGCGGATGACACCACCAAGAGGTTCCTCGGTAAGGATAATGTCTCGGCTTCGCGAGCCATGTCACAGCGGCGTAGCACCGCACATAGGCAGGTAGCATAATATTATAGAATGAAGAGTGTATGCAGTACTACAAAGAGGTCGGTGTCCTCATGTTACAGTGGTGTGATACCACAGAGGTAAAAGATGTAAATCCTTGGCTACGCGAGCCATGTCACAGCGGCGTAACACCGCGAGAAAGCGCAAGGCTTCATGCTGGGTAGTTTGGCACTACAAAGAGGCTGTGACCTCATGCTACAGTGACATGACACCACGATGAGATATAGCCTCGGCTCTGGGCTATGTCATAGTGGAGTAGCATCTCAAGAAAGCTTGAGGCTTCATGCCAAGGACTCTTTAAAAGAACTCACCTTGAGTGTATGCAAAGAGATATAGGTCGTCTCTTGAGGGAGAACTTGTAGACGTCCAAAATACATACACCAAAACCAGGCATGCACATGGTCTTTAATGTGCAACCAGAATCACAGCTGATGTCATTGTGTGAGTGAGAAGAATTGTAGCTATGGTGCATAATTCAAGGCTTAGTCCATTCTTGTATCATACTGTTGTTCAACCCATGCAGAAAGATTCAAGTCGAAGCAATATCTATCCTAATGCATGATAGGCAGTCACTGTGGGGAACGCTCAACCCATATATATTAAGATATATGGGAGATTGTTGGTGTTTTTGCCTTTGGACAAGTAAATATAGTCCCACATTGGCTATATCTCAATATAATACTTTGTATGAGTTGAGGTGTGCACATGGGTTCCATGTGGGGGTATTTTTCTAGCAGAAAAAAATGATTAACTCCTCATGAAAGTATTTATGCTTTTTGTCATGCTCTTGGATATTATTCCATAGTCACTAAGCTTCAAAGGGGCTTAGCGACTCAGACTCGGGCTCAAGGGTGCAAAGTGGCAGTTTGTTAGTGCACTTTGCACTTAGCACGTCAGTATCGTCGCAAGGCGCTTGTGCGTTGTTGTTGTGCTCGTGCGCTCCTTTTATGTGCGAGTTTTATGCTCGGATTGCATGTGTGTGTTGCATTCGCGTGTTGCATGCGCGTGTTGCATGAGCGGGCGCTGAGCGGGTGCTGAACGGGCGTTAGACGGGCGCTGAGCGGGTACTGAACAGGCTATGCATTAGGCTGCGATTGTGGGATATCAATTTTGTATATTGGCTTTTTAGTCCCACATCGGAAAGAAGAGGAGGATGGACTTCCATCATTCCCTATATAAAGAGCCATCTAGCCTCCTTTTGAGACACACCAAAAAGTTGAGAAAGAGGAGTCCAAATGAGTCCGTTCGAGTCACACAAAGAGATGACTACTAGCGTTCCAGAAGTTCTCTTGTGAACTTGCTGGCTCCTGGGAGCAGATCGTCGATAGAGGACGAATCTTGCTTTGAGCAACGGTGGTCTTCACCGTCCCAGCAAGAATAATTTTTTATTCTGTCTTCTTCTCCTTTTTCTTCTTGGTTCGTTCTATCTGATTGCAACTGCGTTTTGTAAGAAAGAACGAATGTAGTTTTTGTTTTATTGTAACTCTGTTTTGTAAGGAAGAACGAAGTATTTCTCATTTTGTGTTTCAAAATTAGAATATTGTAGTGTTGATCTTTTATGCTTTGGACGATGCGAGTTTTGCCCAATTCGTTTGCTCTTGCATTATAGGTTCGGGATTTTTGCTAATTATATATATATATATATATATATATATATATATATATATATATATGGGTCACAAACCTCCCTCTTATTTTCAGAGTTGTTCATATAGGCAGCAGAGGTCATGCTCAGAACATTGTGAGAATGCAAGATAGCGTAGGAAGGCGAAGGCCGACATAAACCCGACCGCGCCGGTAAACATCGCTACCGCAATGGACAGCATCGCCGAGTATCCGACGTAGACTACAGCAAATGCCGCCTCGTTGTGTCCGGTCAGATCGACGACGAGGTAGCTCACGGAGCAGACGAACAAGTAGAAGCCGGCAGAGCCGGAGGCGAAGAAGGCCTTCCACCACCACCACCACATCCAGTCCTCGGTGGCGACGCACCTGTAAGTCACTCCCACGGATACCAGAGCGCAGCTGAGGACCAGCAGAAGCGCAGGTACAGCTAGCGGCACGAAAGATCTGGAGAAGCAGTCTAACCAGCTTGACACGACGACAATGTACACTTCAATTAAGACGAACCCCAACGGAACGATTCCGGCCACTAGGACTATCAGCCATGTACATAGTCGTCGTCGTCGTCGATCACCTCGAACTTCTCGCGGGTTTTCGTCAGCAGTAGGAAGTAATTTAATCGGACGTGCGCCAGACCTTGCGAACATGAAACCTCCCACGCGGGTTAGCGCGACCGAGACGCAGAGCCAGAGAAGGAGAATTCATAGGTAATGGTTTAGAGGAGGTAGTGAGGACGTTGCAGAATTAGGGTTCATGTTGTCCATAATTTTTAGTACGGTCAAGACCAGGACACCGATAATAGAGAGAAGACAAGTCGACGACGACACGGTGCTCCAGCCAGCTTCTGAGTCCCCTTTGGACTTCATGGCTCTCCATAACCAGACACCAACGTAGCCCGAGGCGGCCGCAGAAAGGAGATAGGCGGCTATCATCGCAGTCACGAGGATTCCTTTGTAAATCGGCGTCGACACGATCCCGAGACCTGAAGATAGGATAGTCACGGTGGCCAGCCCTGCCATCTGGACTCCGTAGCCGACCAAGACGCAGAGGGTCTTAGAGTGGCTCGGCTCTTCGAACGCGCTAGCACACACTGGAAGCAGCTGCCTCCATCTTGGAATGCCGTAACCCATACCTTAAAATCTTCAGGTGGAAGAAATTAACAAAGGGTTTGTGGTGTGGACTGCAATAGGGATTTGTTAGAAAAATTGTAGCAAGAGAAAGAAAAAAAAAAAAATTAGATTGATGTTACCGGTCTCTGGAAAAGTCGTGCACGAAGCACTGTTCTAAGAGTTGATTCGGGATCTGTGTGCAGACGTTTTCCGAAGCTCCTAGTGGTAAAACCCCCACACTATCGGTATCTCGTCGCCGCATACGACTCGGAGAGAATGACCATGACTTAGCTCTGTCAATTTTAACAGTCCTTCTAATTGGTAGAACTGTCAAAATTTTGACAGTCCTGATTATAAAAAAAAAATCAGTTGAAAGTGAGCAGCCCGGTGAGTAATTTTTGGGAGTGGTAAACTTGTAATTATCAATGGTCAAAAATTTGGACTGCCCCGATTGAATTTTGAAGTGCCTTTTTCAACAGCCATAAGAAATAACCTTTCAATATGGAAATTTATAAGGGCACTACACATTTTACTCGGGGCTAGCCCATTGAAAATTTACAAAAAATTACAAGTTTTCCATCCTAAAAGTTACTTGGGGCTACCCAAATTTTTATCATTGATAATTACAAGTTTGCCACTCCCAAACTCGGGACTGTTATAATCAGGACTGTCAAAATTTTAACAGTCATACCACTTGGAAGGACTGTCAAAATTTTGACAGTCCTACAAATTGTTAGGACTGTCATAATTTTGACAGTCCCACAAGATATGTGGACTGTCAAAATTTTGACAGTCCTAATTTTAACCCACTGAAATTTTTATATAAAACTAGGACTGTCAGGATTTTGACAGTCCCACAAACAATGAGGACTGTCAAAATTTTGACAATCCTCATTTTAATTGTCAGGATTTTTTTTTTAGTTTTTTTCTATTTAGTTAGTTTTGGATTTTGATTTTTTTTATTTAGTTTAACATCCAAAATAAAATATGTTATCATTGAACCAAAAAAAAAAAAAAATCTACCGTACGAATATTACGTCTGCCGTCGATCAGACTTCGAACTGCCATAACTATTTGTTTTCAAATTGTTTTTCGTCACACAACAGGTCGATTTGTATGTTTTCGACGAGAGTAACATAATTCGTGTAGAGAGAATTTTCATTCGAAGTAAGACGTACATATTATTGGCAAAAATATAAAATATAAAACTTTAAAGTATCATAACTTTTGACTGGGAGATCGAAACAAAGTCCAGTTTGTGCCAAAATGACCGTATGAAAAAGTACTTCGGGATAAACCGTTTCACCGTTTGACGGACTTCCCAAATTTTTAGAATCGCAAAAAAACGATTTTCGACCTCCAAGTTTTACTTTTGGTATTTTTTTTATAAAATATTTAATGTACCAATAATAAATTTACTATTTTAAATAACAGAATACTTTAACAAATTTTAAGGATAGAAATTTGGGATTTTGATACATATCGACAAATGAGTTAATTTATTTTAATTTTTTGTTAATTTTAAAATTTCGATACAGTAAATTTACTGTTTATTTATTTTAATTTTATTTCGTTAAAATATATTTTCTTAAATAAAACATAAAATTAACAAAATAAATTGGCTCCCCCACCAATTAACAAAATAAATTAACAGAAAATAAATTTTAGGACTGTTTTGACAGTCCTACCAATTGGAAAGACTGTCAAAATTTTGACAGTCCTAACAATTGGAAGGTCTGTCAAAATTTTGCCAGTACTAAAAATATAGGACTAATTTTGACAGTCCTTCCAATTGGTAGGACTGTCAAAAGTTTGACAGTCCTAAAAATATATGTTGAATTTTTAGGACTGTCAAAATTTTGACTGTCCTTCCAATTGGTAGGACTGTCAAAATTTTGACTGTCCTAAAAATCAACATATATGTCAACTTTTGACAGTTCTTCTATTTTTTATTTTTATTTTTTGGTTTCCTGTGTGCTGTTATTTTTCTTTGTTATTGTGTTATTATTCATGTCTTCCGGCGGTGGAGTGGAGGACCTTGTGGTAGCGACGGAGGAAGGAGGGGAGGGAGGAGCGGCGGACGGGTGCCGAGGTAGTCGAGCACCGAAATGGGGTCACCGAAATGGGGAGGAAGGAGGCGACGGGAGGCGAGGGAGAAGGCAGAGGCGGCGACGACGACGGGAGGCGGCGACGGAAGGCGGCGGTGGCGGCGGAGGAGGAGGGCTCCGGCAAGAAAGGGAGGAGGGAGGAGAACTCCGGTGGAGATTAGGGAGGTTTGGGCTAGTATGAGTAAACAATGGGCTAGTGTGAGTAAACTTTGTTCATTAATGGACTAGTCCCAATCCTGGGCTAGTCCTCAGTAAACTTTGTAGTGCCCTTATAAATTATCTTCAATATCGGCATGGGCTTAGATCTGATTTGGAATTGTTGTTGTTCAAAAAAAAATAACCTTTCAATATTGGCGCTCATTCTGCGACAATTAGTTTTTTTCCAATCCTTCTTCAAAAAATTGGTTTTGATATATATATATATATATATATATATATATATATATATATATATATATATATATATATATATATATATATATATATATACTATTGCTTATAATTTCTGATGTTGTAGATCTCTGTTCATCACTGCATTTTTTTTTCTGCATAAGCTGGTTGGTTAACTAGGAAAAAATATGTTTGCTCTGTAGTTTTTTTTTATATTTTGAAGTGTTAACATAATTGGACTTGTTACAACATCATGACTTGAAGTGTCCTGTCTCAAGCGTCTGTGCGTCTTACATGTATTTGTAGGACTATGTGACACTTCAATGTTAAAAGTGCATAAAACTTCTAGTGATACAAGTTTACTAGTGTTTTTATACAATAACTCATTAGAATTATATATAGTATCTTGGAAACCACATGCCATCCAAAGTACCAACTACTTTTGGGGGAGGTACGTTAACTTTTAATCTTCCTAGTCAGTTCTTCTGTTATCAACTTTTAATCTTCCTTTCACATGATCACTGGACAACCACACATTACTGTGGCAACAAGAGGATTTTTTTAAAATATGATTTGGCAAAGTTTATCTTAGGGACTGTAAATGTAACTTTGGAATTGGATACTCGTGCACAGTTTAAAATTACATAGTCAAAGGAAGTGTGGATTTAATTTATTAAGGTGGGCACACAATATAATTCGATGTGTATCCTACTATTGTTGTTGATCATGTTAAAGGGTGGCAGGTTTGAACTTCCATCTGATCCCTTTAGATTGATTCATGGATTCAGCAAGAGGTATGAAAGTCCCTCAATTCACCTGGTAATTGAGAACTGAGCTATATCAATACTGACATCACTGCATCTCATGTGTCTGAAAGATTAAGGTGAATAAGAGAGCAGAGGGAAGTGATTCTTGGCCTTTTTATCAGACTAAGAAGTATGATTAAGTTTATATCTGCTGCGTGTTGGGAATGCTTTAGTGAAAGGTTTACTTGCTAATGAAAGAGTGAAGGTTTCTGAGGAGCCAAGGATATAGTCCATTAGAAAAATTTCATCCATTGTAGATCCTTGTTGGATGGGCCCCTGAGATTGTGTTTACTTTCTTACCCTTCGAATGGAACTTAGAATCTCTGGTATCTTTTAGAGGCAGCAGCTGAATTTAGTCAGTAATTGCATTAAAACTTGATCTTAACTCTCAATCTGGCTATTTGGAGTCAGAGGTTCCGTGGATGTGCTTTATATTTACTGAAGTGCACTTGCTTATTTTTGTTCTTACAGTTGCTTTACTTGAAATATCTTGTAATGAGCTTTTAAAACTATTTTACCATGTTTCGCATACATAATGAGTTTTTCGCTCTTTACAATCTTATAATTTTCCCCTTTCTTTTATTTTTTTGGGATAGTGGTGTAATTCCCCCTTCACTGCAAGAGTACCCATTCTTGGGTCTCAGCCTTCTGAGGCTCCTGGTTGAAAATAGAATAGCAGAATTCCATACCAAACTTGAGCACTAGACAAACAGTTCCACATGATACTTATGTCTATTTCATGGATCTTCTTGCAAAGACAGTCAGGTGATAAAGCAATTTCAGCACATTGTTTTCTTGAAGATTTGCACTTTGCTAATGTTTCTGACCGTGTGGTAATTTTGCAGAGATGAGATAGCTGGTTGCAGTGAAAAAGGCTTATGATTATCTTTCAATTAATGATGCGAAGAAAATTTTGATGTTTTCTTCTGACCAAGAACATCTCAGTATATAATAGAGGTATGATTTTTTTGTGGGTACCTTTCTCATGTTCTACTACTTTCTATTTATCAAGGTTCGTAGTATCGATATCGGACCCTTATTAGTATGGACACCAAAAGCTCCGCCCTTCCATCTCTTGGATAGATAGAGAGGGAGGGGGACGTCGGGATCGATAGCATCGGCGTTTTCAGACCAGAGTATCAGAAAGCAAATAATTACTGCCATAAATAAGTTTTTTTCATTGCAGTGTGGTTTATCTACGATAAATAAGTTTTTTTCATTTACATACTTTTACAACCTTACTATGCTGTGCTTTTGCACCGTTGTTGATGGTGGTCTTTTTCGTTCAATTTTCTTTACCGAATTGACTGGGAAAGAGGCTCCCTATGTTGGTATCATTATTGGATCGGGATATGCCAAACTGTTTCGGTATTGACCGTATCGTATCGTATTGGCCAATACTGCAAAGTATGCTATTTATCTTATTAGTTTCTATTTATCTTCTTAGTTGAAGAGGATATTTATCTGCAGTATCGTCTTCATAGTTGGGGAAGACTTGCAATCTCTTCCGCCCTTTGTTAGGCTTATTATTTGATATTCAAAACTTCAGATTAGGCTTATATTTGATATTCAAAATTTCAGATCCGCTGCCATTTAAATCATCATGCATACTAATAGTCTAATATATTAAGTATGTTAGCACCCTTGATTGGAGGATATACCTCTAAGTTCTGCTTGTTAAATAATTTAACGTATGACCATTAAGGTTGTCATTGGTGACCAGTAACCTAACGTAATTATTAATAGGGTTTTAGATTTCCAAAGAAACATGAATCCTTCATGATTGAAACATGGAACCAAAGCACTAAATAACATTGTAAATCAAAGTTCATCAAACCAGTAGAAATAAAGCTTACACCCCGGAGCCGAACCATAAACCATTTTCAGTCAACACCATGAAGGGTACACGGGGCTACAACAATGCAAAGGGTATCGTTACTCAATGTCATTCGTGACAGCGAAGGACACTTACAACAACCAACAGCCAGATGAAGAGAATAGGTACGACTATAACAAGATACAACTTATATCAAATTAAACCATCTTTCCATCTCTCTAGATTTTGTCAAGCTTGTCAGCCCTGACAACAGGATTCTTGTTATTAAACTATTGGATGTATTACCAATGTCAAGTATCTAGTTATTAAACTATATTTTTCCATACCCAAAATAAGGTGCCATAAAGTTATTCTATTTGGTTCAGTCCTACTACAAAGAGTTCTTTTCTAGACTAAAACTATAGTGTCAAGTATCAATTTTAGGGTTTATTGGTTTCCTTCACCTTATTTTATTGAAGCACGGGTAGCACGAAAAGAGTTCTTTTCTAGATTAAAACTAGGGTTTACTCTTATGATTGCATCTATGATAAAATTTGCACCAAAGTCTTAATGATTTAGATATTTCAGTCTTAATAATAATATACCAACTACATCGATCGCAGTTTTTAATTATTGGAAGTTGTAATGTGGAAATATCCAATCCTTCGGGGCTGTCAAGAGATTGAACTAATTCCACAGGAATGGACACGACGTCCAGGAGTGTCATGTGTCCGAAGTGTGCTTAGCAAAAAAATGTTAGTCTTGTTCACCATTTTCAAATCTAATTTTATCTGATTTTTTTTACAGATATGGGAGTTTGTTCAAGGGTCAGCGTGATTCAAGCTCGGGACAATCAAATCCAAAGATGGCTCATCTGTATCGAATGTGAACCTGACACTAAGGTTAGAAATGGAAAAAAGTTGCTCCAAGTTCTGATTAGTATGCAGTTTTAGTATCATGCTGCTGCAATTATAGTGATAAAACTTGAGCACGATATGACATGAAATATTTTAATGATTTTGTGCTGAAAAAACTTGTAGAATTAGAATGATGGGATATTTTTATTGATGAAAAAAGTCTACATATATATAGGAAAGGCTGACCCCTCTCTCTATTATTCTACCCGATGTGGGACTAAAGCTCATTACCTAATATAACGCTTAACATCCTCCCTCAAGCTGGAGCATTATCAATCATGTCCAGCTTGTTACATAAAAATTATATCCGATGACCCAAAAGAGATTTCATGAAGATATCGGCTATCTGATCATCGGTCCTCACATGATGGAACTTTATCATTCCCTTTTTATACTCATCACGGACGAAATGGGCATCAATTTCAATGTGCTTCATCCTTTCATGAAATACAAGATTGGTAGCAATATGCATAGCAGATTGGTTATCACATCACATATCTGCTACTTAGATCCTGCTTCTTCTCCCAGCTCTTGTAGAAGATGCTGCAGATATAATACCTCTGTCGTGCCATGAGCAATGGCTCGATATTCTGCTTCGGAACTTGATCGTGCGATCACACTCTGCTTCTTACTTTTCCATGATACCAAGTTTCCACCAATAAATACCGAATAACCAGACGTAGATCGTCTATCTGTCAGGCTTGCACCCCAGTGAGCATCGGTAAAGCACTCAACATTTGTATGTCCCTGGTTCTCGATGCGAATTTCTTTTCCAGGATTCTGGACTAAATAACGCAAAATTCTGAGAACTGCCTGCCAATGTGGAACTCGTGGAGAAGAAATAAATCTACTCGCGACGGCAAAAGAAATATCTGGACAAGTCATAACCGTCAAGTAGTTGAGTTTTCCAACTATACGACGATATTGATCCGGATTCGTCATTAGTATCCCCTCGTCGGGGAGTAACTTTTCTCCTGAATCCATCGACGACATTGCTCCCTTGGCTTGCATCATTCATGCATCATGTAATATGTCCAGCACATACTTCCTCTGCAACATGACAATGCACTTCTTTCCCTACATGACTTCAACACCCAAGAAGTAGTTTAATGATCCCATATCCTTGGTCTGAAACTGTTCTCCCAGAAACTTCTTCAGTTCTGCAATGCCCTGACTGTCGTCTCCTGTGATTATCATCAACATAAACATCAAGGAGTATTCTTTCCACCGATGTCAGTCTGTAAAATACTGAATGATCATTCTTTGATTGACACATGCCAAACTGAGTGACTACATCTGTAAACCGACCAAATTATGCACGAGGTGATTGTTTGAGACCATAGAGGGCATTCCTCAGATGACACTTTACCCTCCCTTGCAACGAACCCGGGAGGTTGCACCACATATACCACTTCATCAAGGTCCCCATGGAGGAAGACATTCTTGATATCCAGCTGGAGTAGCAGTCAGTCATAGCGAACAACTAAGGCCAAGAGTACGCGCACAGAGGTCATCCTGGCAACTGGGGAGAATGTCTCAAAATAATTCTTACCATAAGTCTGGGAATATCCTTTAGCCACCAGACGTGCCTTTAGTCGATCAAGGATGTATTTTGGTTTCACTTTGATCGTGAACACCCATTTGCAGCCGACAACATGTTTACTAGGCGATAAATTTACCAAGTCCCAAGTATGGTTCTCCCAAAGCTCTTTCATCTCCTCTTCCATAGCAGCACGTCAACCGGGATATTTGAGACCCTCCTCGGCAGAATTGGAAATCTGAATCCCATCAATAGTAGCTATTAAGGACTGAGTATGGCTCGCAAGTCCTTTGTAGTTTTCAACATACAAGGGATGTTCTCGACAGGCACGACGAGGTCGAACTGGTAGAACAGGCGGTGCCGAAAGCGAATACGAATTAGTCGAGCCAGAGGAGGAGGATAACTCTGTGACCATGGGCATTATATGCGACGATCGATCGGGTGATGGTGGTGCTGACTGAATCGGTGTCTGCGGACCGTCGAACTGGAGTATTGGCTCAGTATGGGAGGATAATTTTATTCTGACTAACCGGATAGGAAACCCGGTGATTCTTAGCCAAGCCACATGACTCATAATAAAAAGAAACATCTAAAGATGGGTACATTTTCTAGAGTGTTGGACAGATGGATGTCCTAACTGGCAGTGTAACTTAAAAGGATCAAGTTTCACACCAACATAGGCAACAGAGGAAATTTCGTCAAACATGTACAAGCCTCCAGCCACATCCCCCCTACCGATAGTCCTTCTAGTCTTTAGGTCCTGAAAAACACAACCATCAGGAAAAATATTACTGAGCAGTGCATATCACGAGTAATTCGACTAATTGAGAGTAAGCTGAATGGGTTTTCAGGGGTATGTAATACATAATTTAGTAACAATCCCGAAGAAAGATGGGCAAATCATTTTTTACGTACTGTCAGCGAACCACTATTGGCACATGTAATATTAGACATACGACCAACCGGTACATAGTTTCATATCATACCTGCGTCGTCTGTCAAGGGAGCAGTCAAGGGAGCAGACGCACCAGAATCAAGGATCCATTGCTTTGACTGTATCACACATGCCGCTGAGTACCCTGTTGTGGACCCAAAAGGAGAGGCTTCACCTCGACGTTGAGCTTGAACTCAACAAAGTCTGCATATGCTTCATTAGTCATGTGTACTGATCGGCCGCCAAGATCACGAGTATTTCAGATAACATTGGCGGTAGGAGCTTTAGTACACTGTCACTGAAAATGATCATGTAAACCACAGTTGAAGCAGGTGCGCAGTCGACCTCCATCACGACCGCCAATGCCTCGTCCACAATCACGACCAATATTACGGCCACCAAGTCATCCACCACGACTACCGCAAAATCCAGTACAAGCGGTACCAAGAGCAGATCGATCAGTAGGAGCATCACTTGGAGAGGTCTCGACGACCTTTGTTGTCCGTAGAACACGAAAATGTGCTTCCATTAGAGATGGAACCTCGGCTCCGGCAATGATCTAAGAGCGAGCTGAGTCTGCATCAGGACGGAGAGGCAAGATATGCCATCACATGAAGCTGCTCAAATTGAGTCCTTGCTTCATTGATATCCGTCGTCAGAGGTAATACACGGTCAACTTCATCGACCATAGCCTTAAAAGTCCGGAAGTGGTCCTTATGAGACTTGTCGTCCTGTTCTGCCCGGTAGACGCCGACGACCGAGTCGTAGATACGAGGCAAGTCGTATTTTTTCATCAAACACCGTCGATAGTGTAACACCCGCAACCGCACGGTGCGTTACGCTGAGTCGGATCGAATAAAACAAATGCTGGTTCCATTTGATTTGTTGGATGTTGGGAAGAAGTATTGATTGAGTTGTTTCATGTGCAGATGGCTAGCGGGTTCGATGGAAATCATGTGTTCCTTCAGAGCAGTACTGAGATAGCTGGGTTGGAATGATAATGACATCTTCCTTAGTCCGATCGGTCGGATGATTTGTAGAGCACGGCCTGCTCGCACGGTCATACCAGTTGAGTAGATCGTGCTTGCATCAGACCACGGGTTCAAGGGATTGACCGTATCGGCAGGACAGGATGCTTAACGGGATCAAATACTGTGAGTGGGCTCTTTCCCTTCTCCTCTACTCCTTCATGCCTAATAATATGGAAAACACGTAAAAGGCTTGAACACTTGGGCTAAAACTTGGGATTCACTACACTGAGATGTGCATAGAGTGTACGTCGGTTGCTTGGTAGGATTGTAGCTTGAAATGATTTACCCGTTGGATAGTTGGAGCTAGAGTTAGAATATTACATTTGAGGCAGTTGGTTGAATAATTGAGATTATGCTTGAATGGTTGGAATGATACTTTGAGGCAATAAGAACATTGGGATTCGGGCGAGCGAGCGTGCATCCGTGCACGAGTATCACTTAGTCGCTTTGCCTTGCAAAGCGAGCAGTTGTGGTTCAAAACCGAACAACTACATCGGCGAGGGTGTTGTGCCGCTTGATGGGGCATTGTGCCACGAATGGGGCATTGTGCCACTGAAACGGCATTGTGCCATGGGATTACTTTGAGCATGGGTGTTGTACCATTGGAAACACTGTGTTGAGAAGAGGCATTGTGCCTAAGAAAATAACTTGGATATGGTGCCTTGGACAATATGTTGGAAGAATGGTTATGGATATTTCGGTTGGATATTCGGTTGAACGAGTCTAGGATCGCTTGGTGGGGCGAGAATGTTCGATCCTCTCGTCATACCTACTTGGTGTCTGCATGTCACAGACAACCTGTGTTGCACGGGGTTTGGTCTCCTCGAATGGGAAGGCTCCGGGGCACCGGGACCGTTCGGCCATGGAGGAGACAATTTGGTAACGTGCCTTGGGCACGGTGCCGGCGGTTGGATGCGATCCAGGTGGGTTAGCTACTTAGCGCTGTTTCGAATAGAACCGCATTTGATCAGTCCGATCAACGTCCTTTATGGCTTGGCCCGTGACTTCATATAGATTAGTATTGGTTTGCTTTTCTTTTGTTGGTTTGGCTTTGGTGTAGGCGCGGCCACCTTGCCTCGGCAAGAGTGTGCATTTTGGGATTGGATTGTAAGTATTTTGGTTAAGGATGGATATTGAGGCTTGGTTGATGGTTCGATACGATAGTCGCGTTGCTTGGGTTTGAGCATGATGGTTTGCATGCTAGAATCCTTCGGGTTGTTTATTTAATGCTTGTCGTTTGGTTTGAGTTGAATGCTTGCATGCTTAAACTGCTTTACAGTTTTCCTTAACATGTCATCCCTATGCCATAAAATGAATCTAGGATTCAACTAGAAAGATCACCATATAACTGTTTGCATTCACTATTTTATTTAGTGTCGGCTTAGGCGAGTGGGTTATCCCGCTCACCAGTACGGTTGTGTACTGACCCACGTTTGTGGACAATATTTCAGGTACGCAGGCGTAGTGGCGCTGCTTGGATATACGAGACATGATGTATGAACTGTAAGTACCTTTGTGGGCTAGAGAAAGAGCAAGAGTATTTCATCGTCTCCGTGGCATCGTCTTTGTGGCATTGCCTTCGGGGTATTTCATTTGGACCCTATCGAGAGCTTCGCTGCGTATTACTCTGATGTTGCTTGGTACACAATACTTGACTTCCGCTGCAACTTGGTTGTTTCAATGATAACATTTGGTGTTTGACAACATCGCCTTGTACGAGCGCAACTCCAGACTCGTACGGCATCACGTCCCGATGAGAACGATTGTCCCGCGGGAGAGCTGCAACGTGGTGATTCACGTTCAGCGGGGACTATTGAGCTTGCGGAAGATTGGGGTGTGACAAATTGGTATCAGAGCGCCTGGTTCATTTTCTCGGACTTGGTCCTTCGTTTCATCACAAACTCTAAATAGCTTCCGCGTGTCGTCTAGCTCTTGACTCTACTCGGTGCCGCATTGGATGTTTCATGCAATAAGTCTATATATTGCTGGTTGTGGCTGCATGTTATTCTTGGTTGCGTTGCTTTAGTTGGTTTTCGTAGGATCGCTTAGCCTCGTTAGGCGTTGTTGCATTCGTGCAGCAAGTTGGGTTGCGTTGTTGCATTTGTGCAACAAGTTGAGAGCTGTCGTTGGGTTGGCTTGGCTTGTCATTCTGAGAGATTCTGATTGCCTCAGTGGATCAGTTGGTTGGCAGACGAGATTGGTTATGCGGCATGTTTTGAGTAGAAGCATTGGAATTGAGAACGGATAGTTGTACGAGTTGCTCGTGTGGCGCATCGGTTGAGCAGGTTTGAGTTTGGCTTGAGAATATCAGAATAAGTTTGCACGAGTTGCTCGTACAGCAAATGTGTGGAACAGTTGGGTATTGGGTTGGGTATTGGGTTGGATTACTTAGAAGAGAGATCGTTGCACGGATTGCTCGTGTTGCAAAAGTATTAGACGACTTTGAGAATAGCTGGAAGTATTGAGAATGGAATATAGCACGAGTTGCATCGCAAGATTGATGGAAAAAATTGGATGATGCATTGCCTGAGTTTTGTGTCAGACTCGAGTTGTGAATGGCAGGATCACACATAAGGGATGGTTCGAACGGATCTTGGATCAGTGCAAGGAAATTATAATGCGAGTAGCGACTTGATTCAGAGTGGTATATGGGATACCACATATTGAGCAAGGCATTGAAAATATTTTTGGTTGGACATCAATAGGAATTGCTTGAACGGACTCGAGTAACAGAAATATAAGTTGGTTGGTGCACATCGGCTGAGTTGGGAAGAATGAAAATGGAGCAAGTGAATATTGAGTTGAGCATGAGAAACAAACAGTTGGGATACGCTTGAGCGAGCGATGGGTGAATCGAATAATAGCGAGCATGGACTACGATTTTGGGCAACGTATTTGAGCTGTTGGTTGAGTAATGAAACACGATCTTGGTTTGGAGGGGCAATACGATGGTTTCACTCGGACTGGAAGGATTTTGGATATTGCTGCTCGAGAAGTTGACTCAGGTTTAGCGAAAGTGAAATTTTGGGCGAAATGATGCAACAAGGGTAGACGGATTCTCCGAAAGACGTGGACGAATTGTGGCAACAACTAAAGGCAAAGATTGTGGCGGACAGACTTTTGAAGATAGCTAAATGTGGGAGCAACAATTGAGCAAATCACTGTGCTGTTCGAGAAAGTTGGACGTGCATTATGGAACGCGGCAAATGAATAAGAATTTGGGAGCAAGTCTTTGGTTTCGAGAATCATTGCAAGTGGTAGTGCGAGGAGTCGAACATGGCAGTTCAGAAAATTTGATGGATTCAGGACGGAACGACGGATTGATGGAAGACGGTTTCAACGAGCGCAGTTCTCGAATTATTGGCTTGGATAGATAGCAAGACTCTAGGTGGTTAAGCGGCGTTTGGTTGACAGATCATCAAAGGTAGTGCATGAAATGCTCGGATTTGGAAGTTCGCTCGGATGGAATGCTTAGATTTTGGTTCGGATTTGCAGATGAGATATAGCATGGTTCATAGTAACTGTCCATCGTGATGATTACAATTATCGAGCGTAGCTTCGGGATAGCTGACCCTAGCGACTTGACCGCCAAATCAGAGATTGAATATGGTAGACCCATAGAACGACCCTTGAGGCGGCGTATTTGGAATGCGTCAAGGGCAGATGTGAGTAATGTGTGTTGGAGATTTGGCTTATTGACTTAGTATTGGATTTGAGAGACCCTTGGGATATTCTTCAGCTGAAGATGCAGCCAGAAGATCGAAGCGATGGTGGAAGTAGCCTAGTCAACTGATGAGATTCAGAGTCGCAGATTTTTATCGATGGCATCGCCTCTGACTCATCGTGCCCTGGAAGGGAATAGCATTCATATGAATTGACGACTGTGAAATTAGCTCGTGAAGTTAAAGCAGTGGCTCGTTCAGATCAAATCCTTGTGAATACTGGAAGGGACAGATTTGTCTCAGATTTACAAGATGTCTCGGAACTTAGTCTGGGAAGCGTGCTCGTTCAGAAGACAAAGGTGATATTCTATGCTTCGAGGCAGTGGAAGCAGCGCGAAGAACTATTCCATGCACAACCTAGGAATTATGGTGAGTGTGTCCACGTTAAAATCGTGGCGACACTATCGCTTTGGCGTGGCGGCGAGATCTTCGTGGATCACACGAACCTCAATATAGATATTCACCCAGCGAGGTATTGAGATTGAGGAAGAGGTGTTTGGTTGAGCTGATAAGAGCAAAGTTGATATTTGGGTAAGTCGCCTAGCTGGGGTAGTATCAGTTGAGATGATCGTTCGGTGCATGAGATATATTTGGAGATGCTGCTACTGCGGATTCAGAAATAGCTGGATGGATTGAGTTGGAACACGAACTGATTGAGTCGGTGGAAAATCATCATATTGGGAGTAAGCAAATGAGCAGCCACGAGATATATTTGGAGGTGTTTGCTCAAGCGAATGTGTTGGAATGGAAATCATGATTGGTTCAATTGGGAGTAAGCAAATGGATGCCTCGGACATAAAGATACCCTTATAACTTGTCCAAATTCGCTATCGCAAAGCTCGGCTGAAATGCATGTATTTTAGGGATGCCTTAAATATGTGCACGATCCAAAACTAAGCGATACGAGGAATTCGTATTGAGCTGCAAGGAGGATGTGGGAATTCGTGAAATTTGTACGAGCATTCAGCAGAGCGAGACGCTGAGTCAAAAATCGTGAATATGTGATTTGCATAGAGTAGATCAATGGAATTGGATAACGGCACGTGATAGGAATGAGTACCAGCACGGTTCGTGGACGAACCTGATTCTAAGTGGTATATTATGTAACGCCCGCAACTGCACGATGCGTTACGCTGAGTCGGATCGAATGAAACAAATGCTGGTTTCATTTGATTTGTTGGATGTTGGAAAGAAGTATTGATTGAGTTGTTTCATGTGCAGATGGCTAGCGGGTTCGATGGAAATCAGGTGTTCGTTCAGAGCAGTACTGAGATAGCTGGGTTGGAATGATAATGCCATCTTCCTTAGTCCGATCGGTCGGATGATTTGTAGAGCACGGCTTGCTCGCACGGTCATACCAGTTGAGTAGATCGCACTTGCATCGGACCACGGGTTCAAAGGATTGGCCGTATCGACAGGACATGATGCTTAACGGGATCAAATATTGTGAGTGGGCTCTTTCCCTTCTCCTCTACTCCTTCATGCCTAATAATATAGAAAACACGTAAAAGACTTGAACACTTGGGCTGAAACTTGGGATTCACTACACTGAGGCGTGCATAGAGTGTACGTCAGTTGCTTGGTAGGATTGTAGCTTGAAATGATTCACGCGTTGGATAGTTGGAGCTAGAGTTGGAATATTATATTTGAGGCAGTTGGTTGAATAATTGGGATTATGCTTGGATGGTTGGAATGATACTTTGAGGCAATGAGAACATTGGGATTCGGGCGAGCGAGCGTGCATCCGTGCACGAGTATCACTTGGTCGCTTTGCCTTGCAAAGCGAGCAGTTGTGGTTCGAAACCGAACAACTGCATCGGCGAGGGTGTTGTGCCGCTTGATGGGGCATTGTGCCACGAATGGGGCATTGTGCCACTGAAATGACATTGTGTCATGGGATTGCTTTGAGCATGGGTGTTGCACCATTGGAAACACTGTGTTGAGAAGAGGCATTGTGCCTAAGGAAATAACTTGGATATGGTGCCTTGGGTAATATGTTGGAAGAATGGTTATGGTTGTTTCGGTTGGATATTCGGTTGAACGAGTCTAGGATCGCTTGGTGGGACGAGAATGTTCGATCCTCTCGTCATACCTACTTGGTGTCTGCATGTCACGGACAACCTGTTTTGCACGGGGTTTGGTCTCCTCGAACGGGAAGGCTTCGGGGCACCGGGACCGTTCGACCATGGAGGAGACAATTTGGTAACGTGCCTTGGGGGCGGTGCCGGCGGTTGGATGCGATCCAGGTGGGTTAGCTACTTAGCGCTGTTTCGAATAGAACCGCATTTGATCAGTCCGATCAACGTCCTTTATGGCTTAGCCAGTGACTTCATATAGATTAGTATTGGCTTGCTTTTCTTTTGTTGGTTTGGCTTTCGTGTAGGCGTGGCCACCTTGCCTCGGCAAGAGTGTGCACTTTGGGATTGGATTGTAAGTATTTTGGTTGAGGATGGATATTGAGGCTTGGTTGATGGTTCGATAAGATAGTCGCGTTGCTTGGGTTTGAGCATGATGGTTTGCATGCTAGAATCCTTAGGGTTGCTTATATAATGCTTGTCGTTTGGTTTGAGTTGAATGCTTGCATGCTTAAACTGCTTTACAGTTTTCCTTAACATGTCATCCCTATGCCATGAAATGAATCTAGGATTCAACTAGAAAGATCACCATATAACTGTTTGCATTCACTATTTTATTTAGTGTCGGCTTAGGCGAGTGGGTTACCCCGCTCACCAGTACGGTTGTGTACTGACCCATGTTTGTGGGCAATATTTCAGGTACGCAGGCGTAGTGGCGCTGCTTAGATATATGAGACATGATGTATGAACTTTAAATACCTTTGTGGGCTAGAGAAAGAGCAAGAGTATTTCATCGTCTCCGTGGCATCGCCTTTGTGGCATTGCCTTCGGGGTATTTCATTTGGACCCTATCGCGAGCTTCGCTGCGTATTACTCTGATGTGTGCTTGGTACACAATACTTGACTTCAGCTGCAACTTGGTTGTTTTAATGATAACATTTGGTGTTTGACAACATCGCCTTGTACGAGCGCAACTCCAGGCTCGTACGACATCATGTCCGGATGAGAACGATTGTCCCGCGGGAGAGCTGCAACGTGGTGATTCACGTTCAGCGGGGACTATTGAGCTTGCGGGAGATTGGGGCGTAACAAATTGGTATCAGAGTGCCTGGTTCATTTTCTCGGACTTGGTCTTTCGTTTCATCACAAACTCTAAATAGCTTCCGCGTGTCGTCTAGCTCTTGACTCTACTCGGTGCCGCATTGGATGTTTCATGCAATAAGTCTATATATTGCTGGTTGTGGCTGCATGTTATTCTTGGTTGCGTTACTTTGGTTGGTTTTCGTAGGATCGCTTAGCCTCGTTAGGCGTTGTTGTATTCGTGCAGCAAGTTGGGTTGCGTTGTTGCATTTGTGCAACAAGTTGAGAGCTGTCGTTGGGTTGGCTTGTCATTCTGAGAGATTTTGATTGCCTCAGTGGGTCAGTTGGTTGGCAGACGAGATTGGTTATGCGGCATGTTTTGAGTAGAAGCATTGGAATTGAGAATGGATAGTTGCACGAGTTGCTCGTGTGGCGCATCGGTTGAGCAGGTTTGAGTTTGGCTTGAGAATATCAGAATAAGTTTGCACGAGTTGCTCGTACAACAAATGTGTGGAACAATTGGGTATTGGGTTGGATTACTTAGAAGAGAGATCGTTGCACGGGTTGCTCGTGTTGCAAAAGTATCAGACGGCTTTGAGAATAGCTGGAAGTATTGAGAATGGGATATAGCATGAGTTGCATCGCAAGATTGATGGAAAGAATTGGATGATGCATTGCCTGAGTTTTGTGTCAGACTCGAGTTGTGAATGGCAGGATCACACATAAGGGATGGTTCGAACGGATCTTGGATCAGTGCAAGGAAATTGTAATGCGAGTAGCGACTTGATTCGGAGTGGTATATGGGATACCACATATTGAGCAAGGCATTGAAAATATTTTGGTTGGACATCAATAGGAATTGCCTGAACGGACTCGAGTAACAGAAATATAAGTTGGTTGGTTCATATCGGCTGAGTTGGGAAGAATAAAAATGGAGCAAGTGAATATTGAGTTGAGCATGAGGAACAAACAATTGGGATATGCTTGAGCGAGCGATGGATGAATCGAATGATAGCGAGCATGGACTACGATTTTGGGCAACGCATTTGAGCTGTTGGTTGAGTAATGAAACACGATCTTGGTTTGGAGGGGCAATACGATGGTTTCACTCGGACTGGAAGGATTTTGGATATTGCTGCTCGAGAAGTTGACTCAGGTTTAGCGAAAGTGGAATTTTGGGCAAAATGATGCAACAAGGGTAGACGGATTCTCCGGAAGACGTGGACGAATTGTGGCAACAACTAAAGACAAAGATTGTGGCGGACAGACTTTTGAAGATAGCTAAATGTGGGAGCAACAATTGAGCAAATCACTGTGCTGTTCGAGAAAGTTGGACGTGCATTGTGGAACGCGGCAAATGAATAAGAATTTGGGAGCAAGTCTTTGGTTTCGAGAATCATTGCAAGTGGTAGTGCGAGGAGTCGAACATGGCAGTTCAGAAAATTTGATGGATTCAGGACGGAATGACGGATTGATGGAAGACGGTTTCAACGAGCGCAGTTCTCGAATTGTTGGCTTGGATAGATAGCAAGACTCTAGGTGGTTAAGCGGCGTTTGGTTGACAGATCATCAAAGGTAGTGCATGAAATGCTCGGATTCGGAAGTTCGCTCGGATGGAATGCTTAGATTTTGGTTCGGATTTACAGATGAGATATAGCATGGTTCGTAGTAACTGTCCATCGTGATGATTACAATTATCGAGCGTAGCTTCGGGACAGCTGACCCTAGCGACTTGACCGCCAAATCAGAGATTGAATATGGTAGACCCATAGAACGACCCTTGAGGCGGCGTATTTGGGAATGCGTCAAGGGCAGATATGAGTAATGTGTGTTGGAGATTTGGCTTATTGACTTAGTGTTGGATTTGAGAGACCCTTGGGATATTCTTCAGCTGAAGATGCAGCCAGAAGATCGAAGCGATGGTGGAAGTAGCCTAGTCAACTGATGAGATTCAGAGTCGCAGATTTTTATCGATGGCATCGCCTCTGACTCATCGTGCCCTGGAAGGGAATAGCATTTATATGAATTAACGACTGTGAAACTAGCTCGTGAAGTTAAAGCAGCGGCTCGTTCAGATCAAATCCTTGCGAATACTGGAAGGGACAGATTTGCCTCAGATTTACAAGATGTCTCGGAACTTAGAATGGAAAGCGTGCTCGTTCAGAAGACAAAGGTGATATTCTATGCTTCGAGGCAGTGGAAGCAGCACGAAGAACTATTCCATGCACAACCTAGGAATTATGGCGAGTGTGTCCTCGTTGAAATCGTGGCGACACTATCGCTTTGGCGTGGCGGCGAGATCTTCGTGGATCACACGAACCTCAATATAGATATTCACCCAGCGAGGTATTGAGATTGAGGAAGAGGTGTTTGGTTGAGCTGATAAGAGCAAAGTTGATATTTGGGTAAGTCGCCTAGCTAGGGTAGTATCAGTTGAGATGATCGTTCGGTGCATGAGATATATTTGGAGATGCTGCTACTGTGGATTCAGAAATAGCTGGATGGATTGAGTTGGAACACGAACTGATTGAGTCGGTGGAAAATCATCATATTGGGAGTAAGCAAATGAGCAGCCACGAGATATATTTGGAGGTGTTTGCTCAAGCGAATGTGTTGGAATGGAAATCATGATTGGTTCAATTGGGAGTAAGCAAATGGATGCCTCGGACATAAAGATACCCTTATAACTTGTCCAAATTCGCTATCGCAAAGCTCGGCTGAAATGCATGTATTTTAGGGACGCCTTAAATATGTGCACGATCCAAAACTAAGCGATACGAGGAATTCGTATTGAGCTGCAAGAAGGATGTGGGAATTCGTGAAATTTGTACGAGCATTCAGCAGAGCAAGACGCTGAGTCAAAAATCGTGAATATGTAATTTGCATAGAGTAGTTCTATGGAATTGGATAACGGCACGTGATAGGAATGAGTACCAGCACGGTTCGTGGACGAACCTGATTCTAAGTGGTATATTATGTAACGCCCGCAACTGCACGGTACGTTACGCTGAGTCGGATCGAATGAAATAAATGTTGGTTCCATTTGATTTATTGGATGTTGGGAAGAAGTATTGATTGAGTTGTTTCATGTGCAGATGGCTAGCGGGTTCGATGGAAATCAGGTGTTCGTTCAGAGCAGTACTGAGATAGCTGGGTTGGAATGATAATGCCATCTTTCTTAGTCCAATCAGTCGGATGATTTGTAGAGCACGGCCTGCTCGCAAGGTCATACCAGTTGAGTAGATCGCACTTGCATCGGACCACGGGTTCAAGGGATTAGCTGTATCGGTAGGACATGATGCTTAACGGGATCAAATATTGTGAGTTGGCTCTTTCCCTTCTCCTCTACTCCTTCATGTCTAATAATATGGAAAACACGTAAAAGGCTTGAACACTTGGGCTGAAACTTGGGATTCACTACACTGAGGCGTGCATAGAGTGTACGTCGGTTGCTTGGTAGGATTGTGGCTTGAAATGATTTACGCGTTGGATAGTTGGAGCTAGAGTTGGAATATTACATTTGAGGCAGTTGGTTGAATAATTGGGATTATGCTTGGATGGTTGGAATGATACTTTGAGGCAATGAGAATATTGGGATTCGGGCGAGCGAGAGTGCATCCGTGCACGAGTATCACTTGGTCGCTTTGCCTTGCAAAGCGAGCAGTTGTGGTTCGAAACCGAACAACTGCATCGGCGAGGGTGTTGTGCCGCTTGATGGGGCATTGTGCCACGAATGGGACATTGTGCCACTGAAACGACATTGTGCCATGGGATTGCTTTGAGCATGGGTGTTGCACCATTGAAAACACTGTGTTGAGAAGAGGCATTGTGCCTAAGGAAATAACTTGGATATGGTGCCTTGGGCAATATGTTGGAAGAATGGTTATGGATGTTTCGGTTGGATATTCGGTTGAACGAGTCTAGGATCGCTTGGTGGGGCGAGAATGTTCGATCCTCTCGTCATACCTACTTGGTGTCTGCATGTCACGGACAACCTGTGTTGCACGGGGTTTGGTCTCCTCGAACGGGAAGGCTCCGGGGCACCGGGACCGTTCGGCCATGGAGGAGACAATTTGGTAACGTGCCTTGGGCGCGGTGCCGGCGGTTGGATGCGATCTAGGTGGGTTAGCTACTTAGAGCTGTTTCGAATAGAACCACATTTGATCAGTCCGATCAACGTCCTTTATGGCTTGGCCAGTGACTTCATATAGATTAGTATTGGCTTGCTTTTCTTTTGTTGGTTTGGCTTTCGTGTAGGCGCGGCCACCTTGCCTCGAAAAGAGTGTGCACTTTGGGATTGGATTGTAAGTATTTTGGTTGAGGATGGATATTGAGGCTTGGTTGATGGTTCGATACGATAGTCGCGTTGCTTGGGTTTGAGCATGATGGTTTGCA
This sequence comes from Iris macrosiphon, assembly GCA_036927795.1. Taxonomy (NCBI): domain Eukaryota; kingdom Viridiplantae; phylum Streptophyta; class Magnoliopsida; order Asparagales; family Iridaceae; genus Iris; species Iris macrosiphon. Next base: position 109,808,562 of record JAYESA010000002.1, read on the forward strand.
TGCTAGAATCCTTCGGGTTGCTTATATAATGCTTGTCGTTTGGTTTGAGTTGAATGCTTGCATGCTTAAACTGCTTTACAGTTTTCCTTAACATGTCATCCCTATACCATGAAATGAATCTAGGATTCAACTAGAAAGATCATATAACTGTTTGCATTCACTATTTTACTTAGTATCGGCTTAGGCGAGTGGGTTACCCCGCTCACCAGTACGGTTGTGTACTGACCTATGTTTGTGGGCAATATTTCAGGTATGCAGGCGTAGTGGCGCTGCTTGGATATACGAGACATGATGTATGAACTGTAAGTACCTTTGTGGGCTAGAGAAAGAGCAAGAGTATTTCATCGTCTCCGTGGAATCGCCTTTGTGGCATTGCCTTCGGGGCATTTCATTTGGACTCTATCGAGAGCTTCGCTGCGTATTACTCTGATGTGTGCTTGGTACACAATACTTGACTTCCGCTGCAACTTGGTTGTTTCAATGATAACATTTGGTGTTTGACAACATCGCCTTGTACGAACTCAACTCAAGGCTCGTACGGCATCACGTCCCGATGAGAACGATTGTCCCGCGGGAGAGCTGCAACGTAGTGATTCACGTTCAGCGGGGACTATTGAGCTTGCGGGAGATTGGGGCATGACAGATAGGACCTCCCATAACTCCTTTACTGTGTCCGTGTTCTGAACCATGTCCTCCACCGATTGTTCCATTGAGTTCATCAACTGTGTAAACAGTCGACTATCATTCGGCTCACACTGCTCAAATGTAGGATCAGTCATCTCCGGAGGGTTGTCAGTCAGATGTTTGGACAACCGCATTCTCCGAAGTGTTTCCTCATCCTTCTTCCGCCATATTGAGTAGCCATCTGGTCCGTCCAACCGTCGATCGACGAGTCGAATCGAAAAAATCGTCGTGTCGATGCCCGTTGGTCCCGCCTATGCGTTTTCGACACCGGTAGTAGTAGCACTGCTAGTCGCATCAATGTTAGTTATCCTGCTCTTTGATTCGACCGTCGCTGGATCTACCCAACCCCAATAATCACATCAATTTTACCGATGCGCTATCAACGTGGCCAGAATCGGCACACGCATGGAAAGTAGAGATCGTATGGGGAATCACACAAGGCAGGACACATAAGTAACCCAGATCACTCCCTGTGTAGATTGATCTCCCTGTGTAGATCCTGATGTGGATATTGGGGTAGGACGGAAACAAAGATCCACGTAAACAAGCCACTTGTCTACTCTTTGTTAACTCATGAAGTCGTAATATAGGAACAGAGGTTGTGCAAACAAATTATTGTCTACCCTCTGGCTTCGATATACTCTCCTGAAGTTGTAATCTAGGAACAGAGGTTGTGCAAACAAATTAGTGTCTACCCTCTGGCTTCGATATATGATTTTTTTTATTAGGGTTTAGACAGGAAGAAGGGGCGACGACTGCATGTTAGGGTTAGGATTTTGGGCTGGAGGCAGATGAGGTGGTGGCCTGGGGGGGTGGGGGCCTGGACAAGAGGGGCGACAGCAGGTCGGAAGGGGGGGGCAGGTGGGGGGTCAGGCAGCAGGTCGGAGGCGGTGCAGGGGGGCAGGTCAGAGGCGGGGAGGGTAGAGCAGCAGGGTGGCGAGGGAGGCGGGCGGAGTCGTAGGGTGGTGGCGGCCAGGGGCGGGGAAGCAGCGGGTGGGGAGGCAGCAGGGACCGGAGGAGAGGAGGTGGGTTGGTTATGGCTCTGATACCATGTAGAATTAGAATGATGGAATATTTTCATTGATAAAAAAAGACTACATATATATATGAGATATGAGAGGCTGACCCCTCTCTCTATTATTCTATCCGATGTGGGACTAAAGCTCACTACATAATATAGCACTTAACAAAACTTATTGGCCTCCAAACATACAATATACGCAAGTAAAAACTATTTTTCAAGCAGCTGGCAACCACACATAACTAGGGACCTTATGATCTCTATTGTATCAGAAATATCAAGGAGATTATATGAATTTGGAACCTACTTTCTACGAATTTGATTATTCACTTGAAAATGTTTCAGGTTCTATTCCTTCAGGCTTCAAACTTGACATCTGAAGATCTTACATTAAATATTCTTGTTCCAATATCGTCTAATTCCTTCCCTTTAGTACTGCCCTTAAGTCCTCCCCCTAGAGGCTCCTTAGTTGGGTTTCCTGAAATAACAGGGAGGACAGGTGGGGTGCAGAGGGTCACCTCAATGCCTGTCGAAAGAGAAAGTCACAAAGATATTGGTGGCACTGGCAAAAGGTCCATTTCTTTTGCACAACGAAATGTTGCAACCTCCGATATAATGCGAAGTTCTGTTTCTGGATGATATTTGTGGTTTCAGAGTACAGTGCCTCTACGGTAAAGTCTTGCTCCTTCTAGTCGATTTATATAACTTTGAGATAGGCATTCAATAATCTAATTTCATCCCTCTGGTCATTTTAGATGTGTTCTAGCATGTTCGAGTGCTACAGTCAAGCTAGAGTTACTTCCATTGACTGAAGGGATAATTTTGCTTGATACTCTACAAGTAGTTGTTTAAGAGAAGAGTATGATTCTGATATTTCTGAGATCTTATATGTTTAACAGTAATTTATATTGTTCATCAGAGCACAAGATTTGCACAAATTTTGGCAAGTCGATTTAGTTACTATGCCCAAGTTATGTTTGCTAGGAAACTCTATTTTGCAATCATAGGCAAGTAATTTGCTATTTTGGTTCAAGATCATCTTAGTTTACTTCATGTTTGATTATTGGTTTGTTGAATATGATCTGATATTACTCAATCTTTGTCAATTATGATAGATGCCTTGGAGATTGATTATAGATCATGTAAATTTTCCAGGTACATGGAGGTTCATTACTAGTGATGCTGAGAACTCACTGACCAAACGTATAGTATTTGTTCTCAATTAATTTTCTACTGCCTCCTCTCATTTTGCAGTTCTATGAATGAGATAAATACAGAATTATCAAATAAGAAGTGTTATTTTTAGTACATGATTCTCCTTTTGTTTTTAGGACCTTATTTACTGTATTAATACTCGTTGTTTTTTCTGTTATCATCATCTAGTCATTTATTATTCTATTTTCAGGGAATTTGATCCTCCTTTTACTGATATGACTGCTAGGGTAGCTGAGGATGTAAGATGCTTATAAGTTGAACCTTACTTTTTTTTACAGGTTCCTCGTGACAGAAAACCACTTTTGCCCATTTAATGTGGTTCTCAAGGCATGATCCGGATAAGGACACTAGGAAATAGTATTAGTAGGACACTTACATATTTATGTAATAGACTTTGTTCGTCTTAAACAAATTGAATCCTATATTCTTGTGAACATGGATGGTTTTTGTCAATTATTTGTGAACATGGTTGGTTTTGGTAAATCATCTGAAAAATAATATATATATATATATATATATATATATATATATATATATATATATGGAACGGATCAAAAGATCCGCTTCCGAAGTCCCGTCTCCTTGTCTCCTTGCACGACGCTTGGAGCCCCCGCAATCCAACGGTTGGGAGCGACGGGCTCCAGGAGCGGGGCTCCAGATCCGCTTCCATATATATATATATATATATATATATATATATAAAAGACATTTAAAATTTGTCGTTAAAATTGGTTTACATGATATATAAAAAGTGCCATGAATAATATTCATGACATTTATTAATTGTCATTGAGTGATTTTAGATTATATTTCTAAGGTGTCGTAATTTCGACGACACTAATCAGCTATCATTGAAACATTACTAAAGTATCGTGAATAAAATATTTATCCTCTTTTTAGATGACACATAAAAGGTGTCGTGAAAAATATCAATGATATTTATTAAATGTCATAGAATGTTTTAAATGACATCTACCAAGTGTTGTAATTTTGACGACATTTATGAACTGTCATTGAAACATGCTAAGATGACACAAGTAAAGTGCCGTGGAATAAACATTACACGACATTTAGAAAATGTCATCGTAAAGATATTATATGACACTTACAGAGTGTTGTTGAAAGTTAAAAACTTTCTATGACACCCCCTCTAGACAGACCCAAAAAAGTGTCGTGGAAAGTAATAATGACAATTTTTGAGTGTCGTTAAAACACTTTTTTGTTGTAGTGTTTAATACACCGTCAAATTTTTAGGTTTTCTTGTCGGTGAAATAAGAACTTCAAAAAATCCATTGGCCTCACCACTATTCTCATGTAGGACCCAAGTCTAAGGAGAATCTATCTTTCATTAGATGAGAAATTGGCTTAACTTAATTGGACTTAATTTATTAAAGTGATGGAGAGTATATATGTATAAGTAAGGATGTTATCGTCTTATGTTTTTACAATGTGAGATTAAAAGTAAGAGCAAAACTAGCTAGAAAGGCTTTAGGCCATACATATAATAGACAAGAAACTATCTTCTACACTTTTTTGTATGCTACATCGTAGATGTCGAGAGCATCAAGCTTAGGCAGAAACTAAAGATAAAGTAGGTGAGGTAAGTCCTTGGTGAGAATGTCAGTGATATGTGGCATAGTAGGAACAAGATGGAGCTGAAACTCACTAAACTTGACTTTCACCCGATTAAAGTAGAATTCATCCATAATGCGGTACACTCATGGAACACTAAGTTTTTCTCAATACCAGCCTAGTTATCATAATAGAGAACTGCTGAAGAAGAAGTAACACCAAGATCAGTAAACAAACTTTTCAACCAAGTCCAGCTTTAAAACCACATGGTCCATTGAGCGATAATCAACTTCAACAAAAGATCGTGCAACAACAATCTGCTTCTTGCTATGTTAAGTCCCAAGATTTCCTCCAGAGTAAGTATAGAAGTCAATTGTAGAACGATGGTCAACCACTTAACCCCGCATAATCGACATTGCCATAAGAGGTCAGGGAGAGTGAAGAAGAAGGTTGATAGATGATACCCTAGCCACAAGATTTTTTAGGTAGCGAATAATACGCTCAACAACCAAAAGATAAGACACCCGAGGAGAATGTATGTCTTACAATACTCACTACAAAGGAAATATATGAACGAGAGACACTCAAATATATCAGCTTCCCAACAAGACATAGATAGTAATCAGGATTCGGTAGCTGCAAATCGGATGCAAAACCAAGATAAGAGAGCTTAAAATTCACATCCATAAAAATATCAACTAACTTAAGCCCCAATAACCAACATAATGTCGAAGATCTATATAATACTTCCTCTGGGATTAAATAAGAGAATTATCACGTTGAGCAACCTCGATTCCCAAAATATAACGAAGAAGACCAAAAAATGTGGTATACAAATGAGAGAATAGATATTCTTTAATCATAGAAACCTAGATAATATCAATACCAGTAATAAGAATATTGTTAGCATAAACCAATAAGAGAGTCATCGTCCCATGTTGTCGACGATGAATAAATAAAGATAATTCAACAGTGTTCTGATTAAACCTAATCACTTGAACCACCTGACTAAGTTTTTCCAACAGGGCACGAGGAAACTTCTTGTGTCACACCCCATAACTAGAATAATAGAGAACGTGAACGGACTTAAAATCACATACGCCATACGAAGTACTCTAGTACCTCGTATAACAGTTACAATTATCTAAAGAAGTGGGGGGGGGGTCAATCTATCATGCTACTACTATTATTCTTAGGTCAGACAAATCCATATACAAGAATATATCATATAAGAAAAACAGTATGGCATCACAAATGCTATATCGTATATGATAGTGAAGCTAGCATATGGAACTACTATATTAGCATAAAAGAATAATAATAATATACATGATTATACAACTATCCAAGGTCTAGAATATACAATCATGTAGTCCTTAAATAGAAAGAACATGCTCCCAAATTCGAGGGCTAATACTTGCCCTACGATAAATGCCACATAAGATATACTTATAAGGCTAGTGAAGGAAGAAATAAAATATACTCGCCCTACGCAGGCGTAATCTTCTAAGCGCGGGCCATCCTATAAAAGCGTCGATAAATTCTCTGCTTTGTTATGAGATTTAGTCATGCAAAACCAATAGGGTCAACACCAGATAATAAGTACCACAAAGAAAGCCCAATAAGAAAGCAGAAAAAAAAAACACGAGCAAAGAAACTCCAGATAAATGAAACAAACATATATGAAAGTTAGATGGATTATCAGAATGGGCGTAGTATGTCCTAAGAGCAAGAACCCAACTCTACACGAAACAAGGACAAGAGTGCAAGGACCATCCCTAGCTAGAACGACCCACCCTATACCGTTCAAAGACATAGCACAAAACAACGAACCATATAGAAATTCATGCGCTACCAACGCACTATCTTGAGAGCTTTGAACAGAAAGTAAAGTTTGCATATATATATATAGTAAAATAAGGCAAGAGGGAAATGTGGTACAAATGCATATCCTCAAAATAAAAGATTGAATATAATTATTGAAGGAAAAGGCATGAAATAAAAGTACATCTATATGCTAGCACAATAGGATAGACATGCAAGCAAGAAATTACGGCCAAACAATACCTACGTCTTACTTTTATTAACTATCCATTTTCAAGCAAAGAAGAATGCCATGGCAGTTGTGTGTGTGGGGTGTGTGTGGGGGGGGGGGGTCACGCCCCGGTCCCGCAGGGGGCCGATCGTCCTCGCTTGGTCCCTACGGAACCGATCGTCCTCGCACGGACATGATGCCGTGCAAGCCTAAAGTGCGCTTGCACAAGGCCAAAGCTTTGAAAAAGGGCAAGTAAGTTATTCAAGACAGGAGCAGCGGCACATGTATTACAGAAAAGTAAAGAACACAATGACATATGAAAACAAGCTCTTTATTGATAATCAGTGTTACAAGCGACGGTTGGCCGAGGTTACAAATCGCTCAAGCACTCTCTTTCTCTCGATTACAATGACACTGTTCCATACATTATGTCCCTCTATTCAAAAGCAGCTCAAAGTAATCTCGATACGGCTCAAGGCGTCGACTCCAGATTTTCGGTTCCTTAGGATGAGGCACGGCTATCGCTTCCTCGGACGATCCAACACCTGAGAACAAGCAAACTGTTGGTGGGTCGGCACTTTGGAGAAAGTACTGGTGAGTATAAAATCAACTGAACAGAAGTAACACCCCCTGAAACCCACACTAAGTAAGCATGTAGCAAAATATTACATTACTAGTGATCTTGCTACTTTTACCTATGTTCATTTCATACAGCTCAGGATTATAGTTGTAGAAGCATGAAAAATACGCTGCAGAATTATACGCAGTATGCATAAAACCCGCGAAAAGCAGAGTTTCAGTACTGTGTGGCGTAAGACATGACTTCAGAGCCATTGGCGTACAGTAGAGCTTCATCGCTAGTACAACGTAAAACATAGCTCCAGAACAACCCGCGTAATGCAGTATTTCCATACTGCTTTAGCGTAAAAAGGTTGTTACATTGCCACTTTGGCGTAAAACCTGTTCGCTTTTAATGCAGTGGGAAGTTGTACGAGGAACTCTTCGTATTCCTCGAACGAACCTGTCAGATCATGTAGTGAATCTGGCTCCTGACAAAGAGTACATCACGATGACCGAGAGGACGGCTGTAATAATAATTCTGCACAGAGACCCAGATCGTCGTTTAGTGACATTTCCTTGATATGAATTATTTTTACGCATTCAAAGGAATACGCTGCCTAGTTTTACACAGGCAGATGTGAGCTTTTACGCTCAGCAGGAGACGGAACGAACCGCCACGTCAAAAGCTGCTCTTCGTACAGAGCTCGAGGCACGTCTCTGCAGTTAATGCGCGTGATGGGGGCAGATCTCTGCATTTAATGCACGAGATTTGGTTCTACTTTCAAAGACTGGATGAGCCATAATTATGAGTAATACGTCCACATCAGCACCACTGCATATTATGCCATCAGGCTATTTTTAGCTATAGGAGCACGCTGTACGTTATCTCCTCGAAATACGTCGACCTGGCTATTTTCAGCTATCGGAGCACACCGTATGCTATCTTCTCGGAATACGCCAACTCAGGCTATATTTGCATTGGTGCGTGATAAGGCTATTTGGTCCAGAATACGCTCAAGACCTCAGTCAAGCAAGGATAATCGGCTGTCCTTATGCTAGCTACCTATCCATACAGCATCAGGCTTCTACGCCTACTGGGTTTCTACGCCTACTTGGCTTCTACGCCAACTTGACAACTACTTGGCTTCTACGCCAACTTGACAACTATTTGGCTTCTACGCCATGGTGATAGTCATTGGCTTCTACGTCAACCTTTTCTACGCGAGGGGCAGTTACCTACGTGGCTTGCATGCCATGATCTTCGCAGCAGTTATACGCGTTACCTCATAATGGGACACGCGTCACACGCGATTCAGAAGATCATTTATACGTGGGTGGCAGTTATTATAACCGCAGCGTAAAAAGTGCCATACTCTCCACTGTTCGGCTTCTACGCCGACTGGACGGTTACTGTCACTAAACTTTATAAATAGAGACCTCCGTCCACGGAGGTCCGAGGTCAAAAATTGATTTTTGAGAGAGAAGAATCCAGAGCACAGACAGAGAGTAGTGATCGATGATTTTGGCATCGAGCATCCACTCCCCCTTGCAATCTTTGAAGCTTCTCATTCTTCTACATCACTTCTTCATCATCGTGTAGTCCAAGGGACAAAGTGATCGACCGCAGATCATACTCCTATAGCAATATTTACCCAGATTAAATTTTTGTACTTAATATCCTTGTATAGGATTAATTGTACTTCTTTTTCTTGTTTATAAACCAAAGAAAGGGTTTCGTATAAACCTAATTTTATTTCTTTCGTTTATTATCAAACACAAGATGGCGACTCTGTTGGGGACTACTTTCTTATCTGACGAGAAAGCAATTGCTCAACACGATGCAGTATCAGTAGGATCAATGAAGAAGACCTTGGTCGTCCAATTCGACCAGTCAGCCTACGAAGACATGCTTCGAGCAGGGGGTAGCTCTTATTCCTTCTTTGTCCAAGACAATAGGAAATTGCATAAGGTGTGGATGCCCCGGACATCCCCTACCATTCCTGCCGACTCTCTGGTTTCTCCGACCAGCAAGGTTGTAGCTTCGCAACCTGCGTGCCCCGCGCGTAAAACTCTGTCTCCCGTCTGTGATGTGGCAGACAAAACTTCTGGCAATGCCTCAGTGCTAGTCCAGAAGTCTACTCCGTACTCGGCGCGTAAAACTCTGTCTCCTGTCTGTGACGTGGCAGACAAAGCTTCTGGCAATGCCTCAGTGCTAGTCCAGAAGTCTACTCCGTACTCGGCGCATAAAACTCTGTCTCCCGTCTGTGACGTGGCAGACAAAGCTTCTGGTTATGCCTCAGTGCTAATCCAGAAGTCTGCTCCGCGCCCTGGGCATAAAATTTATTCTCCCGTCTGTGACGTGGCAGGCAAAATTTCTGATAATGCCTCAGCGCCAATTCAGAAATTCCAAACGTGCTCCGCGCTTAAAAATGCATCTTCCCTCCGTGGAAAAGTAGATGGTCCTTGCAAACACCGCAAGGGGAAACAAGTGGCAGATTTTCTAACCTCTCGGCCTTTACGACATCAAGAGAAGAATCTGCCCGCCCTCCAGATTACGCGAGAAGCTGATGGCCGATTGAGGACTTTCTCAGTTTTACGCCAGCCTGAGCAAAATTCTAGACTACGCCAGGCCAAGCCCCTCAGCGTAAAAGAAGACACAGTTTATGGATAGACACACTCCTCGGGGATAATCTGCTACTCATATAGCTGAACTGCTGTATACGGGTGGCAGGGGGAGAGTTATGGTTCCCAATATCCGCATTCCAATTGATGTAAACAAGAAGAACAAGCTTTCTTCTTCTTCTTCTGTTAATCCTCCTGACTTGCGTGAATTTCTGATCCAGAAGCGCAAAGATAGGGTATCTTCCAATATGTCTATTACGCCCCCTAGGGAGCACTGTTGACCATGTTGACCCTAAGAACTTGTGAATTGCCTGCCTTGCGTACATTAACGCACTGGCTTAGACACCTGTCAGCTGACTGTCTGATTGTGTACAACACTTGAAGGTGTGACCCTGCGTAATTCAACGCATAATTGACCGTGTTAGATGACTAGTGTTACCCCTAGTATACCCCCTGAGTCCCGTGTAAATATGGTTGTGTATGTGCTAGTGTAATGACTAATAATTTTATTGTATTATATCATATGTACATAGGATATTGGATTTGTTCTGCGCGACTTCTGGAGCAGGTTATTGGTACATTGCAGCTTCCTTGCCAGACAAGTATACCTTGCTATTGTATTGTTATTTATATTCCATATGTTGTATGCATCTTTATTTTCTGTCTTCAGTTCATATATTTTAACTGTTATATAAAATGCGCGCGATGGTGTCGTCGCGATATGTTTTATTATGTATTGCATTGACCTTGTTTATGAGACTACCCCATTATCATGTAGCATCACTAGGTTCATTGGCCGTGACACAGTTGTTACACGAGTTGTGAGTCTCATGTAGATCACGGACTTGCGTGCAGGGTTTGGCCTCCTATACGTGTGGGCCGTGTGTTAGGAATAACTGCTGTTAGAAATTTTGCATGCTAGTAGACTTAGCAGTTATTAGAGGTCTATGGACATAGCATATTGTAGTATGGTGGACCCATCATTGTCCTTGTTTGGTTGCAGGATTGGGCTAGGGTACTAAGAATAGGCTATGAACCAAATTGTGTCATGGATGTGACATGCTTAGAGCATGGGATGGGGAGAACAACAAGTACCGCATTTGAGCTCCTTTGCACTTTTTTTTCTGTGCGCCCGGATTCTTCGCCGGAGATACGGGTGTTGTGGACCCCTATACTACTTGGCGAGCCTCCGCCGTTCAAAAGACGACGTGCCTTTGAGGCCCCTAGTTCTCCAAGAGAGTCATGCCAATCCCAGTTTTCAGCCAGATAGCTCACTTGTGGGGAAAGTTGTTCTTAATTGCATTCACTTAGACGGTTAGGCGACCCCTTTGAATATTTATTTTAGTACTTTATTGGCATGTGTTTAAGTATCTTGTTATGTCCCTCTGAGGACCTGGTCCCCTGCCAGGTGTATCTGTTCTTGAGTATTTGTAGGAGCGCAGATTCGTATGGTTACATATGTTTCGAGGATGTCTTCTCTTCGAGCCCGTGATTGATAACTGGTATTCTTATATTGTGTTTATTGTGTTGTACTTATATTGTATTTGTCTTTATATTCGAGTTGGTAGTGGATTTGTTTCCATCCAACTATCATCCTTAGATACTTATATTGAGATCTAGTTTCATAGATATTGGTAATTATTTGTATTTGATTTTCTGTGGAGGAGATTTAGATTATACCCTGTGACTTGTGATAGATTTATACCACATGTGGATTGATATTTATATTACAACGTACGTATGGATTTGGTTTCCATATATTGGAGTTGCCATATCCATGCGGCTGGCATGCTTACGTGTCCTAGTCCTACGCATTTTTGGGACTGGGGCATGACAGAAGTGGCTGCAATAATCCTGCAGTCCTCTGATGTTCAGCCTTGACTTGCTGACAAACTAAACATTTCACCACGAATCTTGCAATTTCTCTCTTCATCTTATGCCACCAGAAATGCTATCTTAAGTCTCGATACATCTTCGTACCCCCGGGATGAATAGAATAAATCGAGCTATGTGCCTCGGTCATCAACTCTTGGCGTAGCTCGCCACTCGGAACATATAGGCGATCTCCACACCTCAACGTTCCTTCTTCATGAATCCTGAGTCCCGTCTGCATGCCGGCCTCTGTCCTCTCTCGTAGACATCAAAATCTCGTATCTGTTGGCAGGGCTGCCCTGATCCTCTCAATCAGGGTAGACTGAACCTCGAGGCTGGCCATCTGTCCATCCATGCCTAGCAATACGATCTCTATCCCAAGCTCCTGGAGATCCTTTAGCAATTGCCGCTGCATCGTCAAAAAGTATGCCATGGGCTTCCTGCTTAAGGCATCTGCTACGACATTCGCCTTGCCAGGGTGGTATTGTAACTCAATGTCATAATCTGTCATCAACTCTAGCCAGCGTCTCTGCCTCATGTTGAGCTCTTCTGCGTGTAGACGTACTTCAGGCTTTTATGATCTGTGTATGTCTTAACACGCTCACCATAAAGGTAATATCTCCATAGCTTTAGTGTAAATATCACTGCAGCTAGCTCCAAGTCGTGCGTCGGATAGTTCTTCTCATGAACTCTCAGCTGTCTCGATGCGTAGGCTATCACCTTGCCGTGTTGCATTAGCACACATCCTAATCCGCTCCCAGACGCATCACTATACACTACAAATCCTCCTGATCCTGAAGGTAGTGTCAAAATCGGTGCTGATGTCAGACGCTTCTTCAGCTCATCGAAAGCCGCCTGACATTCGTTGGTCCAGATAAACTCCTCGCCTTTACGCGTCAGTTGCATCATAGGCGCAGCTATCCTCGAGAAGTTTTCCACGAACCTCCGATAATACCCGGCAAGTCCGAGGAAACTCCTAACCTCTGTAACTGATGTAGGGGTAGGCCATGTCTCAACTACAACTATCTTCTCCGGGTCAACTGATAGTCCATCTTCGGTGATTATGTGCCCCAGAAATGGTACTCTATCCAAGCAGAACTCATATTTGCTGAGTTTGGCGTACAGCGTCTCATGTCTCAGCGTCTCCAACACGATCCTGAGATGCCTCTCATGCTCCTCCTGGCTCTTGGAATATACCAGGATGTCATCTATAAATACCACCACGAACTTATCTAAGTACTGGTGAAAGACGTTGTTCATCAAACACATAAATACAGTTGGTGCGTTGGTTAAACCATACGACATGACTAAAAACTCATAGTGGCCATACTTCGTCCGAAAGGCCGTCTTCTGGATGTCCTCTCTCCGTACCTTGATCTGATGATAACCGGATCTGAGATCGATCTTCGAGAATACACAAGCACCGCTAAGTTGATCAAACAAATCATCGATGTGCGGCAGTGGATACTTGTTCTTTATCGTTACAACATTTAGCGCCCTGTAATCGATACACAGGCGTACCGTCCCATCCTTCTTCGGTACAAACAGAATGGGTGCTCCCCATGGAGATACACTAGCCCGTATGAAACCCTTATCTAAGAGATCATCTACTTGGACTTTCAACTCAACCAACTCCTTCGGTGCTAGTCTATAAACGGAGGAAGTAACTGGCTCGGCTCCTGGAGTCAACTCTATAGTGAACTCAATCTCTCTGTCAGGTGGCAGTCCTGGGAGATCCTCTGGAAATACATCTTCAAACTCTGCTATAAAGTGAGGGTACATCGGTTCACTTTCTGCAATGTGTGTCGCTAGGGTAGGTTGGACACCATACTCTTGGGCTCCCCGAAGAAACTCAAACTCTGGGTGATCTGGAGGTCTAAAGATGACACAACCACGATGGCAATCTAGCGTTGCGTGGTATTGGCTCAACCAATCTATGCCTAGGACAATGTCATAGTCCGGCATGGAGAAAACCAAAAATCGGGCATGCATCTCTCGCCCGCAGACAACTACTGAACATAATCTACAAGTGTCGCTAACATGTACTATTCCACTTCCCGTAAGGATCCTTTTGACCTTCGAAAGGGGTGCGGTGGTTATTCTATGGGTAGCCACGAAACTAGCAGCTATAAAAGAGTGTGTGGCACCAGAATCAAATATGACTAATGCTGGTAATGAAGCTACTAAGATAGTACCTACAATCACTTCTCCGGCTGTCTCTGCCTCCTCTATAGTCATAGCGTAGGCCTGTCCCTGTCTCGGTGCCGGTGCCCTCGGCTGATGTCGATCCTGGTGGAACTAACCTGCCTATGGGACCAAGGGTGGCCTCCTCTGGTTTTCCCCTAGTGCTGGTGGTCGCTGTGCTCCAGCTCCTGCGGAAGGCGGCCTCGGTCCTGGAGGCTGCTGATAAGGTCTCGGCGCTGGCAGGGTTGGCCGATGAACCATCTGTACTGGATCTCTCTGTTCAGGGCAATCTCGGATGGCATGCTGGCCCGATCCACATCTCAAACATACGCCCAGTCTCCGTCGACAGTCCCTCATCAAATGTCCCCTCTTGCCGCAGAAATGGCATATGGGAATGACAGCTCCCTGCTGTGGTGCTGCCCTCTACTGCTGCTTTTGTACTAGAGGACGCTTCGCAGGTCCTCCCTGCGAGGCTCGGACTGCTGATGACGACGCATAGGAGCGCTTTCGGCTGGCCTCTATCTTGTTGATGCGGTCCTGGCGTCGTACCGCAAGTAGTACCTCGGAGTAAGAGGTGGGGGCTATGGACCCGATAAACCTCTGGGTCTCGAAACTCAGGCCCTCATAAAACTTCTCGGCCTTTGCTTCCTCAGTGGGGATCAGGTATGGTGCAAATCTGCTCAGGCAGAGGAACTCTGCATTGTATTCCTCTACAGTCATACTTCCCTGCCTGAGGTTCTGAAATCTGTCCCGAAGCTCTGCTCGGGCAGTAGAGAGTATGTACATCTCCTGGAAGAGCCTAGAGAACTCTTCCCATGTGGCACGATCTGGTCCCAAATGCTGCTCCTCGGAAAGCCACCAGTGATGCGCGTTGCCAGTGAGCTGCATCCTGACGGCCGTCATCCAACGGTGTCGGGGGAGGTCGGTAGCCTCTAGCTGGTGTTGAATGCTGGTGAGCCAAGCGTGGACCTCTGTCGGCTCCTCTGTGCCCGCAAAAGGTTGCGGCATCAAACGACGAAAGTCTATGACAGACCCCCGTGTCGGCTCGTATGTTGGTGGTGACGCCTGCCCCAAGGCCGTCACGATGCTCTCTCTCAGGGTCTCAGCCTGGCGCTGCTGGGCCTGGCGCTGCTGAGCCTGCTGCTGGACCTGCTGCTGGGCCTGCATTATCGCATACATCATCTGGAACATCTGTGTTCCATCCATCGGTTGCCCTATGGGGAATGGCATAAAGGGCATCTGGGGCGGGAATGGTGGAGCAGGTGGTAGCTGCTGCTCCTCCTGACTCGGATCCTCTGATTCTCAGGTCCTGTCTGATGCGGAGTCTGATGCCCGTCTAAAGGCACCTCGGGCTGTCCTGATGACTGCCCTACGGGAGCTTGAGTCAGCAGAAGGACCTGCTCCAGTTCTGGTTCTCCGGATGATCCTGCGTCTCGGGAAACGTCGCCAGGCTGCGCGACGCATCCACTGCGGAGATTCATAACTCTGAAAAGAAGTCATGACTGCGATCACGTTTGAGGAAAATAAACAAGATATAATTTGGTAAATGATATCGAGATAGAGGTGTCATGTGAAGGTTTCAAACTTTGCAGATAAGATTTCTAACTCTATTCCTAATTTGCAGGCTCGCTTGGCACAGTCAGGTGACCAAGACGATTTAAATCGGACCTGCATGGGCCACCATAAAAACCTTGTCATGCCCCGGTTCCATGGATAAGGAACCGAGACACATGGCAATGGCCAGCAGCGTACTTCGACGGGCATCCCAATCTAATGGGCCCGTCGGAGTACACTTAAGCTGTAAAGTACAATGAATAACCCAACACATAACACATAATAGTAACTCTAAATCTCATCCACAGGCAGCAATATAAGAGCACAATAGAGGTAAATACAACAACTAATATGCAGAAAAGAAATATCCAAGATAAGTATCAAGTACAAATACTGGTCATACGGGAACAAACCCGCTAGCACAAAATACTGGAATGAAAGTAAGCAATAAAATAACTTGGGACGGCAGCAGGTAACCAGGTAATGATACCGTCCCAAGGAAAGAGTCACTACCAGCGATCAGGCAAAGTCCTCAGGAATGACCTCGTCCTCAGCAGTGAGTACAGCTGCTGGATAGATGCCCGGTCCGTACTCCTCCGGGTAATCCTCGTAGCCTACACCTGGAAGGGAACCAGGTCCTCAGAGGGACGTAACAAGGTACAAAAATACAGCATACCTAGTATACAGAAAGTACAAGTGCAACAACAGGGTACTCTATCATAACCAAACAAGTGAGACACAATTTAAAAACAATGTTCGACGCGTGGGCTTTCTAAAATAAAACCGTAGCTCCGAATACAGAGACACACGGGGCGTACCGTAGCTCCGAGCACAGAGACATACGAGTGATACCACTACACTATAATACAGGATCACTACATATACATATATAAGCACGTACAAAGGAGCCCAAACATCTAGTAACTATCTTCCCCTTCCCAAGCGGTCAATGATGGTGCGCTGAACCTGAACCTCTATCCACAGTCTCGACAAACAGAAATAACTCAACAGATGCGACCCTAAGGTCGTCCCAGTCTCTGGTCATGATGTCAGTATCAGGATATAGGAATCTGACACGATCACAGTGTATGAGTGTGTCCAGGGGTGTCGATGTATTCAGGTACGTGCATCGAGGTACTACAAAGCATCTAACCATTATTCTAAGATATTACGACGAGCGTCAGCACCCGGTTATGATCCGGACACAAAGTATCGAACGTCAACTTAAATACGTGCACAAGGTACATAAAGAACAACAAGTATCTGTAGTCTGAAATACAGGGTGGTAAGGTACACTTGCCTGCGTGCGGCTGCTGATGACGGGGATCCGGTACCGCGTCCAAGTCCTCAGGTCCCGCAGTACCTAGAGATGAGATACAAACCAGAATCAATAATCTATTCTACGTCAAGTAGGGATGCGATACATATCTACACCTAAACTCAGTCTCAGCTACGACTCACAGGGACAAGACACTAGGGGGTTGACCACAGTTTACTATCGGTACGATAGTCAAATCAACTAGTCATCTGTACATTCTCCTCGATTTAATTCTCCATAATTAAACTAATATTTTTCCACCATGTACGATACCTCCTGATTATTTGCTCAAAGATCAAAAATCTAATTCTCCTCGAATACATAGCTTAATTAAATTGTTATAATTTATGTAGAAGACCACCCTAATCTATAATCCACCTATCACAAATACATCTCTTCAATATACCACAAGTCGAATCCCCAAGTCCCTGATCATCCTCTCCAATCATCGTCACATGCTCAATATCGTAACATTTTTCTCACAAGTTGTATTCACCCTAATTCCAACTAAGTACATCATCCAAACCCAACCTCATAAAACACAAGATACATGATCACTACACTACATAAACCCTAAAAACATATTAAACCTCATTAAACCCAACCTCAAGTCATTAAAATCCACATTCACATTAATCATCATTAGCCTTAACCAATATAAACCTTAATCACATAGTTAACATATGATTATCTATACTACACACCACTACACAGCATTATTAAACACAAACCCTAGCTAATATACCCACATCCATATATAACCTCAATCCCTACTAAAACACAACACAATGTATAAATGTAAAGAGAGGGGGAGGAGTATACCAAAGCGGCCGGAGCGAGGTGGTGCTGGCCGGATGACGGGGTGTGGCTGGGTGGTGGTAGTGGTAAAGGTGTAATGGTGGTGGTGATGGTGAAAGTGTAATGGTAGTGGTGATAGGAGCTGGACAGGGAGGAGGTCGGAGCGGCGCTGCCGGATGGGTCGACGTCGGGTGCACAGGCCGGTCGGGGAGACTGTACAGTCGGTCGGGGGACAGCACAGCCGGTCGGGGGGCACTGCACTGCCGGTCGGGGGGTCAGCCGCCGGGGGGGGAATAGCACAGTCGGTCGGGGGGAACAACGCAGCCGGTCGGGGGCGTCAGGCCGGAGCGGGGTGGACAGCACAGCCGGTCGGAGGCATAGCAGTAGACGGGGAGCTGCACCGCCGGAGCTGCACAGGGGTGAGTGACTGCACGGCGTGCCGGACGAGGTGAACTGCTGCAGACCGGAGTAGGGCGGCACGGGGGTTCTTCGCCGGAACGGGGGTGCGGGGTCAGCCGCGGGGCTGGGCTGCAACTGTCGGCCGAGGGTTGGGTTTTCTCAGGGAGAAGAAGAACAAAGAAAGAAGAAGAAGAATAAATGAAGAAGGAAAAGAATTTTCATGAAGAAATATGGAGGAGGGAGGAGAGAGAGAGAGAGGGGCTTTTTAGGTTCCTTGGGATTAGGGCCTGCTTGGGAGTTGTGAGGGTGATGGTGAAGGTTTTATAGGAGGGTGTGAAAGGGATGTGTGGTGGGGATATACCCATTCAAAATGGAGGGCTTAGATTTCACATGAGAGAAATCATTTCTTCATGAGAAGTAGAGTGGGGGAGATGTGTAATTTGGTCCAAAATTTGTAACATCTCCATTTGGTCTTGGCCAATGGGGTGAGGGCACCTAAAATCAATAAATTGCAACTTAGCCCCTTAAATTCGGAAAATTGCACGAACACATAAAATGATGCAAAATTTATGGAGAAAATTGCGTTTGATGATTTGCATGGTGTGGGGGTGTTGTGCGTGAGGCACAGGTTTAATTTAATGGCCATGGGGATTAATTGGGGATAAAAATAGGATTAGACAAAATCGGTATCCTTGATTAAAATAGAATTAAAGTGTCCCGTGCTTTTAAATTAAATGGGGGCACTTGGGATCAAAATTTGGAAATGACACAAAAGTCAAAAATGGTGGGGGCTTGGAGTCAGTCTTGGACCCTTTAATTGGTCCGGCTCAACGGGTTAAGTTGGTATCTCAAAATTGAGGGTAACGACACAGGTGTCCGACACGGAATTAAATACGGATTACGGTTACGGAAAATTGTACAATTAATTTAGAGCACAACGAATTTAATTTTTGAGTGACGTAAAAGTCCAGTGCCTAAATTGGTGAGTCAAGTCAGAAGTACAATAGTCTGATGGAATTTATGGGCTGATATTGGGCTCCGAATAATTAAACAATGATAGGGCGCCCCAAGGATTTTAATTAAATAAATTTAAATTAACAGATAAACTTAACTCTACTCTAAACCTCAACATCTGCTGCTACATCCAAAATTTTCCCAGTCCAAACTTGACTATCTATAGAATTAATCGAGGGGATTTACATCCGAAACACCCGTTCGAGGTCACAACAACCGGCTTCGTATTCTTCTGATTCCGACACTGGGGGTCGCCAGTTTCCCGAATCGGATGCTGAAAGTATAGAGTCAATCTCTACAGAGACCTATACTAACCCTTCAATGACATCCAGAGAAATGGGAGTCTATTCCATTGAAGATGAACGCAAAGAGGCTTCCCCATCAGGAAGTACTGAGTAACGCATCGCTGTGTTGGAGACATCTTTGGAAGAGATGCAGTCCATGATGGAGAATATGTACCAGATGATGCTGACTCAACACACAGCTGCTACAGCTCAAGCATTGGTCCCTCCGACTCAAATACGTGTGGGGGTGGACTTACCACCATCCAATGTGAACCAGGAACCTGCTCTAAATCAAGAGTCAGCAGCTCCTCCACTTCCTAATTCGGAGAATGTATTGCCTCCTGTTGGAGTTACGATACAACCGATCTTTCACCGCTCTGCGGTCCCTCTACCAGCTGAAGATCCGATGCAGGCAGTGCAGGAATTGAAAGCCCAATTTGATGCCTTGAAGCATAAGGATCAGCTCAAGAAATTGGAAATCAACCAACCTTACCCAGCTATCTGGGATGAGATCCCTTTCACTCCTAAATACAAACCACAGGCTATGGCTTCGTTTGAGGGAAAGACATCACCGAGCCAGTACATGAACTACTTCAGCATGATGACGGTGTTATTATAAGGGAATGACGCCCTTCTCACTCGAGTGTTCAAAGGCTGTCTCTCGGGAGTGGCTTATCAGTGGTACCGTAGTCTTGCGGACAACTGCATTACTTTCTTTGAAGATTTCAAGACTTTGTTCTTCGCACAATTTTATGAAGGGGGGATGGACATGTCTATGTCCTCTCTCATCGAAGTAAAGCAGAAAGAGAAAGAGAACGTTTGCACTTTCATCGAACGTTTTCATCAAGCCACTTTGTAAATGCCTCCCGGGGTTCCAGACTCGGCATTGGTGGACATTTGCAGGAAGAATCTTTTTTCAGTGATCTTGGTGTTCACAGGACCATATCAGTTCCATGATTGGCCCTCGTTTATCATCTCAACGGTAGCCGCTGAAGACAACAGTCGGAAGGCGTGTGATAATGAAATTATGATATCTGCCTCTGATAGAGGTAAGAGGTCATCCTCCAACAGCGACTATCCTTGTGGTTCCAAAGGAAAAGAAGCTCTAGCGATCAATACGTCCAGGCAAAAGACTGCGGCAACCACACAGACGAAACCTGGGACTTTTAGGCCCATTGAAGTATACTCTTTTGACGACGACGATATTCCGAGCATATTCGAGTGTCTAGTCAAAAGCGGCAAGATTACCCTCCCCGAGGTAAAGCGGCCTAATAAAGTTGACAGTACCAATAACCCCAAGTACTGCATTTTCTATAGGTACATACATCACCCCACAAAGGCGTGTTATATACTAAAGAGGAAAATCCAGGAGTTGATCGACGCTAAGGCCATCACTCTGTGCAATAGCGAAAAGACGGTCACTGCCAATATGATCTCTCTTCAATTTGGCAATCTGCCTCCTCAATAAGTTCTGGATGGTGTTGTACCTATTTCCCGGACAATGATGAACATCGTTAATCTCCCTCCAGCCAGGGGTCAAAATCATGACCTGATACCCCTAACTATCCAGCGTGACGAGATTATGTGGGTTCATCCAGATCTGGTGTCAGAGATCGAGGAAGAGACTTAAGCTGTTAAGGCTAAGTCTAAAAAGAACTCGAAGCATAGACCATGTCATATGGTTGTGATATCCTCGACATCAGAAGAAGAGGTTTTGGCTACCGGAACCATTCAGGGAAAGCCTACCTCAAGGACTATGGAGGAAGTCAGGAAGATGCATCGGCAGACACTTCAGCTGCCAAGCCTTCAGAAACGGAACCTGTTATACCAGCGGCAGGTCCTTCTAGACCAACTTCGGCGGACAAGGGCAAGCAAAAAGAAGTGCGCTTTGATAAACCTTTGAAGAATATTCAAAACAAAGGTTTGGAGAAGCTATATAACTTCAACATCCTGGCTCAGTTGGCTAATACACCAGCCAGACTGTCCATTTTTGAACTACTCAGGCTCTCTAAAGACACTCGTTGAGCCCTGAGTGAAGCATTAATGCAGGCAAATGCATACTTGACCCAGCTCAAGTCCCCTGATGAGGAACTTGTGGCGTGTCCTCAATGCCATAATATGATGGAGGTGGTCCCGAATATCACTTTCACTCAAGATGACATGTTGTTGAAACATAACAAGCATGACAGACCCCTCTATTACACCGGATATGTCGGTTCCATGGAGGTTGACCGGATTCACATAGATCCGGGATCATCGATCAGTATCATTCCTCATAGTCTGCTCAGACCGCTGAGGAATCCTACCAGCGAATTGGCTTACACCACCACTACAATCGTGGGCTTCAACGCCAGGAAAAGTAAGCCGTTGGGGAAGATTCGTCTGAGGATCCAGATTGGCGATATCAGATCAGTGGCTACATGCTATGTCATTGATTCAGAGGTGTCCTACAACATTCTGCTGGGCAGACCATGGATCCATGATCACAACATCGTTCCTTCGACTCTATATCAATGCTTCAAATATGTAGATGCCCAAGGAACAGTACAAACGGAGTT
Source organism: Iris macrosiphon (assembly GCA_036927795.1). Lineage (NCBI taxonomy): Eukaryota > Viridiplantae > Streptophyta > Magnoliopsida > Asparagales > Iridaceae > Iris > Iris macrosiphon. Next base: position 109,830,253 of record JAYESA010000002.1, read on the forward strand.
TGCTGACCTTAACCCATTTAAAGGAGTAGAATCCTACTACTCTGATGCCATGTTGTACACCCAAGACTACATGAAGGAGGTGTCAGGCAAGACAGAGGAGGAATCCCACCGGGAGCCAAAAGAACCCTCTGTCGAGCAACCCATGTCAATCAAGGTGAAAGGGCGAACTACTCGTCCAAAAGTCATGGAACCCATGGCTATCCACTTGAACAAAACCAAGTCAGGAAAATAAGGTGATCCTCTAGTGATCACTTTAAACCAGAAGCCTCCACCTTTGGTCATCAACCTCCGGCGCAATAAGCAGCCAACTGATGTAAATATAACCATAAATGTGGTTTTCGACGATAATAAAGATTCTTCTTTCCAGTATATTGACGCTAAAATTCCAAATCAGGAATCCTCTCCCCATAACGATATAGAACCTATAGCACAAAAATTCTTGGAAGCTATAGACTCCTATCATCCGTATGTGTGGGAAGTAGCGTCACCATCTAATATTATCACGATATATGGGCCACATGAGGATTCTATCTTTATTGTCCCGCCTACTCGCAGCAGTCAGCATCCAATAGTCTTCGGTCGCATGCGCAACGAACCGACTGTACAAGAAGATTCTCACGAATCCGATGCTGGAAAAATACAGGTTCACAGATATAGCCCACAAGCTTTGAAGATTATGCAAAGTATGGGTTATGACTTGAAGCTGGAACCAGGTCTTAACTATGGGAAAGGCAGGCGAATGCCGTTGCACGGTGATCCCTACTGTCAACGAACTCGTTTTGGGTTAGGGTATGCCACTTCCTTTGTAACTTCTGAGCTTAGTGAGGATATCTTTTCCTCTTCTCAAAATGGCTCGTCGTCTTCCGGCTCATATGATGATCTCGAACGAGCATTATCAATAAATACGGTATTAACAGATTCCTTCGAAGCAGACGAATAAGAATCTGAACCGTTTGAGAATGACTCTTGGGCTCAGCAAATGGATACACAGTGGGAACTCAGGTTCGAGCAAAGTGAACCTTCCACTGAAGATAAAGTTATCCAAATCGATGTTGGAGATGAGACTTCACCAAAGTCGATATTCATCAGTAACAATCTTTCTGAAGAAAAAAAGGAAGAAATAATCCAGCTGATAAAAGAATATATCGACGTCTTTGCGTGGAATTATGAGGATATGCCAGGACTCGATCCTAAAGTGGCTACTCATAAGCTCAATATATTGCCCAATTCGAAGCCTGTGAAGCAACATCAACGCCGGTTTCGTCCGGATATAATGGACGCCATCGAAGCTGAAATCAAGAAGCTGATAGCCTGTGGCTTCATCCGAAAAGAACAACATCCTGACTGGGTTGCCAATATTGTCCCAGTCATGAAGAAAAGTGGGAAAGTATGTGTCTGCATCGATTACCGAGATCTGAATGCAGCCTGCCCCAAAGATGAGTTCCCTCTTCCCATTACAGACGTTATGATCGATAATAGGTGCAGTTTTGAGCGCATGTCTTTCATGGACGGATTTTCAGGATACAACCAAATCAAGATGCATCCTGCAGACAAAAAGCATACTGCTTTCTGGACACTATTGGGGGTATATTGCTATACGGTCATGCCCTTCGGACTGAAGAATGCCGGGGCTACGTACCAACGAGCTATGAGTAATATATTCCATGAGCACCAACGCAAAACAGTGGAATGTTACGTGGATGATATAGCTGTCAAAAGCCGCATCAAGGATAATCACATCCAAGACTTGAAGACAGTATTTGAGTTGATGCGCCAACACCAACTCAAAATGAATCTTACAAAGTCCTTTCTTGGTGTATCCAGTGGCAAATTCCTGGGATTTATTATTACCGCTAAAGGCATTCAAGTGGACCCTAATAAAGTGAAGGCCATCTTAGAAATGAGACCACCCCATAATCTGAGAGAACTCAGGGGATTTCAAGGTCGTCTGGCTTATATCCGGAGATTCATATCCAACCTCTCTGGGAGATGTCAACCTTTTTCTTGCCTCATAAAGAAAGGTGTATCCTTCGTATGGGACGAAGCCTGTCAGCAAGCGTTTAATGATATCAAACGCTACCCTACTAATCCTCCAGTTCTGGTGCCTCCCGTTATAGGAAGACTGTTTTTGCTGTATGTTCGAGCAATGAATCATTCTTTGGGAGCTCTCCTCGCACAGAAGAACAATGAGGGTCATGAACAGGCTATCTACTATTTAAGCATGATAATGGTCAGAGCTGAATACCGGTACAATCCAGTGGGAAAAGAATGCTTGGCCCTAATGTTCGCCATTCAGAAAATGCGATATTACGTCACAGGCCAGACTATTCATATCATCTCCAGGATCAATCCTCTTTGGGTATTGATGAACAAGCCAAGTGTTCTTAATTCCCGACTGGCGACTTGGGCGATGTTATTAACACCATATGATATGGTATATGTCCCTCAGAAGTCCATCAAAGGCCAAGCATTAGCTGATTTCCTAGCTGCTCATCCGATTCCGGAAACCTCCAGATTATACGAGGACATTCCCGATGAAGTTGCAGAATGTAATTCCGTAATGGAAAGTGATACATGGCAGCTATTCTTCGATGGTGCCTCCAGGACTGGCCCCAGGGGAAACGTGGTTCAGGAGTAGGAATTGTCCTGGTCACTCCTGATCAACTCGTTATCTATCGAGCATATTCTCTTAGCGAACCTGCTCTAATAATATGGCAGAGTATAATGCCCTACTCATCGGACTCCAAGTCGCTAAAGAATTAGACGTCGAATATCTGGAAGCTTTCGGTGATTCTTTGCTGATCGTCAATCAAGTCAGAGGAATATATGAAGTCCGTAATCCAGACCTCATTCCTTATCACCAAGCAACGATCGAGATAGCCATGTCTTTCAAAGGGTTCTTCCTAGAGCATGTGCCTCGATCTCAAAATTTGGAAGCTGATGCCCTGGCTAGTCTAGCTGCAGACTTAGCTATTCCTATAAGAAGGCAGAATTCGGTGATCCTTCTTAACAGAGATTTATTCTGTGTGAAAAACAACTTTCACATAGAACGCAGCTACGCTGTGAACATAGATCCTCCCAAGAGAGACTGGAGAAGTCCCTTTATAGATTTTGTGGCATACGGAATCTTACCAGAGGATCCTAAAGAAGCAGTATCCATCAAAAGACGATCATTACGCTTCTATTTTGATGCGTCTTCACAATGTCTATATCGCCGAACCTACGATGGACTGCTATTACGATGTCTCTCCGATGATGATGCACAGCGGATTATCCGTGAAGCTCACGACGGCATATGCGGAGCACATCAACCCGGTCCTAAGCTACAGGATCGTATCAGGAGGATGGGCTATTACTGGCCTACTATGATCACAGATGCAATAAAATATGCAAGATAATGCAAAGCCTGTCAGGTTCATGCAGATTTTATACATCAGCCTTCTGAACATTTACATCCTACGGTTGCATCCTGGCCTTTTAAAGCATGGGATTTAGATATCATTGGTCATATTCACCAGACTTCTTCCAGAGGTCATCGGTTCATATTGGCCATCACAGACTATTTCTCCAAATAGGCAGAGGTGATCCCTCTTGCTGAGGTAAAAACATCCAACGTGATCAGCTTCATCAAGCATCATGTCATTTATCGCTTCGGAATACCCCAAAGGATAATTCATGACAATGGGCCTTAATTCATCAGCCAAGCATTTTATCGATTTTGTGATAAAAATCGGATACAAAATTTTTCCTCTACGGCATACAATCCTGCTGCTAATGGTTTGGCGGAAGCTTTCAACAAACCATCATCAAACTCTTAAAAAAGTTCATTTCTTCGAACAAAAGGGATTGAAACGAGAAGCTAGGAGAATATCTCTAGACATACCGCACAACGGTACGAGCACCGACGGGTTGTACCCCATTCTCATTAGTATACGGGAGTGAAGCAGTTCTTCCCATTAAAATCCAAATTTTGCCACTTAGAATAGCAGTGGCTAATGAGTTGACTCAGGAAAAGAATGACCTATTAAGGCTTCAAGAACTGAAAGGATTGGACGAGAAACGCCTTCTAGCTCAACAACGTATTGCGTTCTACCAGGCACGTATTTCCAGAGCTTTTAATCAAAAAGTGAAAGAAAGGGTGTTCAAAGTTGGCGAGCTAGTTTTAGCTGTGAAAAGGCCAATGATCATTACTCACAAGAGTAAGGGTAAATTCCAGCCCAAATGGGAAGGCCCTTATGTGATCGAGACGACGTTCTCAAACGACGCTAACAGATTAGCCAAGCCTAATGGAGACTTGTTAATGGCTCCTATCAACGACAAATTCTTAAAGAGGTACTATGCTTAATCTCCTTTGCTCAAATGGAGTATGGTGAAGATCTCGTTCTGACAACACTACGTCCAAAGAACTAGTTGGATCATATTCTATCATGTCTATATAACCTCTGAATATATATGTTTAACTAATTTGGAACTTCAAAACCTATCACGTCCATATTACCTCTGATAGTATTTTGTATACAAATTTAGTTGGATCATATTCTATCATGTCCATATAACCTCTGAATATATATGTCTAGCTGAAGCTTACCGAAAGTTTATCACGTCCATATTACCTCTGATATCACTTTCACCCTAACCTATTATTTATATTAAAAAAATGATGGGTCCACCAAAGTCAGATAAAGTCTCTTTATTATCTCTAGAAAGAGCAAATTACATAGAAAAGCAAAAAAGTACATCATTGGGGAGGAGCAGTCAAATCACGGATCTGCTGCGCCAGAGCGGCCATCTTCTCATTCCTGGAGTTCAAGACATTAGCGCGAGCCCGCTCCAACCTTGCCTTCTCATTGTTCAAGGCAGACAGTTCAGACCGAGCATGTACAAAACCTGCGTGGGTGTCACCCGTATGTGCCAGGTTCTGCTGAGCTGCTTCCATTCGGTCCTTCAACATATCTCGAGCTGCCGATAAAACGAGAGCCCTCTCCTTTGCCTGAGCGAGTTCATCTTCCAATTTGCGGACCTTCGCTGCCTCTTTCTCATATTCTGTCTCGCACTTAGCCAGCTGGGGAATGACATACCCCAATATGGTATGCTCTTCATTCATCTCTTGCTGCTGTGCCTCGATGGATTTGCTCAGAGTTTCCATCTCCCCAACAAGTTTCGCAGTCATGGAGTCATACTCAGCCTGAATCAGGTCATCAATGCTGCCTCGGGATAGTTGCAAATAATTGTTAATGGGTTGTTCTAGACCATTAACTATTTGCTCTAGCGCATCAGCTCTCCCAGCGTCGTTGAAATTTTTGATCGGCGCTATCGCAACATGGGAGGACATCCTCAGAGCCTCGAAGCCTAGATTCTTCTCTAGCACCATTGATATCAGCATTTTCAAAGTGATGTAGAAAGTGCTAGTATACTGCTCAACTAGCATGGCGAAATCTGAATGGATGCTGGGAGTAGCTGCAATATTGGTGAATCCCCTTCCAGGAACGACTGCAGAGGGTGTCGTTACAGTCGTCGCTTCAGCATATGGCTCGATAAAAGTAGAGGCACCAACAACGGTCGAAGTGGCTGGCGTACTCGAAGGAGGCATAGTCGTGATGACAGGCTCATCCTCCTCTGAAGATATCGGGACTGTATTAGGCGAGCCGGCACCCGAAAATGTTTCCTCTTCAAGGTCGAGCACCGTTGTTTCATCGGCGGGAGCCGCAACAAAGCCAAAGGTTACGTCAACGCTGCCCTCCCCATAGATGTCTTCCCCTGAAAAGAAGACAAGAGAAAGTTAATATCAATATTATGTTAATTTTTCTAAAAGAGGCGTAAAGACGATATTTACCCATGGCCGACGGTATATATGTCGCGTCTGCAGCCAGTACAGCTAAATCATTTCTTAATGATGTTAAACAAGCTGTCATACTTAGAGAAGGGGGTGCACCAAACAACGTCTGAGGGTAGTCATCCAAGTCTTCACCCAGATCCACTCGAGATTCATCGGGTGGAATCTCGCTGGAGATACTTACAGATGAAGAAGGGGCTGGACCCATTATTGGTCTGGATAAAGATATCCTTAATTTGCTCGGCCTCGAAGGCGATCTCGTAGCACTACCTGAAGCGGTAGTAGCAACAGCAGTCTCGAGCAAAGAATCTCCGGCACTGTCAGCCGGAACTGTGGAGGTTCCCTCTCTAAAAGACGAGGGACCTCTAATCAAAGGATCATCCCTGACAGGGGAAGCAATAAGCTCACTCCTAGGAGCCTCATAGCTGAAGTCCTGACAGGACCACTAACAATCTTCTTTTTCTTGCGAGGGGAAGTCTCTTTCAGAATAGGAGCCCTTTGCTTACTGGGGATAACAAGAGGCTCCGCAGGCGGAGGTATTATGCCTCTCGGTATTGTCAACAAAAACTCATCTGGACCGACAGGGTCTTCACCTTCGTCAGAGGAGACTGATGGGACCTCCTCTCTTCCAGTAGACTTATGAGAGGGCATCCTAAAACTCCCACACATATCAAAATCGCGATGGAAGGTATTTATGGCCACATAAAATTGGGTGTACGAATGGAGGATGTGCAACTCCATGGAGAGAGAAGTCACGGGAACAGTAAAGGTTGCTCCAGTATAACCCATCATAAAATACCGCCATCCTCTCGCTTCATCAATAAGTCCACCTCTGGACTTGAAGCTGGTGATGGCATTTCCCACATGCAATTGGTCGTACTCAAATTGCCTGGCGAATCGGCTAGGCAGATACGGCTCTAGATAGCAGTGGTCCTCACTCCTGTACAGCAGATGAGAAGGTCTAATGCAGACTAACCAGTAAAAGGCTTCGGGAGAAAGAATAGTCCTCCTGTCACCTGAATCCTGAAGTCTCGTCCCCTGTTGATTGATATGTACATTAGGGACGATACAGAAGAGCTTCCAACTATGAGCAAAATTTAATGCTCGTCGACAGTCTACGACGGTGGTCACGTTCCAAGTAGAATTCTTGTAATTCAACAAGAAATTATTTCCCGAACTACTGGCAGAGCCGGAAGACATAACCCTGGGGTTATGAAGAATTAACCATCCCATCAGGTACAGGAACGGTAACTCTACCCTGGGAAAGCTTTCACGCCGTGTTTCATCTGCAAGCAGCCCATCAGTAATGGCCCTCAGGCCAGCTTGTATCCGATATATCATGGCAGGGAGCAGGCCCAGTCTTACCCCAAACACCAAACGTACTGCAGGCCATAAGGTGTTACGATGAATGCGATCCGAAGATGCAATGCCAGGTACTACCAATCGGCGTAGCCATACAGAGAGGAAGCCAGCCAGTTGAGCTTCCCTTGACAGAGGCTTGCGATAATACCTCATATAACTATAGGCTTTAGTGCCTGCAGGATAACTCCCTATCTTCTCATCGAGAACTTGATCTGAAGCCCCAGCGTCTTCAATAAGATCATCGACTATTTGAGCATTGAGCACGCTCAGAAGGTTCAAAGGCTTATCCCTGCTATCCATAACTTTGTCTGGCTTAGCATCTCTGGCCTGATGAAAGAAGAGATATGACGTCCATTTGTTGGTATAAGCCAAATCAGAGGGCTCATTATAGAAGGTGGTGCATGCTAGATAATGGCTCATTAGCTCCTGGTACACTGCCACTACCCGAGGGTTTGTATCCCTCATCTCCCTGTTTGTAGGGACATACTCCTCATAAGGAGTATCCCCCATTGGCAGTCTTGAAATCTCTGCCATCTCGTGAAGGGCCAATCCCAACTCCCCTAGCGGAGTGGCAAAAGTCCCAGTGAGCGAGATATACCGCTCCATCAAAGCCAAAAACAGGTTGGGGTTGGGAGGCAGCCCAACACTGGTAGCATTCACAGCCGCAAACAGACTAATGTTCTCCAGCTCCATCTGAAAATGCTTCAGGGCCCAGGCAGCTAAACGAGCCCATCGAAGATTTCCAGGGGTAAGCCATCCGTTGGTCCGAGGATTAACCTTGGGGTATACTCCTCCATGCCCCCATGAAGTCATTGCAAAAAGTTGATAATTGGACTGGCTGGAGCAGTGAAGTGTCTTCACTCGGGACGCTGCCCGGTAGTAGTCCCCTGAAAGGCATGACAGGGCCTGAAGGGTGGCTCACAAATAATCCTTGGCCTAATCCTTTCTGATAAAATATCTTCCCCAGCTGGCCGTGAAGATTAGGGGTCAGGGTCCACGACATCTTCCTGGGATGCGTGGCATGGAAGAATGCCGAGATAGGGTAATCTCTTGACATCCTGGCAGGTACATGACCAAGCCCTCAGCAGTAAAAATCTAGTTTTCCTTCTTGGACTTCGTCTGGGATTGTTTATCAATTATATCCCCGAATAGGAAAGCTGGTTTTATATATTTGGCCCCATCTATATACGTCAGGGGCTCCCCGTTGATCATGCTCAACAGTATTTGTTCTCCTTGAGACGATATCAGAATTCCCCTTCCTTTAGGATACTAGGTTCCAGAAATAGGGAATGTGTAAACCCCTTAATTTATTTCTATAGATAGTCTGGTTATGGGTTAGAAAATTTTGGCTTAGCAGCAGATGATTGAGGTTTAGAATTAAGGATGTAGAAGTCTATTTTTTAATTAAACCCTTGGCGCACCCTACCGTTGTTGCAATATTCGGAGCCCAATATCAGCCCATACATTCCAACAGATTGTTGCACTCTTGACTTGATACGCCAATTTAGGTGCTAGACTTTTCCGTCACTCAAATTCATAATCTCTTGTGCTCTAATTTAATTGCACAACCTCCCGTATCCAAATTGCATTATTTAATCCTGTGTCGCGCACCTGTGTCGTTGTCATCAATTATGCGACACCAACTCAACCCGTTGAGCCAGACTAATTAAAGGGTCCAAGACTGACACCAAGCCTACACCGTTCATGACCTTTGTGTCACTCCCAATTGAGACCACATGTGCCCCCATTTAATTTAAGAGCACATGATATTTTATTTTAATTTAATTGGGGATACCAACTTTGACTAATCCCGTTTTTAATCCCAACTTAACCCAATATCCCAAGAATTAAGCCCATGCAAAATACACAATACCCCCTCACTCTACAAAACACCAAACACCATTTCTTCCATAATTTTTTCTCCATCATTTCATATGTTTGTGCAAATACTCAAATTTAAGGGGCTTATTTGCAAATGTTGCATTAGGTGTCATCACCTCATAGGTCCAAGCCAATGAAGAAACCTCACCCTCACTTTTTGACTTGTCCATAACAACCCTCTCCCTTCTTTGGATGCAATTCTCCATGATGAATCTGAGCCACCCATTCAAATGGGGACTCATCATCACCACACACTCCCCATCCCACATCCCTATAAAATGTCTCTTCCTACATACTTACCAACCGGCCCTAAACCACAAAACCTTGGGAAAACCCCCCTTTCTCTCTTCTCCCTCCTCCTACATCAAGCCACAGCCGAGTTTTCCTTTCTCTTCTTCCATTTTTCCTTTCTTCTTCCTTTCTTCTTCTTCCTTCTTCTTCTTCAAACCCTGAACCCGGCCAGCCCTCACCCGCTCCAGCCAACCCCCCCCGGTCGACACCCCCGCTCGCCTCCTCCATTACCGGCAGAACCACAATACCTTCCCGCGACTTCTTCTTCTCCGGCGAGCTGATGCTACCACCGCCACACGTCGAACCACACGCCACCAGCACTGCCACCTCCACGAGCCCGAGCTCCTCCCCCGGCGAGGTAGCACCACCCCATGCCCCGCTGTCACCACCACGACCCGGCCAACCATCCTCCTCTGCCCCACTGCCCATTACTCTAGCCACCGGCTTTGATCCCTCACACCACCAGCAGCATCACACATACCACCACCATCTTGACCACAAGCCACTGCTACTGCCATACCCCCCGGTCTACTGTACTTCCCATCCGGCCGACTTCCCTACGGCCACCCTGCTGCTCATCATCACTATTAACACTACCACTACTCCGGCCTCTCCATCGACCAACCTCCACGCGGCCACCACCCGCAGCACCACCACCATTCCCTCCGGTCGACTTTACCATCAACCTTATCACCATCAACACCCACACCTCCACGGCCTCCCCCACCGGCCGAGCCACCCCCCGTCGTTGCCAATACAATCGGCTAGCACCACCACCACTTCGCCAAGGTGAACATCCCCCTTCCCTTGTGTAGTTGTATTTTGTTTACGGATGCATATAGCTTAGTTAGAATTCCAGTTTAGTATATATTTGCATGTAAGTTTAGGGTTTAAGGATGATATAGATCTAGTTAGGTTTACAATATGTATTGAGGTATTAGTTTTATTATATGCAAGTGATAGTAAGTTGCTAATTGATTAATTTTGGTAATTTTGCATTGATATTCATGTATGAGGATATAAAATATATAAATAAGATGGTTAGAAATATGATATATAATGAGGTTGGGTTTTAAGTGCCATACGAGACGGATATGGTGTTATCCTATTTAATATACGTGTATTGGTTATTGTTGATTGAGTTGATTTAAATTATTGCGAAATAATACTATGATATTAAATATGGATGGACCTTGAGGAGCAGGTGATTGATTGTGACATGGGTGTAATATCAACCCATTAGTCAGTGATTGAAGACTAAGAAATAGTACTGAATTTGATCGAGTAGTAGTTTTAAGGAGAATGAGATGATTGTTTATAATTAAGGGTTTTAATAAATAAATAAATTATTTATTTCGAGGATAATAAATGTACATGTTAACGTCTGTACACACCGAGGTGAAACTGAGGATTTGATCATGGTTTGAACTACCGAACATCGTGATGAATATATTAAGATTGAGGTTTGGTTTGATGATATTGTATAGATGATAAATTTGATTAGATGTAACATACTCCGGGTCAACCTTGGTTAACCCTCTAGCGTCGTGTCCATATGAGTTGTAGCTGAGTTTGAACATATGATCAGACGTGTGTCATATCTTATTTCAGCCTCGTGATAGTTTATTAATTGAGCTTGTATCTCGTCTCTAGGTACTATGGGACCTGCGGACTTGGACGTTGTACCGTATCCCCGTCATCAGCAGCCAGATCCAGACAAGTGTACCTTGCCACCCTGTATTTCAGTTACCAGATATTTATTATTTTATTATATACAATGTGCGCGTGTTTGATTAAGATCGTTACTTCGCGTTTGGATCACAACCGAGTGTAGACGTTCGTCGTAACGTCTCATAATGAATGCTAGATGTTCGTAACACCTTGATGTACGTACCTGTGTATATCGTAACCTTAGGACACATTCATACACTGTTATCGTGCCAGATTTCCTGTATTCCTGATACTGACATCATGACTGGAGACTGGGACGACCTTAGGGTCGCGTTGTTGATAGTTACTTTAGTATGACGAGACTGCTAGATAGAGGTTCAGGTTCAGCGCACAATCGTTGATCACTTGGGAAGGGGAAGACAGTTACTAGACGTTTGGGCTCCTCTGCACGCGCTTATATATGTATATGTACTATTTCTGTAGTGATCCTGTATCTAGAGTACTTGTATCACCCGTGTGAATCTTTGCCCGGAGCTGCGGTACGTCCGGTGTGTTTTCGTGTCCGGAGCTACGGTTTTATTTTGGACAGCCCACGCGTCGAACACTGTCTTCAAATTGTGTCTCACTTAGGTGGTTATGCTAGATTACACCGTCGTTGCACTTGTACTTTCTGTTGTACTTTGGCATGTTGTATTTTTGTACCTTATTACGTCCCTCTGAGGACCTGGTCTCCTGCCAGTTTTGAAGCATAGACGATTACGGAACATTTGGAGTTGCTGATGGAGTTGCTTGTCTTGCGGGCATTGGTACCAGCTACTCATATCATTTCTACCGGCATTATGGTTACTTTATTCATATTGATTATTCATCTGCTATTGTAGCCTAGTTTTTGTAGACTTATTTCTTCTCGAGTCTATTCGAGTTTTGTGTGTTATTGGGCGGCCGACTTTAGCACATGCAGCTCTTTCTTGTATACTTCTGTTCATTGTGGATTGAGACTTAGATGTTTATATTTACTGGATTATTTAGTTAGTGACACTTATTATTACAGCTTATACGTATTCGAGTCAGATCAGAGTCTGGTCGATTGCGTAGCTGGCATGTTGCGTATTCCTGGTCATATGTATTTTGGGACTGGGACGTTACATATTTTTGTGGTGGCCCATGCAGGTCCGATATAAATCGTCTTGGTCACCTGACTGTGCCAAGCGAGCCTGCAAATTAGGAATAGATATTATGATTTATTGTTGTATAGGATCTCAATCCATAATCGATTTTAAAAACTCACTTTGTATATGATTATCGCCCTTGGACTTCCAATTTGTATTCGTTCAATTTTCATCAATATCGTTATTATTGTTTTTCATCCCCTATTATTCGGGAAGACGAATGCTTGTGCCTGATGATTCCCTCCAGAAGAATATCGTAGTTCAGACGACAGAAGACATGATTTATACAATAATCTCTGAGAAGATTGTTACCCTTAGTAGGGTAGGTTGATAGGTTCTTTTTGGATTCTAGAACTAGTGTGGAAGGCTAGCAAGACCCAGTAGTACCCTACCCGTGCTTGAGATAGCAGTGATCTTGGAAGTACTGGAAGCTGGAAAGATTGTTGATCATGACCTAGAATAATTTATGGAAATGCATAGCCCGATGCTGGAAACTAGTGGTTGTATATGATAGCAATACCAGGAACGATATTATGGACTAGAGGAGATAAAATTTTAGGCTCTCACCTGGAAGATGATGATCTGATACCAGAAATTCTAGTTTGTGCTTGGGTGATACCATTATTATAATTGTACTATGTGACCCGGAGCAATAAATAACGGAAAGAAGAGATTTGAGGAATAAAATTTTAGGAAAAACTTTGAGGAGAAGAGAAATTATATATTAGGCAAGGAAGAATTTTTCTCTTGGAGGATTAGTATTGTAAACAAAACGAGATAATTTATTTTGAGGTTAAGTCTAGACTATGACATCGTCCTAGCATGAGTTGGTTGAGCCAATACCACGCGACGCTAGATTGTCGATATGGTTGCATTATTTTTAGACCACCAGGTTACCCTGAGTTGAGTTTCTTCAGGAACCCCGAGAGCATGGTGTCCAACCTTAGCGACACACATTACAAAGGGTGAACCAGTGTAGCCCCGCATTATATCGAGTTTGAAGATATGTTTCTAGAGAATCTTCTAGGCCTGCCACCTGACAGAGAGATAGAGTTTGCTATAGAGTTGACTCCAAGAGCCGAGCCGGTTATTTTTCCGTCTTCAGACTAGCACCGATAGAGTTGGTTGAGTTGAAGGTCCATAGTAGAGGATCTCTTAGACAAGGGTTTCAGTTGGGCTGGTGTTTCTCCATGGGGAGTACCCATCTTATTGTACCGAAGAAGGACGGGACGGTACATTGCATATCGATTACAGGGCGTTAAGTGTTGTAACGATAAAGAACAAGTACCCTATGCCGTGCATCGATGATTTATTTGATTAGCTTAGCGGCATATGTATTCTCAAAGATTGATCTTCGATCCAGCTATTATCATATCAAGGTACAGAGAGAGGACATTCCGAAGACGGCCTTCCGGACGAAGTATGGACACTATGAGTTTCTAGTCATACCGTTTGGTTTAACCAATGCGCCAGCAGTATTTATGAGCTTGATGAACAATGTTTCCCACTAGTACTTAGATAAGTTCATGGTGGTGTTCATCGACGTCTTGGTATATTCCGAGAGCCAGGAGAAGCACGAGAGACATCTCAGGATCGTGTTGGAGACGCTAAGGCAGGAGAGGCTGTATGCCAAGCTCAGCAAATATAAGTTATGTTTAGATAGAATAGATAGCCTACGCATCGAGACAGCTGAGAGTTCATGAGGAGAACTATCCGACGCACGACCTAGAGCTAGCTGCAGTGATATTTGCACTAAAGCTATGGCGACACTACCTTTATGGAGAGCATGTTGAGATTTACACAGACCATAAAAGTCTGAAGTATGTTTACACTCAGAAGGAGCTCAACATGAGACAGAGGAGCTGGCTAGAGTTGATGACAGATTATGATATCGAGTTGCAGTACCACCCTAGCAAGGCGAATGTAGTAGCAGATGCCTTAATCTGGAAGCCCATGGCATATTTTTATGACTCAGCGCCAGTTGTTAGAGGATCTTCAGGAACTCAGGATTGAGATTGTATTGCCAGGCATGGATGGACAGATGGTTAGTCTCGAGGTTCAGTCTATATTGATTAAGAGGATCAAGGCAGCCTTGCCTACGGATGCAAAATTTCGACGACTGCGAGAGAGGACAGAGGCCGAAATGCAAACGGGACTCAAAATTCATGAAGACGAGACATTAAGGTGTGGAGATCGCCTATACGTTCTGAGTGGCGAGCTACGCCAGGAGTTGATGACCGAGGCTCATAGCTCGATTTATTCTATTCATCCCGGGGGTACGAAGATGTACCGAGATTTGAGACAACATTACTGGTGGCATGTGATGAAGAGAGAGACTGCAAGATTCATGGCGAGATGTTTGGTTTGTCAGCAAGTCAAGGCTGAATATAAGAGGACTACAAGACTATTGCAGTCGCTTCCCATTCTCGAGTAAAAGTGGGAACACATTACCATGGACTTCGTCACAGGATTCCCGCGGAGCCCTAGCTGGAAGGATGCAGTTTGGGTTGTCGTAGACAGACTCACCAAGTCTGCACATTTCTTGTCCTTCAGAGTTGGGCAGTCCACAGAGATATTAGCTGACATGTATATGAGGCAGATAGTACGACTACATGGAGTGCCTGTCAGCATTGTATCGGATTGTGATTCCAGATTCACGTCATATTTTTGGCAGAGTATGCAGGAGAATCTAGGAACTCGTCTTTAGTTCAGCACTGCATATCATCTACAGACTGATAGCCATTCAAAGCGCACGATACAGATACTAGAGGATATGTTAAGGGCGTGCATGATCGACTTTGGAGGATCTTGGGAGGACCATCTACACTTGGTGGACTTCTCCTACAATAACAGCTACCAGCCAGCATACATATGGCACCTTATGAGGCACTGTACGATAGGAAGTGCAGGTCACCGGTATATTGGAGTGACATGGGAGAGCGTCAGATACTTGGTCCAGAGTTGGTGACACAGACAGTAGAGAAAGTCAACCAGATTCAGAGCCACCTGCGTGCAGCATAGGGCAGACAGAAACATTGGGCAGATGCGCACCGCAGACCTTTGGAGTTCAAGAAAGGTGACCATGTATTTTTGAAGATATCGCCTACTCGTGGTACCATCAGATTCGGAGGCAGAGGCAAGCTGAGTCCGAGGTACATCGGACCTTTTGACATCTTGGAACGAGTTGACAAAGTGGCTTATCGTCTCGCATTACCTCCATCCTTAGAAAGAGTGCATGATGTATTTCACGTATCGCAGTTGAGGAGATACGTGGCAGACCCTAGCCACGTGCTTGACCATTCGGAGATTACAGTCGGGCCCAGTTTATCTTACGTAGAGCAGCCAGTGGAGATACTCGATCACAGTGAAAAGACTTTGAGAGGTCAGACTATTCGATTGGTCAGAGTTACATGGAAGAATCATTTGCCAGGCGAGTCTACCTGGGAGCACGAGGATTCTATTCGGCAGCGTTTCCCGTATTTATTTGAGGACCAAGGTACGAATTTATGTACCGTATTTGATTACCAGTTTGCCTTTAAATTCTCGTAGCTATTATCGTGTTTTACTTTTAATTTTGGGGACGAAAATTTTCTAAGTTGGGAAGGATGTAAACCCCCTCATTTATTTCTATAGATAGTCTGGTTATGGGTTAGAAAATTTTGGCTTAGCAGCAGATGATTGAGGTTTAGAATTAAGGATGCAGAAGTCTATTTTTTAATTAAACCCTTGGCGCACCCTACCGTTGTTGTAATATTCGGAGCCCAACATCAGCCATACATTCCAACAGATTATTGCACTCTTGACTTGACACGCCAATTTAGGCGTTGGACTTTTCCGTCACTCAAAATCATAATCGCTTGTGCTCTAATTTAATTGCACAACTTTCCGTATCCAAATTCCATTATTTAATCCTGTGTCGCGCACCTGTGTCATTGTCATCAATTATGTGACACCAACTCAACCCGTTGAGCCGGACCAATTAAAGGGTCCAAGACTGACACCAAGCCTACACCGTTCATGACCTTTGTGTCACTCCCAATTGAGACCACATGTGCCCCCATTTAATTTAAGAGCACATGACATTTTATTTTAATTTAATTGGGGATACCAACTTTGACTAATCCCGTTTTTAATCCCAACTTAATCCAATGTCCCAAGAATTAACCCCATGCAAAACACACAACACCCCCTCACCCTACAAAATACCAAACACCATTTCTTCCATAATTTTTCCATTATTTTATGTGTTTGTGCAAATACCCAAATTTAAGGGACTTATTTGCAAATGTTGCATTAGGTGTCATCACCTCATAGGTCCAAGCCAATGAAGAAACCTCACCCTCACTTTTTGACTTGTCCATAACAACCCTCTCCCTACTTTGGATGCAATTCTCCATGATGAATCTGAGCCACCCATTCAAATGGGGACTCATCATCACCACACACTCCCCATCCCACATTCCTATAAAATGTCTCTTCCTACACACTTACCAACCGGCCCTAATCCACAAAACCTTGGGAAAACCCCCCTTTCTCTCTCCTCCCCCTCCTACATCAAGCCACAGCCGAGTTTCCCTTTCTCTTCTTCCATTTTTCCTTTCTTCTTTCTTTCTTCTTCTTCCTTCTTCTTCTTCAAACCCTGAACCCGGCCGGCCCTCACCCGCTCCGGCCAACCCCCCTCCCCCCCCGGTCGACACCCCCGTTCGCCTCCTCCATTACCGGCAGAACCATAATACCTTCCCGCGACTTCTTCTTCTCCGGCGAGCTGATGCTACCACCGCCATACGTCGAACCACACGCCACCAGCAATGCCACCTCCACGAGCCCGAGCTCCTCCCCCGGTGAGGTAGCACCACCCCACGCCCCGCTGTCACCGCCACGACCAGGCCAACCATCCTCCTCTACCCCACTGCCCATTACTCCGGCCACCGGCTTTGATCCCTCACACCACCAGCAGCATCACACATACCACCACCATCTTGACCACAAGCCGCTGCTACTGCCATACCCCCCGGTCCACTGTACTTCCCATCCGGCCGACTTCCCTCCGGCCACCCTGCTGCTCATCATCACCATTAACACTACCACTACTCCGGCCTCTCCATCGACCAACCTCCACGCGGCCACCACCCGCAGCACCACCACCATTCCCTCTGGTCGACTTTACTATCAACCTTATCACCATCAACACCCACACCTCCACGGCCTCCCCCACCGGCCGAGCCACCCCCCGTCGTTGCCAACACAACCGGCCAGCACCACCACCACTTCGCCAAGGTGAACATCCCCCTTCCCTTGTGTAGTTGTATTTTGTTTACGGATGCATATAGCTTAGTTAGAATTCCAGTTTAGTATATATTTGCATGTGAGTTTAGGGTTTAAGGATGATATAGATCTAGTTAGGTTTACATTATGTATTGAGGTATTAGTTTTATTATATGCAAGTGATGGTAAATTGCTAATTGATTAATTTTGGTAATTTTGCATTGATATTCATGTGTGAGGATATGAAATATATAAATGAGACGGTTGGAAATGTGATATATAATGAGGTTGGGTTTTAAGTGACATACGAGACGGATAGGGTGTTATCCTATTTAATATACGCGTATTGGTTAATGTTGATTGAGCTGATTTAAATTATTGCGAAATAATACTATGATATTATATGGATGGACCTTGAGGAGCAGGTGATTGATTGTGACATGGGTGTAATATCAACCCATTAGTCAGTGATTGAGGACTGAGAAATAGTACTGAATTTGATCGAGTAGTAGTTTTAAGGAGAATGAGATGATTGTTTATAATTAAGGGTTTTAATAAATAAATAAATTATTTATTTCGAGGATGATAATAAATGTACATGTTAACGTCTGTACACACCGAGGTGAAACTAAGGATTTGATCATGGTTTGAACTACCGAACATCGTGATAAATATATTAAGAATGAGGTTTGGTTTGATGATATTGTACAGATGATAAATTTGATTAGATGTAACATACTCTGGGTCAACCTTGGTTAACCCTCTAGCGTCGTGTCCATGTGAGTTGTAGTTGAGTTTGAATATATGATCAGACATGTGTCACATCTTATTTCAGCCTCGTGATAGTTTATTGATTGATCTTGTATCTCGTCTCTAGGTACTATGGGACCTGCGGACTTGGACGTTGTACCGTATCCCCGTCATCAGCAGCCGGATCCAGGCAAGTGTACCTTGCCACCCTGTATTTCAGTTACCAGATATTTATTGTTTCATTATATACACTGTGCGCGTGTTTGATTAAGATCATTACTTCGCGTCTGGATTACAACCGAGTACAGACATTCATCGTAACGTCTCGTAACGAATGCTAGATGTTCATAACACCTCGATGTACGTACTTGTGTATATCATAACCCTAGGACACATTCATACACTGTTATCGTGCCAGATTTCCTGTATTTCTGATACTGACATCATGATTGGAGACTGGGATGACCTTAGGGTCGCGTTATTGATAGTTACTTTAGTATGACGAGACTGCTAGATAGAGGTTCAGGTTCAGTGCACAATCGTTGATCGCTTGGGAAGGGGAAGACAGTTACTAGACGTTTTGGCTCCTCTGCAAGCGCTTATATATGTATATGTACTATTTCTGTAGTGATCCTATATCTAGAGTAGTTGTATCACCCGTGTGACTCTTTGCCCGGAGCTGCGGTACGTCCTGTGTGTTTTCGTGTCCGGAGCTACGGTTTTATTTTGGACAGCCCATGCGTCGAACATTGTCTTTAAACTGTGTCTCACTTAGGTGGTTATGCTAGATTACACCGTCATTACACTTGTACTTTTTGTTGTACTTTGGCATACTGTATTTTTGTACCTTGTTACGTCCCTCTGAGGACCTGGTCCCCTGCCAGTTTTGAAGCATAGACGATTACGGAGCATTTGGAGTTGCCGATGGAGTTGCTTGTCTTGCGGGCATTGGTACCAGGTACTCATATCATTTCTACCGGCATTATGGTTACTTTATTCATATTGATTATTCATCTGCTGTTGTAGCCTAGTTTTTGTAGACTTATTTCTTCTCGAGTCTATTCGAGTTTTGTGTGTTATTGGGCGGCCGACTTTAGCACATGCAGCTCTTTCTTGTATACTTCTGTTCATTATGGATTGAGACTTAGATGTTTACATTTACTGGATTATTTAGTTAGTGACACTTATTATTACAGCTTATACGTATTCGAGTCAGATCAGAGTCTGGTCGATTGCGTAGCTGGCATGTTACGTATTCCTGGTCCTATGTATTTTGGGACTGGGACGTTACAGAATGTCACATGGGACAAATTCTCTATATAATTGGAGTTCAGCATCCCAACAGCAGAACCCATTACCTCAGCGAACAGAGGTATCTGTAAGTCCACTACAAAAAGTAAGAAGAACAAGTCAGTTTCTACACTAGACATTATAGTCTTGCAGCTTACGCCAAAGATCAACGGTCTGTGCTTTTACGCCAAGACTGTAAAAACTTGAGTTTTTACGCTGGAACCTATTTCCGAGGCATAAAATTCAAGGTTGGCAGTATACACAAAAATCTAACAGCCTGTGTTTTTATGCCAGACTGCCAAAATTTGAGTTGTTACGCCAGAATTTTCATCTAGAGCGTAACACTCAAAGTTTGTCATATACGCCAAATTTCGACAGTCAAAGCTTTTACGCCAGACTGGGGAAATATGGAGTTTTTACGCTAACACATTAGGAATGTGGGCGTAAATGATAAAATATCTCTGTGCATCATCTTCCTCGAAGAGGCTCTCAGCACAGAAGATGACCTAGTGCGTTCACGTACAACATGTGCGAAGGGTTTTCTTCGATTTTTTTTTTGTCCCAAAAACTTTACCTATGACGCCTGGTGCACAGCTTGACGGTGGGACAATTCGTTCAGAGCGAGGTTCGCTCAGCCCAATGGGAGTCGCTCGTGCTTGAGCAGAGGAGCGAGAAGAGGAGGCAGCTTTCTTTCCCTTAGCGGTGGAAGGTTGTTTCGGTGCCATGGCTAAAACTCAGAGTGCTCAGAGAATAAGCGAAGAAGAGTTCTCAAAGAGACAAGGGTTTTTCTTTTTGCAAAAGACAGATGAAGGGTTTCTTCTCTGAAGGCCTTGGGGTATTTATAGAGTCTGGATGACTCCTCGAATCCCTAACCAAATTCGATATTTAATATTCGGTTATGATTTGGAACCACGTCAGCCTATCATTTAGGGAAGACGGACAGTCAGCGGATTCAAAAATTTCGTGCAGAGCAGATCTACGGTTTTACGCTAAAGAGCTTTTTACGCTCAGAGGCTACAAATTAAAGGTTTTACGCTCAGAAGCTATAAGTCTATGGTTTTATACCCGGATGCTTTTACACTCAGTAGCTTTTACGCTTGAGAGGCTACAAACCTACGACTTCACGCTCAGAGACTACAAATCTATGATTTCACGCTCAGAAGCTTTTCACGCTCAGAGGCTACAAATCTACGATTCTACACTCGAGAGGCTATAAATCTACGGTTCTACACCCAGATGCTTTTATGCTCATAAGCTTTTACGCTCAAGAGGCTACAAACCTACGATTTTATGCTCAGAAGCTACAAATCTATGATTTCACCCTTAGAAGCTTTTATGCTCAGAGGCTACAAATCTACGACTCTACTCTTGAAAGCTACAGATGGCTAATGGTAAGGGTTTACGCAGAAGATGCTCCTTAGCCACAAAACATTCAAAGTACCCAAAACATACAGAGTTCAGCATTGAAGATGACTCTTCTTCTTGGATCGATAGGAAGTTCATCCAAAGTCCAGTCAAAATCTTTTCTTTACTGTTCAAGCATGGCCAATTTTGACAGCCATTTCTCGCCCTATTTCAAGGGATTTTTAGGAAATCATTCTTGAAGATGATGGTCTGAACAAGAATTCTTCTTATCAGAGAAGTGACAGTTCAGAATTCTACGATACTTCTTGTCCAAGACAGCATGACAGTTTGGATCTTCAACTGAAATGCTAAGCAGCTTTCTACGCATCTTCAGTTATGCGTAAAAGATGGGACGAGTTCAGATACTCTTTTATCAGAGTTGGCGTAAAGTTATTCAGACGTGTCGAAGCTGCACACTATTCAGACTTCATCACAGCAAAATATGGTAAATCATCAGATGCGTAAAAGAAGACAATTTTATTAATCATGATTACATATGATAGAAATCCAGTCTACAAAGGGGTTTTCATCTTCATGATTATATATGATGGAAATCCTTTTGCTACAAAGGGTTTCTCATTTTCATTTAGGATTACGCCAAGAATCTGTTCTGCCAGGTTCTCGTATTGGTGGAGATCTTTTCTGTCTTCTACAGCAGTTCATCGACTTCCACAGTCGATGAACAAGAAAATAATTAATGGCGGGAGGATACAGAACTGGGCCTGTGTAAATTATTCAAGCCCATCCTCCATACGCCATGGCAGGCAGAGCCCTAGAAATTGAGTTGGGTGTTCAAACCCAACTCAATACTGGAAGACAGGGCCAAACTGCCTATCTTCGGCCAGTGCCGTAACGGAAGAAAATACAGCTTGCAAGCTGTGTGGTCGAATGTGACCCTTCCTCTCTCCTGGACGAATCGCCATATAAAATTGCTAATCATCCCGAGCAAAGGAAGCTATGATATTCTTCCATGATCCATCGTTGCAGAGGACATTTGCTCGAAGACGCCTTCTTTTTTGGCTCCTTACATGCTGGAAGAGCATGATCTTCTTCTTCCTCAAGTCAACCCGACGAATCTCGACAACCATCTCTGTGTGGTGAAGGAAGTGTGGGAAAAACAGGTTAACCCATTTCGCCTTTTTATAGGCAAAGGAGCACATACCGAATCCCAACAAACTCCTAAAAATCAGCCGAGAAATCAGCCTCGAGGAAAGAGTCAGACTTGACCGTTTCATGCTTCATTCAAAGTGTTTCAAATTACGAAGAATTTGAAAACTTTGAAGGGGTCTTGTAGAAGCATAAAAAATACGCTGCAGAATTATACGCAGTATGCATAAAACCTACGTAAAGCAGAGTTTCAGTACTGTGTGGCGTAAGACATGACTTCAGAGCCATTGGCTACAGCAGAGCTTCATCGCTAGTACAGCGTAAAATATAGCTCCAGAACAACCCACGTAATGCAGTATTTTCAGACTGCATTAGCGTAAAAAGGTTGTTACATCGCCACTTTGGCGTAAAACCTGCTCGCTTTTAATACAGTGGGAAGTTGTACGAGGAACTCTTCGTATTCCTCGAACGAACCTGTCAGATCATGCAGTGAACCTGACTCCTAACAAAGAGTACAACACGACGACCGAGAGGACGATTGTAATAATGATTCTGCGCAGAGACCCAGACCGTCGTTTAGTGACATTTCCTTGATATGAATTACTTTTACGCATTCAAGGGAATACACTGCCTAGTTTTACACAGGCAGATATGAGCTTTTACGCTCAGCAGGAGACAGAATGAACCGCCATGTCAAAAGCTGCTCTTCGTACAGAGCTCGAGGCACGTCTCTGCAGTTAATGCGCGTGATGGGGGCAGATCTCTGCATTTAATGCACGAGATTTGGTTCTACTTTCAAAGACTGGGTGAGCCATAATTATGACTAATACGTCCACATCAGCACCTCTGCATATTACGCCATCAGGCTATTTTCAGCTATAGGAGCACGCTGTACGTTATCTCCTCAAAATACGCCGACCTGGCTATTTTCAGTTATGGGAGCACGACGTATGCTATCTCCTCGGAATACGCCAACTCAGGCTATATTTGCATTGGTGCGTGATAAGGCTATTTGGTCCAGAATGCGCTCAAGACCTCAGTCAAGCAAGGATAACCGACCGTCCTTACGCTAGCTACCTATCCATACAGCATCAGGCTTCTACGCCTACTGGGTTTCTACGCCAACTTGACAACTACTTGGCTTCTACGCCAACTTGACAACTATTTGGCTTCTACGCCATGGTGACAGTCATTGGCTTCTACGTCAACATTTTCTACGCGAGGGGCAGTTACCTACGTGGCTTGCATGTCATGATCTTCGTAGGAGTTATACGCGTTACCTCATAATGGGACACGCATCACACGCGGATTCAGAAGATCATTTATACGTGGGTGGCAGTTATTATAACCGCCGCGTAAAAAGTGCCACACTCTCCACTGTTCGTGTTCTACGCCGACTGGACGGTTACTGTCACTAAACTCTATAAATAGAGACCTCCATCCACGGAGGTCCGAGGTCAGAAATTGATTTTTGAGAGAGAAGAATCCAGAGCACAGACAGAGAGTAGTGATCGACGATTTTGGCATCGAGCATCCACTCCCCCTTACAATCTTTGAAGCTTCTCCTTCTTCTACAGCACTTCTTCATCATCGTGTGGTCCAAGGGGCAAAGTGATCGACCGCAGATCAGACTCCTACAGCAATATTTATTAAGATTAAATTTTTGTACTTAATATCCTCGTATAGGATTAATTATACTTCTTTTTCTTGTTTGTAAACCAAAGAAAGGGTTTCGTATAAACCTAGTTTTATTTCTTTCGTTTATTATCAAACAATAGTCAGTTTACATCTTTTCGAAAATATAGCTTTGAAACCAGTTTATATATTCAATACATACGAGCAAGCTATAGAGGTAGTGTTCTATCGTACAGTTCGCAACATGTATCGTGAGCCATATTCGATCTCCTAGGAATAAAGGTTCTCTAGCGAACTATTCATCTTATATCAAGACAAGTACAAGTGGACTATACAATTCAATGCAATAAGGGGCAGTAGCATATTTAATGCAAAACAGATGTATCACATTTAGCATGAATGATAAGGGACATACAAAAATACAAGCGATCACTTATTCAGTGATCCTTATCCATTGTCGAACGGTTATCCCTACAACAGACATACAACTTAGCAACAAATGCATATATATACAAATGAGGTTCTCTTTCCCTGTCCGTCTCTGCATCAAACAGTTAGGTATGCAAGAAGGTTAGCCTAGCATGCGCCCTAACTACATGATGATCCCCTCCACGGGATTAGGAAGTGGGACGTACAAGCCCATCTCACTAATGACATATTGGCTAATAGCTGCTGAAACACATGAGTTGATATACACTAAAATACGCTTAAAATAGCAATCGAGACTCATGGTTCAGCATTACACTAAAAGCCACACCCTCCCGTAAATAAGGACTTCTAGCCTCAGGGTGTTCCAGATCTCTCCCAGGCCGAACGATCCCTAGTGCCACAGGAACCGCTCGAGAGATAAACCTTGCACACAAGTTGTCAGACCAATGCATGAATGCACTTCTATCAGATAAATACCATATGATGCACATGATCCAGAACAAGCAAGCATATCTATCAAGCTATAGAGCCGAAGCTCTCAATACTCTTGCTTAATAGCCACACCCTCCCGTAAATAAGGACTTCAAGCCTCAAGGCGGACTATTAGTCTAGATGCACAAGTTCAAGTTATTCATGCAGTTCTATCTATTTACAAGTGATCAAGGAAATATGTTCAAGCAATCTAGCTCTTTTAACAAGTAACAAGCAAGAACAGTTCTATAAATCTAGCATGCAAATTCTATTTCTTTTATACAAGCAAGTATTCTAGTTTAGCATACGATACAAGGATAAGTGCAAGCAATCTTTTACGCTTTCTTATCAGCATGGCAGCGGTTCGTTCGATAGCGGTGTCCGTGTAACTAAGCATGCAATATTTTTATCTTTAACTAGCATGGTAATGGCTCCATCTCTTTTGACAAGCATACAAGTTCTCTTAGTTAGGCAAGCAGATTCGTTTCAATGACAAGCTATATGAGTTCTCTTATTAAGCATGCAGGGGCAGGTTCTATCATTCTTCTTATGAAACTATCTTCTTAGAACAAGCATTCAAAAACTCAGATTTATTATTAAGGCGTATAAGAATCAGAGAATGCAGTTTTGCCCACTCACCTAGATCAATCGTCTTATGGTTCGATCGAGAACTTTCCAAGAAGACTTCCACTCGAGCAAGCAAAGCGATATCAATTGTACATAGTGCGTACGCGGAGCGGGGTACTACATACTTACCCACCAATAATGAGTTTCATCCTCGAAACTCAAGGAAAAACTTTCGATATCCCGAGCAGCGATAGTCCTCATCCCTCACCATCCTCAATCAAAACTCTAGCAATCCAGAACTCAATAGAACTCTAGCCACCAGAAATCACAAATCATATCTCAAGCAAAAAAATAAATCCAGAAAACTTTTGCCGACAACTTTGAGAATATTTATGGACTTATTGTATGGAACGTTCATTGCAGCACAATATCGGGCATATCTCAGAGTCGAAGGCAAAGGAATGGACAAATAATCGAGTCGCTCTGATACCATTATGTCACGCCCCGGTCTCGCAGGGGGGCGATCGTCCTCGCTTGGTCCCTATGGAATCGATCATCCTTGCATAGACGTGATGCCGTGCAAGCCTAAAGTGCGCTTGCATAAGGCCAAAGCTTTGAACAAGTGCAAGTAAGCTATTCAAGACAGAAGCAGCGGCACATGTATTGCAGAAAAGTAAAGAACACAATGACATATGAAAAACAGGCTCTTTATTGATAATCAGTGTTACAAGCGGCGGTTGGCCGAGGTTACAAATCGCTCAAGCACTCTCTTTCTCTCGATTACAATGACATCGTTTCATACATTATGTCCCTCTATACAAAAGCAGCTCAAAGCAATATCGATACGGTTCAAGGTATCGACTCCAGATTTTCGGTTCCTTGGGATGAGGCACGGCTATCGCTTTCTCGGATGATCCAGCACCTGAGAACAAGCAAACTGTTGGTGGGTCAGCACTTTGGAGAAAGTACTGGTGAGTATAAAATCAACTGAACAGAAGCAACACCCCATGAAACCCATACTAAGTAAGCATATGGCAAAATATTACATTACTAGTGATCTTGCTACTTTTACCTATGTTCATTTCATGCAGCTCAGGATTCTAGTCAGTTTACATCTTTTCGAAAACATAGCTTTGAAACCAGTTTGCATATTCAATATATACGAGCAAGCTATAGAGGCAGTGTTCTATCGTACAGTGCGCAACATGTATCGTGAGCCATATTCGATCTCTTAGGAACAAAGGTTCTCTAGCGGACTGTTCATCTCATATCAAGACAAGTACAAGTGGACTATACAATTCGATGCAATAAGGGACAGCAGCATATTTAATGAAAAATAGATGTTTTACATTTAGCATAAATGATAAAGGACATAAGGAAATACAAGTGATCACTTATTCAGTGATCCTTACCCATTGCCGAACGGTTATCCCTGCAGCAGACATAAAAGTTAGCAACAAATATATATATATACAAATGAGGTTCAATTTTCCTGTCCGTCTCTGCATCAAACAGTTAGGTATGCAAGAAGGCTAGCCTAACATGCGCCCTAACTACATGATGGTCCCCTCCATGGGATTAGCAAGTGGGACGTACAAACCTATCTCACTAATGACAGATCGGCTAATAGCTGCTGAAATGCATAAGTTGCTATACACTAAAATACGCTCAAAATAGCAGCCGGGACTCATGGTTTAGCACTACACCAAAAGCCACACCCTCCCGTAAATAAGGACTTCTAGCCTCAGGGTGTTCCATATCTCTCCCAGGCCGAATGATCCCTAGTGCCCCAAGAACTGCTCGAGAGATAAACCTTGCGCACAAGTTGTCAGACCAATGCATGAATGCACTTCTATCAGATAAATACCATATGATGCACATGATCTAGAACAAGCAAGTAAGCATATCTATCAAGCTATAGATCTGAAGCTCTCAATACTCTTGCCTAATAACCACACCCTCCCATAAATAAGGACTTCAAGCCTCAAGGCGGACTATTAGTCTAGATGCACAAGTTCAAGCTATTCATGTAGTTCTATCTCTTTACAAGCGATCAAGGAAACATGTTCAAGCAATCTAGTTCTTTTAACAAGTAACAAGCAAGAACAGTTCTATAAATCTAGCATGCAAATTCTATCTCTTTTAGACAAGCAAGTATTCTAGTTTAGCATACGATACAAGGATAAGTGCAAGCAATCTTTTACTCTATCTTATCAATGTGGCAGCGGTTCGTTCGATAGCGGTGTCCGTGTAACTAAGCATGCAATATTTCTATCTTTAACTAGCATGACAATGGCTCCATCTCTTTTGACAAGCATACAAGTTCTCTTAGTTAGGCAAGCAGATTCGTTTCAATGACAAGCTATATGAGTTCTCTTAGTAAGCATGCAGAGGCAGGTTCTATCATTCTTCTTATGAAACTATCTTCTTAGAACAAGCATTCAAAAACTCATATTTATTATTAAGGCGTGCAAGAATCAGAGAATGCAGTTCGGCCCACTCACCTAGATCAATCGTCTTATGGTTCGATCGAGAGCTCTCTGAGAAGACTTTCACTCGAGCAAGCAAAGCGATATCACTTGTACATAGTGCCTACGTGGAGCGGGGCACTACAGGGGGACCGTTGGTTGGATGGGGGGATTAGATGGTGAACCTAACCTCCAACAAGGTTGGATTAGAATTTATGGACCAAACTCTACTGATTCAATATCTAGTTTGTTTTGAGAATGAGACCAATTTGGTCGACAATTGTAGGAGTGGGCGTTTGGTTTCAACCGAATCGAAATAGTCAAAACCGAATAAGCCAAAATTCTAAAAATCTAAAACCAAAACAGAACCGAAATTAGACGTAACTGAAACCGAACCAAACCAAACAATCGACTCGTTTATTCGGTTGGACTATTTCTATTGT
Source organism: Iris macrosiphon (assembly GCA_036927795.1). Classification (NCBI taxonomy): domain Eukaryota; kingdom Viridiplantae; phylum Streptophyta; class Magnoliopsida; order Asparagales; family Iridaceae; genus Iris; species Iris macrosiphon. The sequence continues at coordinate 109,858,289 of JAYESA010000002.1, forward strand.
TTAATGGATCGGACCCAAAGTTGAAATCATGGTTAAATTATATTAAAAATTGTAATTTTTATAAACACATTTGTTGTGTATTTCAAAGTTGTGACTTAAGTTGGACTAGTTATTAAATTACCAAAGTTGGATTTCAAAACACATACGTAGAAGAATTATTCTTTTCAAAATATACACATTTTTAATCATAAAGTATGCGTTAAATTGAAAATATTTGTATATTTGCATAAGTCTTATCGATTTTTAATTTTTGACCGAAATTAAAATTCAAAACTAAAACAGAATATTTTTTATAAGTATTTTCAAAATCGAAATCGAAAAAAAAACTTTTCAAACCGAAGCAAAAATTTTTATTTGGTTCTATTCTATCGATCTAAAACCTAATAATTCTCACCCCTAGACATTCAAGTTGGGTAGTTTGTCTTCCAAACCCAAATGACAAACCCTAAAAAAAATCTCCTAAGTCCTCTTTCGCAATTACTCTAACCATCACTTCCCCCCTCTTTATAAATATCGAGCCCTCCCCCCCACCCCCCCCCCCAAAATTCTCTCTCTCTTCTCTCTCTCTCTCTGACCTTATCTTCCTCCCAATGGCTGCCTACTCTCTCCTCCTTCCCAACCTAATCCCCTCCACCCCCAAAGCCCTAAATCTCTCCCCACTCCACGTTCCATCCATCTTCTCTTATTCTACTGCTGCTCTTCCTTCTCTGAGAAGGAGGGTCGGGAACTTGGAGCCGAGTACAGTGGCAAAGGTTGTGGTGTCGGCGGAGTACGAGCAGGAGGAGCAGAGCTTCTCCCCCGACTTGAAGCTCTTTGTGGGGAACCTTCCCTTCACTGTGGACAGTTCCGAGCTCGCCGGCCTCTTTCAAAATGCAGGGAATGTCGAGATGGTTGAGGTATAATTAATATTTATGTTTTGTTTCTGCGTCTAAATTAGAGATATAGAGGGGAACTGGGTGGGTCTCTGTTGGAATTGAGAATTGGGTCTTGTCAGGAATCTTAATTGTTTTAATTTCTTAGAACAAAACTTGCAATTCAAGAAAAATAAATGCCAAAATGTCCATAAAATTAGCGTAGCTGAAACTAAGACGACGAGTCGCGATAAGAAATCAGTGCATTCATGGGAGGTTGGAGGTGCCATCAAATGAGGATAAGATGGGAGAAAAATCATGTCAGGTGAGTCCTAACACGTGCAACAATAGTCAAAGAAGCGGAATGGAAGAAACGGTTTCAAATCAAAAATCCTAGAGGAACTCACGAGTTCTTAATTTTTAAAACTCGGCCATGCAAAGCCGTTGGATTACATGCTTCTGATCCCTTGATTTTTTTCAAGGGACTGATTACATGCAATCTGATCCCTTGATTTTTTTTTCAAGGGACTAAAAGGTAAAACAAGTACACTTTCAATGTTAGTGAAATCCATGTGTCACATCCATATTGTAAGTTATTATTTTGGGTTATTATTTGAGTTTCTGTAGTCGAATTGGTTTCAAATAGCCGACCCCAAAAAATTTCGGAATAAAGCCTTTGTTGTTGTAATGTTTGAGTAACTAGCTTTGTTGCTTGGTGTTTTGGAAACAAAAGAGGGTACATATACAGTTAGGAAGGGTGGTGGGTTAATAAACTTATTTTATCTCTGAACAGTTGCATACCTTGTTTCTGGAGCTAGACGGATAATAGGTCTTTGTTGGCAATAATTGGGTTTTATCAAGATTGTTGCTAGTGAGGAATTTTCTCAAAAATTTCACATTGTGCTAATTTCATAAACTCATGCTTGAATTACTAGCTCAGTCGCTTGTTTTATTGGGCGAGTTAGAAAGAAAGAAAGTGTGTATTCAGTTAGAAAGGCGGTGCATCTGTAAACTTATGTTCACTCTGAAAAAGAAAGAGAGTGCATATTCAGTTAGGAAGGTGGTGCATCTATATTAACTTATGTTCACTCAGAAAAGTTGTGTTGTTTTTGGAGCTAGGATAATAGGTCTTTGTTGGAATTAGTAATGATTGGATTTATCAAAATTGTTCTTAGTGAGGGATTTTCTCAAACATTTCATCTTGTGTTAAAATGTTATTTCCACAGAGTAGTGCATGAACTGCAAGAACAGTTTCTTGGTGTTTTAAAGTGAGTTGGAAACAAAGAGATACATATATATAGTTAGGAAGTTTGTGGGATACTCTAAATGTACATTAGTTATTCCAGTAGACGGATAGATGGACGAATAGATTATACTAGAGAACGTATAGGAGACTAAATGCGCAAAAACTGCTTTTGGTATATGTTAGATTTGAGCTTGATGGCCAGTTTGCGAGTGCAGCAAAAACTGTGATGTTTGAGATAAACTACTTCTCACTCTGAAAAAGTTTAGTTCTTGTTTTGGAGCTAAAGAGGAAGTGCATCTTCGTGGCATTGATAATGATTAGGTTTTATCAAGATTGTTGGTAGCGACACATACTTCTAGACTCTCGTGTTATTTCTCACATTTGTTCTTAAGTTATTACCTGTGTTGCTCAGAGTTTTAGAGTAAGGTAGAATAAAGGGAGTAAATGTCATGTATGTTGTGGTCATGTATTTGAATGGTGTATTCAGCTATAAATGTATGAAGTTGTTAGATTGCATTTCTTGATAGCTGAATCTATATTTAATGGACTGTATCCTTTAGTTGAACTAGTTTTGGTTTCTTGCAGGTTATTTATGACAAGATAACCGGAAGAAGTCGAGGATTTGGATTTGTGACAATGTCTACAGTCGAGGAAGTTGAGGCAGCTGCACAACAGTTTAATGGCTACGTGAGTATTTTGTAGTATATTTCCTCGTGTCAATACCATTCTTGTAATAGATGACCTTATTATTGCTCTTTCAAGTTTTTTTCTTTAATAGAAATAGAAATATTTTATTCGTAGAGCATGTAATGACATCTTGTCCATGTTTTTAAGTATCTAGGTTATATGTGGTTTCTCTAACATCACATTCATCTCTCTCCAAAAGCACTGACAAGGCCTTAATCATAGCGAACTAGCTGGGGGACATCCATATTTCTAAATGCTCTTTCATAAATGGATATATGTTATTTTTTAGGACTAGTTTTGTTCCCGTTTGAGATGAGCATTAACCATTTTCGGCCGGCATCTTGGTCAAAACGAAGACGAGAACTGTTGGTTCACAGCGTTTTCCATTTTCACCATACAAAAATGTTCAAAAATGACAAAAGGCCAAGCCCTCGCAAGAGGGCCATTCGGGATTTTCCATTTGAAATTGAATATTTGTCATTTCAAATGGGAACCAAACTAACCCTTACTCACATGAGGATATGTGTTAGCAATATAATTTTTTTTGTTGATTATGTTAGTTTCATATTGAAATGATTTATTACCACGGGTATAAAGATGTATATAAAGGATTCATTAGCGCTGCCTGTAAGCTTGCCAAGCTTCAATCCTATATTTCAGTCTGTTTGTTGGGCTTAAGATGGTGAAAAGGTCCATGATTGAGCTAGACTTGACCAATCCAATAAGTTAATTGGGCCTAGCCTGATGTACTATATTATATATGTAATACATTTTCCTGTATGCTTTTCCATATGGTTTTTTTATTTCTGATGGTGTAGCCTTTCACCATAATATCCCTGGTGCCTCATGCCATGAGGCTCCTACTATTACAAGGTCTAGGGAATTTCAAGATGTATGCGGCCTGACTTTAATTACATAGGTACTAGGTAGAAACTAAAGTAAAACTGGCAAGGCAATATTAAGAAGGGCATAACATACAAAATTGCAAATATTAAATGTTTCATGTTTTAGGTTGGTAAAGATTGTCCCATTTCGAGCTGTTTTTCTGACCATCTCTTCACGATCCAACAGGAACTTAAAGGCAGGTCCCTGAATGTGAATTCAGGACCACCTCCCCGTAAAGAGGAGCTTCCGTCAAGAGGGTTTCGGTCTAGCAGTGGTGGCAGCACTTTCGGGAGAGGTGGTGGCAGTGTTGATGCCGCCAACAGAGTATATGTGGGTAACCTTTCATGGGATGTTGATAACAATGCTCTTGAGAACCTGTTTAGCGAACAGGGGAAGGTAATGGATGCCAAGGTGGTCTATGATAGGGAGACTGGCAGATCAAGGGGCTTTGGTTTTGTCACTTACAGCTCGGCTCAAGAGGTCAATAAGGCTATCTCATCACTAGATGGCTCTGTAAGTCTCTTTTTCCATATTCTCACACTAAAATTTTCCATCTTTGTCCCAAGTTCACTTTTTCTTTTTTCCTTTCAATAAGATGATAATCTCCATTAGTTGATAGAATTAAAGAAATACAAGGTTAGGATTCAGATCAACAAGGTTATAAAAATAACCATTTACTTACATTTCAAATAGAAATCTTCCAATCCTAGTTGTTTCCATTTGTAATTTAGTTGAATATCCATTCAATGTCGTCACTTGCCTTTCAATAATCTCTGTTACCATAACTATATATCAAAAAAATTGTAACTTAAATTCCCCACACAAACTAGGTTGCAAAGTGCATGCTAACGTAAGGATATTAACTGATAGTGCTAATTCATTACACTAGGAAACACAGACTTCATAGTTGGTGTCACGTTGTGTCGGACATGTATTGGACACTGTTATTGGACACGACAAGGATACTCCAAATTACAGTAGGACTCTCCAAAGTTGGTGTCATGTCATGTCCGTGTTGACTTATCAGTATGTGTTGTGTTGTATTCTTGTCCATGCAACATCACTTTAATAATTGGTTTGCTATTGTTTTTGCAGGACTTGGATGGAAGAAGCATTCGTGTCTCGCCAGCGGAAGCAAGACCACTAAGGCGCGAGTTTTAATGCATTGTTCTACTTAAAGGTTTTGTACGATTGAGAATGTTAAGGTATCCAGGGCAAGCCACTTACCTTAAGAGGCGAATTACATACCCTTAATAGACAGCAAGGGTTGTGATTACTTTTGTATTAGCTTTAACAAGATATCTCAGAGGTATTTTCTCTTGCAATAGGTTGGTTGTGTAATTTTCTCTAGTAGAAATGTCAATTTTAGTTTTTGAGCAAACAGTGTGTGAATGTTGATAGGCATTAACAAAAAATTTGTAGTGATGTACCAGTATTCAGGGTTGACATGATATTTATCGATTAATTGCCTGCTTATGAGTAGCTTTAGCCCTACCATTTCAAGAGGTTAAATTTATGGATGTTTTGACACCTCGTGTGTATGAATGCAGTGTGTCATTCTTATGAGTTAAAACGAGAAAGAAGCATTGCAGCCATTAGAGAGGTATGTTGCTTGGTTTAACAATGCTGTTGCTAAATTTGCACATCTGCATGTTCAATGTGTCAAGAACTGCAGTAAATGAACTAGCCTTGGTTCTAGAAAGCAATGAATGAAGTAGAATGTCTAGAACACCCAAGGATCATGCTTTAAAGTGTATGCTAAAGAGTAGAGCAAGAAGGTTTTGGCGCTCAGTTGATTACAAACCTTTTCCAGTTAATGTGACAAAGACATGGAACATTATGGTTTTACCTACGGAACACCTCAATCCTCCAACAAGAAAATTAGAAAAGAGATCAACTCAATGATCAATGCAAAAACATTGCTATTCAACTTGTTTGTTCTAGAAAGAATCTACTTAAACTATAAGAAATAAATCCTAATTAAAATAGGAAAAAATATAAAAGATAAATACAAAAATAACTAAATATTTGGCTAAAATGTTGCCTTGTCCAATCTGAACCGGAATTCCAATTTGAGTATTGGGTTGCTTGAAATCAGAATTTTGGCTTCGGCCAAATGGAATCTTGGTTTCTTCGAGCATGTGTGTTGTAGACAATAGTAATTAGAATTCTGATTTGGACTGCTTTTGAACTCCTCGATGTTTCGAGCGAACGCGTCTGTGTTACTCCCTCCACTTGTAGTTAATTCAATGGCGAGTTCTTCATACTGATGCCTGGATAAAGTGTCTCGTCATCTGCATGATGATTGTAAAGGTCCGCGATGTTGAATCCTGATGAGATTTCCATCAAACATGGTAAGTTTACGACATAGCCAACTGGAATCTTGGTTTTTCCAAGCATGTGTGTTGTAGACAATAGTAACTGGAATTCCGATTTGGGCTGCTTTTGATCTCCTTGATGTTTCGAGTTCCTCGATCGCGTCTGTGTTACTCCCTCCACTTGCAGCTAATTCAATGGCGAGTTCTTCATGTTGCTGCCTGGATAAAGTGCCTCGTCATCTGCATTATGAGTGTAGAGGTCCGTGATGTTGAATCCTGGTGAGATTCCCATCAAACCTGGTAAGTTTACGACGTAGCAATTGATCTTTTACAACAATGACACAAATTTTCTCAGTTGAAGCTTGCCATATTGCCCAACTAGTAACCTTTCTATTCGAGCGTACACCATGACGTCGTCACCGACATTAAAAACTTTGTGCTGACGGTGCTTGTTGGTCGTTGCCTTGTGTCACTCTTAGCTCATGATATCCATATTTATACGAGTACTTATTTTTCTATCATGTACTCCGTGTTTCTTTATATTCAGTATCGATACGGTATCCTGCACTTGTATTGCTAGTACCCGTATTCGATAGTGAATCCATGTACCCTGATATTTGATATCCTGTGAGAGTCACGAGAGTCGTACGGACAAATCAGCCGTAAGGTAATCGACAAGTCTAAATCGATTAACTGACTTATGTAATTGGAATTGAATTTTTTTTTTTAACAAATTAAACGTGAGACTACCCTGGACCCCTAGATGACACATCTCATACATAGACTTGCTTACCCTAAAAATTTCCAAAATGAGAATTTTTTCATCCTACCGATATATCGCTTGGGTGTTGTGGGCACAGTCAACAGTAGATGTTGATTATACTAAGTTGATACCCATTGGGTAATTGATTTTTTTTCCTATCTATGATTGGTTAGGGGGGTAAGGATTGATGACTTGATAACCATCTAGTGGCCCAAGTCACCCCCCCCCCCCTCAATATCTTTATAAACTCTCTCTCTCTCTCTCTCTCTCTCTCTCTCTCTCTCTCTTCTTTTCACCCTCAAGAAAACACCATATCCTTCTCTTCTCCTTTTCTTCTACCTAAGGAACTGGACCTAGGCTAGGAGCTCAGCTTTGAGACTTTGGGTGTGGTTTCTAACCCCTCCTTGGTGGTGGAGTAGAAGCTAAGGCTTGGGCTTGGATCAAAGGCAAGTACATTTTTGTACTTGTAAATAAAATATTTTTTAATGTTTTTTCTCTAAATAAATTGTGGTAACATGATACTATTCTTTTTATTTCAATTTTCTCGTGATTTGTGATATATGTTTTGTGTTGGATTCGAAGTTTTAGCTTGGGTTTTGAAATTGTGTTGGATTTGGGGATAAAATATACTTCTAGTAGAAAATCTGGGATGTTTCATGAGATACCATGTTTTGATCCTTATATTAGGTTCCTATATGATGTAGGATTATTATCTGTTTGCGATGAACAAAAGTTGTATGAACTTTGTATTACAAACTATTAAAAGAAAGAAGAGTACAAATGATCCTAGACAAGAATCCAAGTACAATTGATTCTGGGAAAGTATAGCTATAGAGATCTAATTTGCAAATGATCACTTTACTCCTTGGACCACACGACGGTGAAGAAATGCAAGGATGCTGTAAACAACTTGAAGAGTTGGGCAATGAGAAAGCTTTGGCAACGACGGCACAGCAAGCTTCTATTTCTCTTCTTTTGTTCTTGAACTTTAAATACTTAAAATTTTAGCCTCTGTAATGTACACAATGATCCTATATTTATAAGATTTCAGAGCAGTTATGACAGTGTGCGCGCACTTTGGACAATCCGTATTGTGCGCGCACTTTTGATGTGATGACATCCCACGATCTAGTTAATGGGTGCACAACTTGCTTCCTGCTTGACACATGGCTTCCTATAAGAGGAAAACGTAGGTCATGGGACAGTTATTTATGCACGTTTCATGAGGAACATGGTGTCACGCCCCAGTCCCAAAATGTCAGGAACTAGGCCACGTGTCACTGGCCAGCTGACACGTTACTAAGGGCTTAATCCACTTTGATGGACCCAAAGGAACGTGCTACGCTGTCCTAAAATACTACAAGTACAAAACAGGTATATCTATCTCATCCACAACAAAATGTCAGAAAAGCAAGTGCTGAATATATATATAAAACTGAGTTTGATACAGTACACAACTAGTGAGAATACAAGCCTACTACAAAAACTGATAATAGCGCAGAAAAATCAGATAGACTAAGCAGTGTCTATCTGATGAAAACATCTCCATCTCCAGGTGGCAGGCCTCTAGGATCAAGCATACTCTGAGGGTGTCTCCTCAAGCTCCTCCTCGGTAGCACATCTGGCCTCCTGATCAGGGCCGTACACAGTGGGGTAGAAAGCCTCGTCTAGATCTGGCAGGGAACCAGGTCCTCAGTGGGACGTAACAAGATACAGAAAATAATATGCCATGTATGTAAATACTGAATAAAGAAAATAAATACAGGGTGCTAACCATTCTAAGTGAAATGCAAGTAAAGATCTCGTAGTACGCATGGAAATGTGTGGCTAGACATACGCTGACGTAATTCACCAATCGTGGTGACTGGCTAGTATATGTGTCGTATGCCCCCGGACTCACGGGTAGCTCTGCAATCGACCATCTCCGAGGAGCATGGTACGAAGGTATAAATCATATATGGAGGGGGTGTCCCATACGTCTACTAGTTATCTTTCCCATCCCAATGAAACTAAATGTCAAGTCGTACATTTCCTGAGTTATTCTATTCCGTGATGCGGGTCACACGTACTGGTAGCTAATCAAATACGCAGCTCACATCCATATATGTAATGCAACCATGTCGCGTGTTCCCGTGATAGGGTCTAGGAGAATATCAGGATATTCTCACAGTGTTGGTGAGTCTGTAAGACTAAGTTATTTATACTAATTGTCAACGTATTAGTTGACTGTACCAGAGGCAGTCTCAGGTACTCATAGTATATGAATTTCAGAAACAAGAAGCATATAACAATATTTGAGAATTAAAATATTAAACTTGGCAAGGTATACTTGCCTACTCCCTGATAGTGTTGATAACCTGATCTCACAGTCAGGTTTGTGGTTGCTGGTGACAGGGGGTCACTGGCTGTGCTGTAGTTGGTTTCTGTTAAAATAGACAGTGTTCGTAAATATCATGGCTGTGATATAAAGTATATATATATATACTTATATACACATATATAATATAGATATATATATATAGTATGTATATATATAGATATAATATATATAGCAGTATATATAATATATAAAGAACAAAAAAGTGCAGGTATAAATATATTGCAATTATAATAGTAGCAGGGTATATCCACTGCTATATATATATAATAATATATAATATTATCAGGGTGTATCCCCTGATATATATAATATAATAGTCAGGGTATATCCACTGAGATAATAATATAAGTATTCAGGGTATATCCACTGATAATAATAAATAATAAATAAATTGAAATGACAGTACAGAATTTAAATACATACATAACTATATACTATACTATATAGTAAATTTAGATAAAATGAATTGACAGGGCAAAAATTGTAAATGTATATATAGTAGGCTGTAATATCCAGCTCATATAATATTATAGATATATGTAATAAATTGAAATAACATTGCAAGAATTTAAAATATATAATATATATATAAGCTATATTATCCAGCTGGATATAGATAATATATATATATATATATATATATATATATAGATATATATATATATATATATATAAACATATATAATAGGTGCAGGAAATTAAGTGCAGAAAAATAAAATAAAAGAAAAAAATGCATAGTATATATATATACTATATGATAGTATTTATATAACATATACAAATATGTTATATATACATATATAACATATAGTATACATATTATATATATAGATATATATATATACATATATATAATTTACATATATAAATATATATGTATAAAATATAGTTATATATATATATAATATATATACAGTATAATATACTGTAAATAATAGTATATAACATATATATATAAATATACATATATACATATAAATATACATATATATATACCTATATATATACATATATATATACATATATATACATATACATATACATATACAAATATATATATAATTACATATATATAGGGTTTAGGGTTATACCCTCTGACAGGTGGGCCCTAGGGGTTGTCGACGGCGGGTGGACGGTGGCGGAGCTGGCCGGAGGCGGCCGGAGAAGAGAGAACAGCAGCAGTAGCTGTTAGCAATAGCAGCAGCAGTGGAGTGCGGGGGCTGCCGGCGGCGGAGAAGCGGCGGGGGTGGCCGGGCAGGTGGTGGGTTTGGCAGAGGGGAGGGTGGCGGTCAGGTTGGTGGTGGTGGCGGAGGTCCACGACGGTGGTGGTGGCGGCTAGGGGCGGCCGGAGTAGAGAGGGTAGGTTAGGGTTGGGGGTGGCCGAGAGTGCTGCGGGGGCTAGGGCGGCCGGAACAGGCGTCATGGGGCGGTGAGTGTCACGTCCCGATTTCGTCTAACCGATAATCGTCCCAGGGGCGCGATGCCGTGCACGCGTAGGGCGCGCGTGCACAAGGCCTTAGGCATAAGGATATTTTTTAGATCAATGCAACAGAGTAGACAAATAAGATAACACAAGGTTGAGGCATAGAAAAGTTTCTCTTTTATTTATAATGAACATCTTGTTACATTGCTTGACTCAAAAGTATAAAATGCCCCACGGGCTTACAAACTTGGACGCAAAATGAGATAGCCGATCCATACATTATATCCCTTTACATAGTTTCAAAACACAAAACACCTTGGGTGCGAGTAAGCACCATCGCCTTAGCGTTATTCAGCAACAGGAGAGAGAGAGGAAGGCTTCTAGCTTGAGCCTCCAAAGTCTTGGCCACGACCCGCCAAGAATCCCAAAAGCTTGGAGAGATTTTCAGCTCCTCGCCGCGCTACCTTGCGCCGGGGAACCTGCTACAATGAGGGTCAGTACTTCGAAAAGTACTGGTGAAGGCTAGCTGCTCAACTTTACCAAGCTCTTTAGATGAGTTTTAAATGAACATGCAACATTTATGTGTTTATGTGACTTTCTATTCTTGCCTAGATCAGATTTCATTTAGCAGGTATGCAAGAACAAAATAACATAACATAACTCCACATGCCACCGTTCGGTGACTTTACCTGTACCGTCTGAACCACCTGTACAACTTACCATAGCCTTCCCTGTCACGAAGACATAGTTAGTCTGCACAGTTTAAATATACACAACATCTTTCTTTGTTGTTTAGGAGCCATCATGGGTTTAGTCTGGGCTGGCGGCGACGCTTGCAGCGCGGGTAGCTAGCCCCGCTACAATTCCCCGCTCCCTGTGCTAACTCATTTTAGCACGACTAAGAAAGTAGATTCCGCCCGGGTCGAAACGGCCCGGTGCCCCGGTAACCGTTCGCAGGAACCTGGATCCCTTGTGCACAAGAATTCCCATGACCATTTCTATGAACTGAACTTCATAGATTTACTTACTAGCGATTTAAAGAACATCATGTACGAAACTGCTTTACTGTACTATCACAATCAACCAACAAGTTATATGAAATAACATGCAGCAGTTTATAGAAGAACACCTTGAACTTATAGAAGAGCACTTTGAACTATCAATAAATACCAACCCATTAAACATCCAACGAACATGCATGCATCAATGAATTTATGCAAGGTTTTGTATGACAAGCAATGGGTGTTCCAAGCCTACTTCTTATCTTATCTTGTTATCCAACTTATTACTTAAGTGGTGTCGTTTGATTGAATGCACAACTGAGTCAATTTTATTATGAACGGAGCCCTTGGAAAGAAGGTGCTTATCGAAATAGAGCCACTCACAAGTTTTGGTTGAATAGGAAGAAGAAGTAGAGATCTCTAAGACTCCGCTCGCGCGTTGTCTACACGATCACCTGCACGCACCAACGGATGATTAATACGTCCTGCTTCGGTCTCCAAGGCTCGATACGAAATGCGAAATCATAAGAACGAAAACAATGAAGTCCATCGAAACCGTTCAAGAAAACGCAAGTCCTAAAACCAACAAGTACGCAACCAAGCGGCAATCGAAAACGGGCAAGGAAAACCAACACAACGGAAAGGCCTCTCTCTACTCTGCTGCCGAGTCCTTCCTTGAGGCACGATCCATTGATTATGGGACCTGATTCCGAAGAAACCAATCCATAACGAGGAAAGGATCTTGATTCAATCTGTCCCGATCGAACGGTACCAAGCATATCTTAGCCGCGCTCCCCGAATAGGGGGAACGGGACGAACGGGGCGTTACATCATAACCATCTAATAGGAAGTTTCGTCCCGAAACTTAAGAATAGAACCTACCACTAAGGAATAATGAGGAAAAATTTTCCCTCATATCAGATTCAAGTTCCCAGGTCGACTCCTCGACCAAGTGGTTTTGCCACAGTACGCGCACTAGCGAGACGTTCGGTTCCGCAACTGCTTCTTTTTACGATCCAAAATTTAGACAGGCTCTGCCACACACGACAAGTCCGCTTGCAGATTTAACTGACCCAAGTCGACTACGCAACTAGCAAGTAAGATTTCCATGTTCTATACGATAATAAGGCGGGGTTATCCCCTTAGCTATGTGCGTTCATCTCTTTTATTAGCATGCAAAGGTTATCGTCTGTAAGCTAGCACGTAACATTCATTTTCTTAGTGTGCAGCTAAGTAGAGACAGGTTCACCGGGGTCACCCACCTTAGCGATGTATCGCATCGGTCGAGCTAGACTCCGGACGCGCTTCTGATAGCCTAAGTCTGACTCCATTGAGGATCCCAGCATGGAAGCTTTTGCATCGAACGAGCCATCTCGCTGAGCAAGGCGGTTGAATAGCTACACTTGTGCCGTTTGAATCGGCCCTCCGGGTTGAGCGGAGCGGGTTGTTACATCATATACCACTCAGAACAAGTTCCGTCCTCGAGACTTCCTGAGCGCAACTCGTGCTATCGCATAACTTCTAAACCACTCTATACATCTCATCTTATCCTTCAAGGACTGTCTCAATACTATAATTATCTATTTCCTCACCATGCGTTACGCCAATGTTGGCCAATTTTCATCGAACGACTCTATCGTTCAATGCTATCGAGTTATACTCAACTCGATCGTTGCACGTCCGTCTCAAAATCTACTGCACCTAGCGCAGGGCTATATTACCCAAGCACATGGTATTCTATAACTCAACGGGCACTTACGACTCATAATTGGGTGGACTTGCCCAACTAGTTATATTATCGCCATAGGAACCCAACACATTTGAGCCTATTACTTGACGTCGCCTATCGAAACCCATCGTTACGCCTAACCCAAAAGCTCGAATCTCGACAATTTTCCAATCTCGTTTTTGCATCAAATCTCTCTGAGTCACCGTCCAATCTCACTAAATAAATTCGCACCCAAATCACCAACGTTTTCTGACTCAGTCTATATTGTGCCTTAGCGCAGAGCTAAATTGCCTACCTGGGGTACGCTCAAGTCCTCCGCACCCTTGGCTCAATCGAACTTAACTTTCTATTCGTTTTTACTCGTTCCGTTCGCCCGAGTGCTTAATCATTTTATCCGAATGATCTATTAGTTCAACTATTGCATCCCCAAACTCAGTCTCGTACTGCGCCTTAGCGCAGAACTATCCCGGTAGCACGAGGAACGATACAATCTTTCCTCTATGAGAATTTAGGTTGAGGCTAAATCATTTCAGTTGCCATACTCATCCATGCGAATCCGAACATTTTTCTTTGCAGCTGCATCCGAGTTATGCATATCGCTAAGTCTGGATCGTACCCATATTCAAGGCGTCCCCCAAATATGTGTATTTTAACCAAGCTCAGTGACAGCTAAGTCTGACAAGCTACTCGTGAAAATCTTTCGAAACGCGGATCGTCCTGCTATATGAATGACCGAACTCTTGTTCGATCCAGCTATCGTCTTATCCTTTACCGTCGCGTAACCTATCCAACCAAATCAATTATCACCCGAGTCCTATCTTGCATTACGTTTGTTTCAACGCGAACGTTGCTAGTGTATATTCCTAATTCCAAATTCTAACTCTAAGTCTTGTTGCCCAGTTCTATCATTCTTTCCGAACGATACTCTGAAGTCAGCCACTCCAGTATAACTCAAGGCATAGGGTCGTCTGCCTAGTCACTAGGCCAGCACACACAGTCATAGGTACAACTCAAGTTTGCGACTCATCGCGCAACCGCGTTGCACAACGTTCGCCCCAAACACCCTAAGGTCAAACCATTGTTCCTTTACACGGGTATTCTACCCAAGCTCGTTTCACTCAGATTTCTAAACATCGAGCACAGATCATCCTATCACACCAACACGCTCGTCCAACTGAACCCATGATACGCCCATGTTTCAGGGCTAACCTATCAATTCGCACATACTATCTCTTTCATCTCGTTTAATAGGATTCACCAATCCATCATTTTCTACGCTTGTATCACTAAGCCACAATTCCATTATAAACCATCGATGTATATCATGAACTCTAAGTCGTCCAGCACAATCTACGTATCCGTTCATGAAAACGTCCAACATCTCTTACTTTACGTTTCTAGACTAACTCCTCAAGAAAAATCCTTAGACTCATTTTCTTAGTCTACTCTTAGCATTCCTCAAACAACTAAGATCAATTCCCAAACCCAAGTCTATCTCATTGATACGTTCCATTCATCGAGTTCATTTTGGAATAATCACCGAACCTGTTCTCTTGAGTTTGCTCATCCCTACCGTACATGAAATCACCACGCCGACGCTCCCGCAGGATAATCGTTCTCGCTGGGACAGCTTTCGAATGTTATCTTTCTGAACTTGATTTCAAGATCGTTCTTCCAAACTCCAAGCCAAATCTATTACCGCTTAACTCAATCCATCAAAATCATAATTTTTACTAACTTGCATCAATCCATACTATTTTCCAACCATTGTTATGGTCTAAATCTCCCAAAATTTGAAATCATCGCATTCATACTCAAACCGAATTCTATCGAGCGATATCCTACTCAAATCCAAATTTTCCATGCACGCTATCATTCGTTCACTCCATTATTTCTAATTGCACTTACTTCGATCGCATCTCAGATTATTCAATCTCGACTCAAGTTTTTTAATTCGCTTGTTTCAACTCAAACTCGCTCGTACAATCCTCTAAGTCTTTTCCGACCATGATATCGATTCCAATTGCCCTGAATTTCTATTCGATGTAAGCCTTATCCCTTATTCAACTCATTGTAACTCGTTCGAACCAAACATTGCATGCTTTCTCCGAGTTCGTTTACTTGCTAGGCACTGTTTATTTATACTAAGGCTTTACCCAATCTCGTCGCTTGTCGCTAGACTCGCTTAACTCTCCGAATCCACGACTTCGTTCAAGCATTTCTAAGCCAACAAATACACCCCTCAGAGTTCGAGTTATACTCCCTGAATCTTTACAACTAATTATATCCACAAATTGCATAATCGAACAGGGGACTTATCGCATACACTACTCAAGAATTGAGTCGTCCTAATAACTCCTGATTCGCGCTCGCATCCTTCACTCGTATGCCCAATTCGTTCCTTAGAACTCCAACACAGTCCCTATTTATCGCCTTAGCGATCTTAGACTCGTACACACCTGTATTCATAGTCCTCTATACAGACTATGCTTCAAATCATAACTTATCGCTATGAATAACCGTCCAGCTATTTCCGAAAATTCCTTACACGATTCCCATTACTCGCCTTAGCGGCAATCCGATAACGTCTCTATCGATTTCCCTCCAAGTCAACTTTATTCTCTTCCCAACAATACCCAAATCTCGCTGTAACTCACTAGCACCAAGGGTCTTGGTGCACAATACTTAACACAAATTGGCCAAAAGGCCATGTGCATAGACCACTGTCTGAACGATATTCTTATCTCGCACTCTACTCGTTTGGTGTTTTCATATAGACATATAACTTGCCGATTATAACACGAGTCTCCTCTCACAACATCCTCTATGAGTTGGGACAAAAGCCCTCACATCATAATCCCGTCCAAGCAATCGTATAATTCCCACGCACTTTTCAAAAATATTTAGACTTATTGTATGGAACGCATCTCATTTTGGCCAAGCGAATTCAAGGGTCTACTCGGAAGGAACAAGGTCCTCTTTAGAAACTTTCTTTGTGAGATCAAAGGATCTGAAGCATGCTCTGATACCAATATGTCACGCCCCGATTTCGTCTAACCGATAATCGTCCCAGGGGCGCGATGCCGTGCACGCGTAGGGCGCGCGTGCACAAGGCCTTAGGCATAAGAATATTCTTTAGATCAATGCAACAGAGTAGACAAATAAGATAACACAAGGTTGAGGCATAGAAAAGTTTCTCTTTTATTTATAATGAACATCTTGTTACATTGCTTGACTCAAAAGTATAAAATGCCCCACGGGTTTACAAATTTGGACGCAAAATGAGATAGCCGATCCATACATTATATCCCTTTACATAGTTTCAAAACACAAAACACCTTGGGTGCGAGTAAGCACCATCGCCTTAGCGTTATTCAGCAACAGGAGAGAGAGAGGAAGGCTTCTAGCTTGAGCCTCCAAAGTCTTGGCCACGACCCGCCAAGAATCCCAAAAGCTTGGAGAGATTTTCAGCTCCTCGCCGCGCTACCTTGCGCCGGAGAACCTGCTACAACGAGGGTCAGTACTTCAAAAAGTACTGGTGAAGGCTAGCTGCTCAACTTTACCAAGCTCTTTAGATGAGTTTTAAATGAACATGCAACATTTATGTGTTTATGTGACTTTCTATTCTTGCCTAGATCAGATTTTATTTAGCAGGTATGCAAGAACAAAATAACATAACATAACTCCACATGCCACCGTTCGGTAACTTTACCTGTACCGTCTGAACCACCTGTACAACTTACCATAGCCTTCCCTGTCACGAAGACATAGTTAGTCTGCACAGTTTAAATATACACAACATCTTTCTTTGTTATTTAGGAGCCATCATGGGTTTAGTCTGGGCTGGCGGCGACGCTTGCAGCGCGGGTAGCTAGCCCCGCTACAATTCCCCGCTCCCTGTGCTAACTCATTTTAGCACGACTAAGAAAGTAGATTCCGTCCGGGTCGAAACGGCCCGGTGCCCCGGTAACCGTTCGCAGGAACCTGGATCCCTTGTGCACAAGAATTCCCATGACCATTTCTATGAACTGAACTTCATAGATTTACTTACTAGCGATTTAAAGAACATCATGTACGAAACTGCTTTACTGTACTATCACAATCAACCAACAAGTTATATGAAATAACATGCAGCAGTTTATAGAAGAACACCTTGAACTTATAGAAGAGCACTTTGAACTATCAATAAATACCAACCCATTAAACATCCAACGAATATGCATGCATCAATGAATTTATGCAAGGTTTTGTATGACAAGCAATGGGTGTTCCAAGCCTACTTCTTATCTTATCTTGTTATCCAACTTATTACTTAAGTGGTGTCGTTTGATTGAATGCACAACTGAGTCAATTTTATTATGAACGGAGCCCTTGGAAAGAAGGTGCTTATCGAAATAGAGCCACTCACAAGTTTTGGTTGAATAGGAAGAAGAAGTAGAGATCTCTAAGACTCCGCTCGCGCGTTGTCTACACGATCACCTGCACGCACCAATGGATGATCAATACCTCCTGCTTCGGTCTCCAAGGCTCGATACGAAATGCGAAATCCTAAGAACGAAAACAATGAAGTCCATCGAAACCGTTCAAGAAAACGCAAGTCCTAAAACCAACAAGTACGCAACCAAGCGGCAATCGAAAACGGGCAAGGAAAACCAACACAACGGAAAGGCCTCTCTCTACTCTGCCGCCGAGTCCTTCCTTGAGGCACGATCCATTGATTATGGGACCTGATTCCGAAGAAGCCAATCCATAACGAGGAAAGAATCTTAATTCAATCTGTCCCGATCGAACGGTACCAAGCATATCTTAGCCGCGCTCCCAGAATAGGGGGAACGGGACGAACGGGGCGTTACAGTGAGGAGTGGTGGTTCGGTGGAGGGAAGGATGGCGAAGCATTTGGGAATGGTGGCGGTGGTCGACGACGGCCGGAGGCGGCACTGGGGGTGGTTGGGAGTGGTGGTGGTGTTGTGGACAGTGAGAGAAGGGGGAGGTTACGGGGGCTGTGGCCGGCGGAGCAGGTCGGCGCTGGCGGTGGGGCTTGGCCGGAGGGGAGAGGGGGTCAGGGCGGAGGGTCGGGCAGGGTTTGGCCGGAGGCGGTGGTCGGAGGTGGCGGAGGGAAGGGGCTGTAGGAATTTGCAAGGGAGGGGTTAGGGTTTATATAGGAATTGAGGGAATGGCAATTTCGTAATTATGAGGAAGTTTAGGGTTAAATTGGTAATTTGATATTTTATGATATTTTCACAGGATTTCTCTGGATTCTTATGGTGGGTCCCTCACACCTATGGTCCAGCCAATAGTATTAGGCCACCTAGCATGCAATTTTGCATAAAGTCCCCTAACTTTTCAATAATTGCATAAATGCATGAATTTGGTATTTTGCGTAATTTCACAATTTACCTGATTTTAAATACTGATTTTCTGAAATTCTAAATTGTACAAAAATGAGGGAAAATAGCTGGGGAAAATGTTTTGGACAGTGTGGGGTGAGTTTGGGTAGATGCAGGGTCTGATTCTGCAGGTGATACGGATCCTCGTATTTATTAATTAATAAATACTGCGCACGGTGTTCACTAATTATTTAGAGGCTATTAGGGTCATAATTTCTCTACGGTGTCAATACACTAATTGTAGTATATTCAGTCTAGAATATTATCGTATTTTTGTTTGGGCAAAACAGGTGCCTACTGGTCCTCAAATCTCTAGGGGTACAGAGATGGGTAAAGAGCAAAAAATTAAATAGGAAATAAATATGTACGTTTGTAACGATATTTGTACGACTAAAACGAAGCATCAAACAAGATTTTTGAAAGTTGCACAAAATACAAAAAAAATAGTCTAACAAGTCTAGGGCAGGTATGTGAAATTTGTTTAGGGTTTAACAGCTAGTGGGATGTCCTAATTAATTGTGTAATGAACAGGTGCACAATCAATAGATTATAAATAAAACTTTTTTTTAAAAAGGTGCTATAATTCTAATTAGTCTAAACTAATTCTAAATTACTGAAATCTGGTCGAGGGAGTTTACAATCTACCCTCCTTAGAATATTTCGTCCTCGAAATAAAAACACACATATAATGAAAAAAATTTAATTAAGGATATATGATGATTAAGAGAGATTGAGTTTGAAATATTGGACATACCCTGATTTTGAAATAGATGGGGATAACGCTGACGAATATCCTCTTCTCGTTCCCAGGTGGATTCACCTGGTGCATGATGTCTCCATGCAACACGAACGAGAGGAATAGTCTGGCCTCGCAATACTTTCTCGCTACGGTCCAGGATTTCTACAGGCTCCTCCTGATATGATAAGCTTGGCCCGATGGTGATCTCTGAATAGTCCAGCACATGACTCGGGTCTGGAATGTACCTCCTCAGCTGAGATACATGGAAGACGTCATGTACTCCCTCCAAGGTCTGAGGTAGAGCTAGCCTGTAAGCAACTTCTCTGACGCGATCTAGCACATCGAAGGGTCCAATATACCTTGGACTTAGTTTCCCTCTTCCTCCAAATCTGATAGTTCCTCGAGTAGGTGAGATCTTCAAGAACACATGCTCCCCTACTTGGAACTCTAGAGGTCGGCGATGAATGTTGGCCCAGTGCTTCTGCCTGTCTTGTGCAGCTCGTAGGTGTCCCTGGATCTTCTTTACTTTCTCCACCGTACGAATAATCAGTTCTGGTCCCAAGATCTGTCTCTCGCCTATATCGCTCCAGCATACTGGGGAACGGCATTTCCTTCCATACAAAGCTTCAAAGGGAGCCATTTGAATGCTCGCTTGATAGCTGTTGTTGTAGGAAAATTCCACCAGGTGTAGATGATCTTCCCATGATCCGCTGAAATCAAGCATGCAGGCTCTTAGCATATCTTCAAGTGTCTGGATGGTACGTTCTGATTGGCCATCTGTTTGTGGGTGATACGAGGTGCTGAACTTGAGGCAGATACCAAGACTTTCTTGCATACTTCGCCAAAAGTAAGATGTAAATCTCGTATCTCTGTCAGATACTATGCTGACTGGTACTCCATGCAGACGCACTATCTCTTTCATGTATATGTCCGCCAAGATTTTTGTAGATTGTCCGACTCTGAAAGGTAGGAAATGTGCAGCCTTTGTGAGTCTATCTACGATTACCCATACAGCATTACGACCACTGGAACTTCTTGGGAAGCCCGTAACAAAGTCTATCATAATGTGTTCCCATTTCCACTCGAGTATTGGGAGGGGTTGAAGTAGACCGGCAGATCTCTGATGCTCAGCCTTGACTTGCTGACACACCAGGCATTTGGCCACAAAGCGTGCTATCTCCCGCTTTATTCCATGCCACCAGTAATATTGTCGCAGATCTCTGTACATCTTTGTGCCTCCTGGATGTATAGAGTATGTTGAGCTATGAGCTTCTGACATCAGCTCATTACGAAGTTCTCCATTTGGAACATAAAGACGATCACCACATCTTAGAGTCCCATCTTTGTGTATGCGATATCCTGTCTGAATTCCAGCCTCTGTTCTTTGTCGAAGCCTCTGAAATCTTGCATCTGTTGGTAGAGCAGTTTTGATTCTTTCTACCAAGGTTGATTGCAGCTGATAGTTTGATAATTGGCCGTCAAGTCCTGGCATAATGACCTCTATTCCCAAATTTTCTAGATCTCTCAGAAGATCTGGTTGGGTGATCATAAAGAATGTCGAGGGTCTTCTGCTTAGAGCATCTGCCACCACATTAGCTTTTCCTGGATGGTACTGTAGATCAATTTCGAAATCCGCCATCACTTTGAGCCATCGTCTTTGTCTCAGATTTAGGTCCTTCTGGGTGTAGACGTACTTCAGACTTTTATGATCGGTGAATATCTCCACTCGTTCGCCATATAGATAGTGTCTCCATAGCTTCAGGGCGAAGATGACTGCGGCAAGCTCCAGGTCGTGAGTGGGGTAATTTTTCTCATGAGTCCTCAACTATCTTGAGGCATAAGCTACAACCTTCCCATGTTGCATTAAGACACAACCAAATCATTTTCCGGATGCATCGCTATATATGACAAAATCTCCGGATCCAGATGGTATAGTTAAGATGGGAGCTGTAGTCAGACGCTTCTTCAAGTTATCAAAAGCTGTCTGGCAATCTTCAGTCCATATGAACTCCTGCTCCTTGCGGGTAAGACGAGTAATCGGCTCCGCGATTCTTGCAAAGTTTTCTACGAATCGCCGGTAATATCCGGCAAGTCCTAGAAAGCTTCTCACCTCTGAGACGTTGGTCGGGGTTGGCCACGTCTCGACAGATGAGATCTTTGCTGGGTCTACCGAGATGCCTTCTCCTGTGATAACGTGTCCAAGAAATGCGACACGGTCAAGGAAGAATTCACACTTGCTCATCTTAGCATAAAGGCTCTCCCGTCTCAGCGTCTCTAATACCAACCTTAAGTGCTCTTCATGCTCCTCATGGCTCTTTGAATACACCAGAATGTCGTCGATGAAGACTACCACGAACTGGTCCAGATATTGGTGGAAGACTCTGTTCATCAGGTTCATGAATACGGCAGGTGCATTAGTTAGTCCAAAAAGCATTACCAGGAACTCGTAATGACCATAACGAGTCCTGAATGCTGTCTTTGGAATATCTTCCCTCCGTACCTTGACCTGATGATAGCCTGATCTCAAGTCTATCTTCGAGAATACCATGGCTCCTGTTAGTTGATCGAACAGGTCGTCAATTCTCGGCAAGGGGTACTTGTTTTTGATTGTCAGAGCGTTGAGGGCTCTGTAATCAATGCACATGCGATATGTTCCGTCCTTCTTTGGTACAAACAACACTGGTACTCCCTAGGGTGATGCACTAGGACGAACAAATCCCTTGATCTGTAATTCCTCCAGTTGAAGCTTCAGCTCGTCAAGCTCCTTCTTCGCCAGTCGGTATACATTGGAGGATACTGGTGCAGCTCCGGGTATCAGCTCAATAATGAACTCCACTTCTCTGTCAGGCGGTAGGCCTGGCAATTATTCTGGAAATACGTCCTCGAACTCTGCTATAATTGAGGGAAGTGCTGTCTCCATCGCCATGTAAGCTCTAGGAGTCTGGCCTACTCCTTGCTCAATGGTTCCTCGGATATATTCGAACTCTGGGTGATCTGGGGGTCTAAAGATAACACTACCCTTTCGGCAGTCTAGGATAGCATTGTTCTGAATTAGCCAGTCCATGCCTAAGATAACGTCGAAATTTGGCATTGGAAGTACCAAAAATTGCGCTCTTAGTCCTCTACTACAAACAACTACCGGACATGTTTCGATAATGTTGGTAACTGGAACAATACCTCCTCCAGTAAGTATTTTCCAACACTTGGGTAGCGGGGAAGTGGATAGCTTGTGCATGGCTACGAAACTACTGGATATGAAAGACAAAGTAGCCCCAGAATCGAATAATACAGTTACAGGTAATGATGCAACTAAAATGGTACCTGTTATAGTTTCCCCTTTAGGCTCTTCTGCAACGGCAGCTAACGCAAAGGCTTGACCCTGTCTTTGTCCTCCGGCTTGTTATCGGGTCTTGAACTGGGCCTCCTGAGTAGGCAAGGGTGCTCCTCGCTGATATCCTCCTGATGTGGAGGGTAGCATCTTCTGGGCTTGTGCTCCTGGCTTCTGCCCTTGCTGAGGTGCTGCATCTCTGCGTTGTGGGCAGTCTTTGGCCATGTGTTGGCTAGCTCCACATAGCAGGCATAATCCGTTCTTCTTTCTGCAGTCTCTCATAAAATGCCCCTTTTTGCCACAAAAGTGGCAAATCGGGAGCTCCTTCTTTTGATAGGGTCCCGTTGTTTGCTGCGTCTGATATTGTGGACGACGGATAGGTCCTCCTGCTCCTTGCTGATTCTTGGCTGAGAAGGTTGGATTTGAGCGTCTGGCTCCTCGGCCAATGGCTTCTTGCTCCCTGGCTTCTTTAAGAACCTCGTTGTAGGAGATTCTTGACTGGATTGTTGTGTACCTCTGGAGCTCGTAGTTAAGGCCATGGTGGAATCTTTTAGCCTTCTTCAGCTCGTTCGGAATCAGATCAGCACCGAAATGACTTAGTCTGCTAAACTCCGCATCGTAGGCATCTACCGTCATGTTTCCCTGCTCTAGGTGCAGGAACTGGGAGTATAGGGCATTCTGGACTGTCGCTGGGAAGTACTTGGCGTTGAAATGCTCCAAAAATTGTTGCCAAGTTTGGTCTTTGCCGACGTTGCGCTCTATGGATTCCCACCAGTGATGGGCGTTGCCAAGAAGTTGGCCCCTCACAGCGGTCATCCATAGGTCGGGGGTGAGTTGCGATCCTTCTAGCAGTATTTCGGTGTTGGAGATCCAGTCGGAGATCTCCTCAGGAGTCTCGTTGCCTTTGAAATCTCTCGGGCTCATTTGACGGAAGCCTCGAACTGTGCCCGCTGGTTGGACAGGTGCTAGTGTCAGAGTAGTAGCTCTCTCCAAAGCCGTCATCAACGTCTGTCGCAGAGCTTCAGTTTGCTGCCACTGAGACTGTCTCACGGCCTCAGTCTGTTGCCACTGGTTCTGCAACATAGTCTGGAGAAACTGCAACATTTGAGGTTGACCCTCAAGTTGTGGCATCAGGATAGGCAAGGCTGGAGGTGGAGGCAAAGGTGTCTCCGCCTGCGGTGTTGATGTTTGCCCTTCATGTTGAGTTGGTGTTCCTGTCTGGACAGGATCCTGGGGAAGGTATGGAGTCGTCGGGTAGACCAGCATCCTTCTCGGGGATTGGTCTCGTGGGGTAGTCGGGGTTCCTTGGACATTTGGCGAGGGGTCTGTTGCTTGGTCAGCCCCATTATTCGCAGGTTTCCTGGGTATGTCCATATTTCTGAAGAAAATAGAAGAATTAGAAAACACAAAGGTGATAATGAATGATAATCAAGCAAGATGCAATCATAAAAATATTTAAGGATGGTGTCAGTGTGGATGAGACCTAGTGTTTCTATCCTATTGCAGGCTTGCTAGGCATGTCATCATACCACTAGCAATGAAAATCGGACTTGCATGGGCCACCACTAAAATCGTGTCATGCCCCAGTTCCAAAATGTCAGGAACTAGGCCATGTGTCACTGGCCAGCTGACACGTCACTAAGGGCTTAATCCACTTTGATGGACCCAAAGGAACGTGCTACGCTGTCCTAAAATACTACAAGTACAAAACAGGTATATCTATCTCATCCACAACAAAATATCAGAAAAGCAAGTGCTGAATATATATATAAAACTGAGTTTGATACAGTACACAACTAGTGAGAATACAAGCCTACTACAAAAACTGATAATAGCGCAAAAAATCAGATAGACTAAGCAGTGTCTATCTGATGAAAACATCTCCATCTCCAGGTGGCAGGCCTCTAGGATCAAGCATACTCTGAGGGTGTCTCCTCGAGCTCCTCCTCGGTAGCACATCTGGCCTCCTGATCAGGGCCGTACACAGTGGGGTAGAAAGCCTCGTCTAGATCTGGCAGGGAACTAGGTCCTCAGTGGGACGTAACAAGATACAGAAAATGATATGCCATGTATGTAAATACTGAATAAAGAAAATAAATACAGGGTGCTAACCATTCTAAGTGAAATGCAAGTAAAGATCTCGTAGTACGCATGGGAATGTGTGGCTAGACATACGCTGACGTAATTCACCAATCGTGGTGACTGGCTAGTATATGTGTCGTATGCCCCCGGACTCACGGGTAGCTCTGCAATCGACCATCTCCGAGGAGCATGGTACGAAGGTATAAATCATATATGGAGGGGGTGTCCCATACGTCTACTAGTTATCTTTCCCATCCCAATGAAACTAAATGTCAAGTCGTACATTTCCTGAGTTATTCTATTCCGTGATGCGGGTCACACGTACTGGTAGCTAATCAAATACGCAGCTCACATCCATATATGTAATGCAACCATGTCGCGTGTTTCCGTGATAGGGTCTAGGAGAATATCAGGATATTCTCACAGTGTTGGTGAGTCTGTAAGACTAAGTTATTTATACTAATTGTCAACGTATTAGTTGACTGTACCAGAGGCAGTCTCAGGTACTCATAGTATATGAATTTCAGAAACAAGAAGCATATAAAAATATTTGAGAATTAAAATATTAAACTTGGCAAGGTATACTTGCCTACTCCCTGATAGTGTTGATAACCTGATCTCACAGTCAGGTTTGTGGTTGCTGGTGACAGGGGGTCACTGGCTGTGCTGTAGTTGGTTTCTGTTAAAATAGACAGTGTTCGTAAATATCATGGCTGTGATATAAAGTATATATATATACTTATATACACATATATAATATAGATATATATATATATAGTATGTATATATATAGATATAATATATATAGCAGTATATATAATATATAAAGAACAAAAAAGTGCAGGTATAAATATATTGCAATTATAATAGTAGCAGGGTATATCCACTGCTATATATATATAATAATATATAATATTATCAGGGTGTATCCCCTGATATATATAATATAATAGTCAGGGTATATCCACTGAGATAATAATATAAGTATTCAGGGTATATCCACTGATAATAATAAATAATAAATAAATTGAAATGACAGTACAGAATTTAAATACATACATAACTATATACTATACTATATAGTACATTTAGATAAAATGAATTGACAGGGCAAGAATTGTAAATGTATATATAGTAGGCTGTAATATCCAGCTCATATAATATTATAGATATATGTAATAAATTGAAATAACATTGCAAGAATTTAAAATATATATAATATATATAAGCTATATTATCCAGCTGGATATAGATAATATATATATATATATATATATAGATATATATATATATATATATATATATATATATATATATATATATATATATATATATATATATATATATATATATATATATATATATATATATATAAACATATATAATAGGTGCAGGAAATTAAGTGCAAAAAA
The DNA here is from genome assembly GCA_036927795.1 of Iris macrosiphon. NCBI lineage: Eukaryota > Viridiplantae > Streptophyta > Magnoliopsida > Asparagales > Iridaceae > Iris > Iris macrosiphon. The sequence continues at coordinate 109,884,520 of JAYESA010000002.1, forward strand.
ATAAAATAAAAGAAAAAAATGCATAGTATATATATATACTATATGATAGTATTTATATAACATATACAAATATGTTATATATACATATATAACATATAGTATACATATTATATATATAGATATATATATACATATATATAATTTACATATATAAATATATATGTATAAAATATAGTTATATATATATATAATATATATACAGTATAATATACTGTAAATAATAGTATATAACATATATATATAAATATACATATATACATATAAATATACATATATATATACCTATATATATACATATATATATACATATATATACATATACATATACATATACAAATATATATATAATTACATATATATAGGGTTTAGGGTTATACCCTCTGACAGGTGGGCCCTAGGGGTTGTCGACGGCGAGTGGACGACGGCGGAGCTGGCTGGAGGCGGCCGGAGAAGAGAGAACAGCAGCAGTAGCTGTTAGCAGCAGCAGCAGCAGTGGAGTGCGGGGGCTGCCAGCGGCGGAGAAGCGGCGGGGGTGGCCGGGCAGGTGGTGGGTTCGGCAGAGGGGAGGGTGGCGGTCAGGTTGGTGGTGGTGGCGGAGGTCCACGACGGTGGTGGTGGCGGCTAGGGGCGGACGGAGTAGAGAGGGTAGGTTAGGGTTGGGGGTGGCCGAGAGTGCTGCGGGGGCTAGGGCGGCCGGAGCAGGCGTCGTGGGGCGGTGAGGAGTGGTGGTCCGGTGGAGGGAAGGATGGCGAAGCGTTTGGGAATGGTGGCGGTGGTCGGCGACGGCCGGAGGCGGCGCTGGGGGTGGATGGGAGTGGTGGTGGTGCTGTGGACAGTGAGGGAAGGGGGAGGTTACGGGGGCTGTGGCCGGCGGAGCAGGGCGGCGCTGGCGGTGGGGCTTGGCCGGAGGGGAGAGGGGGTCAGGGCGGAGGGTCGGGCAGGGTTTGGCCGGAGGCGGTGGTCGGAGGTGGCGGAGGGAAGGGGCTGTAGGGATTTGTAAGGGAGGGGTTAGGGTTTATATAGGAATTGAGGGAATGGCAATTTCGTAATTATGGGAAAGTTTAGGGTTAAATTAGTAATTTGATATTTTATGATATTTTCACAGGATTTCTCTGGATTCTTATGGTGGGTCCCTCACACCTATGGTCTAGCCAATAGGATTAGGCCACCTAGCATACAATTTTGCATAAAGACCCCTAACTTTTCAATAATTGCATAAATGCATAAATTTGGTATTTTGCGTAATTTCGCAATTTACCTGATTTTAAATACTGATTTTCCAAAATTTTAAATTGTACAAAAATGAGGGAAAATAGCTGGGGAAATTGTTTTGGACAGTGTGGGGTGAGTTTGGGTAGATGCAGGGTCTGATTCTGCAGGTGATACGGATCCTCGTATTTATTAATAAATACTGCGCACGGTATTCACTAATTATTTAGAGGCTATTAGGGTCATAATTTCTCTACGGTGTCAATACACTAATTGTAGTATATTCAATCTAGAATATTATCGTATTTTTGTTTGGGCAAAACAGGTGCCTACTGGTCCTCAAATCTCTAGGGGTACAGAGATGGGTAAAGAGCAGAAAATTAAATAGGAAATAAATACGTACGTTTGTAACGATATTTGTACGACTAAAACGAAGCATCAAACAAGGTTTCTGGAAGTTGCACAAAATACAAAAAAAATAGTCTAACAAGTCTAGGGCAGGTATGTAAAATTTGTTTAGGGTTTAACAGCTAGTGGGATGTCCTAATTAATTGTGTAATGAACAGGTGCACAATCAATAGATTATAAATAAAACTTTTTTTTAAAAAGGTGCTATAATTCTAATTAGTCTAAACTAATTCTAAATTACTGAAATCTGGTCGAGGAAGTTTACACATGGCATGTAGGACACGATGGTGGTGCTGGTGTTAATGGTGGTGGTGGCACTATCGGGTCTCGGCGGGATGGAGTCGGAGTTAATGGCGGTCGGGGTTGATGGAGGCTGGTGGTGTCGACGTGGTCGTAGGTGGTAGAGGAGCTCAGGCGGGCTGCTCAGGGTATTGCGGAGGAGATCGGAGAAGGAGGTGGAGATGAAGTCGAGGTCTGTGGTCGTCCGGCGGAGAGTCGTGGTGGTGGAGATGATATTAATGGTGATGGTTCCGACGAGATGTCGGGGACGAAGGCGGTGTGAGGCTCGTCATGGAGGGAACTGCACTCAGGCGGGGGTCAACAGGCCCGGTGGGAAGATGTGGTGGCCGAAGGGGATGGAGTCTAGGGTTTAGGTTTGATGAAGGAGGATGGTGGGGATGGTAATGTAGAAAAATAATGAAGGAGGAGCTTGCATGTAGGAGAGAGAAGATGACTACCTAGGGATTAGGGCCGGCCATGTGCTCATTGGGATGGGGGATGGCTTTGGGAAAGGGGTGAGGTTGAGGGATTATATAGGATGGTGTGTGTGGTGAGGATGGTGCTCCATTTTGAATGAATGGCCAAGATTTAATATGGAGGAAGGTGCACAAACCAAAGAGGAGAGAGAGAGAGAGAGAGAGAGAGAGAGAGTTGGACCGGTCAATGAGGGAGGAAGTTGATTCTTCATTTGCTTTGACCAATAGGATGGTGACACATCATCGCACTTTTGCACAAAAGTCCCCAACTATTGGAAAATTGCACAAAAAGTGGAAATTGGGATTGGATGAGGAAAAACACCATGTTTGGTGTGATATAATGGTTAAAAAGGGTGTGTGGTGTTTAGTATAAGTCTTGAGGGTATGAATGGGGGTTTGGTTTGGTGTTGGGTCTAGTTTTGGGTTAAGTTGGATCTTTACACCAATTTAATTAAAATTAATGTAAATGGTGTTCTTAAATTAATTGGAAGTATATAGGGTTAAAATTAGGTGGGACACAAGTATCATAGATGTAGAAGACTCAGAATAGAATATTGTCATAATTTGGGTTGTACAAAATAGGTCAAGATTTTGTCTCCAATTTCGAATGGAACGCACAAAGATGCAAAGTCGTATTTATTTAGAATTTAAAATAAACATCTGTAACGAATATTGTGCGACTAAAATGAAGCACAAGAGAGGGTGTTTATGAGTTACACAAGGGTCGGAATGGAAGACTAGCATGTCTAGGACAAGGGTGTAAAATTTGTTGGAAGGCAAAAGCTAGTGTAGCGCTCCAAATATCGAAGCAACGGTAAGGTACAATAATTAAATAAAATTACAATAATAAATGTAATCCCAATAAATAAATCCTGAATAATACTAATTAAAATTTCTAACCCTATAATTTGGTCAGGGGTTCATCTAGTGGGCTTCTAGGTCTAGTCTACTAACTCATGCATTAAAGAACACTATATAATATATATATATATATATATATATATATATATATATATATATATATATATATACACATATCATGCAATTATTTAAAATAAATACATACAATACTTATAATAAACAAAATGATAAAATTACCCCTATTTTAGGATGTGGTAGTGACAAGTCTATCCTCCTTAGAAAAAATTCGTCCTCGAAATTTAAGATCGTCAATAGTTTTATTTATTTATTTATTTATTTATTTATTTATTTATTTATTTTCTATCAAAATTTAAATTCATCAAACCATATAATCATGAAGTAAATCCATATTGTTATTTCACAAAAAATTTAAAATTCTATAAATATCATATTCCTGAAAATCTTCAAATTTAAAAATCAAATTCCATTCTTATCACAATCTCCTCCAAAATTTTAAGTTAATAAATAAATACAAAAATTTAATATCCAATCCTCTAATTTAAATCCAATCAATGCATATTTATAAAATTTAAAATCTCATTCCAAAAATTTGAATTCAAACTCTAATCCATTAGTGATCTTATTCCTCGATTTTTTTTTCCACACAATACTCAAACACTGTAATACTTACGAAGTCTTCAAATACAACATTCAAAATATAAGTTTTAAAATTTATATCTTGCAGTCAAATAAATATAATGATAATCTTCTTAAAATCTTCAAAATTTAATGACAAATCCAATCATATCGTAATCTTCATAAAAAATTAATGATTTAACAAAATCGTCAATTCTGCCATATTAAGTTCTCAACTCTTTATTTAAATTAATATTTATCCTCGAAATTTAAGGCACCTTGTCTCTCTCTATCCAGTCATAACATCTTCATTAATGTTCACTATGGTCAAACCCCCAACAATCAAGGTCTAAGAAAATTCTACCTACAGTCATACAACATGCAATCTAGAGTAAACATGTATAGTTATGGTCACTTTTGTCATGGTATTGCAGTCTCTGTCAGGATGTACTACTAACTATATTCTAGCAAAAAAATTATTAATACAAGCTACGGTACTAAGAAATCAATCAATCCAATAGATAGAAAACGAACAGAAGGAAAGAAAAGTACAGAACCTGCTAACCCATTACTTGGACATCTTCATCCTCTAACATACACTTAACTTTGGCACATTCACTCACTAATTCCTATCCCTATACACTGATACCCATATCAACTAATCACTAGTCCACAAGATATCCATGGATACATCCACATTACACACACCTGTCTATTAATACCAAAATCTGATACCAAGAACCTCTAACACAACCATAGGTCAAATAATGCATCCAAGTTTGATACCCTTATCCCTTTAATACCACTGTTTCTACTACAAGTACACCCACTGCTAGCTCTCTTACCTACTACAATTGTTTATACTAGTTGTTCTTATCACTCAAGTTCACACCAAGTGCAACACAACACACTAATTATGCTCCCTCTAATACAACTCTAGATGGACACCCAAGTCAGTTTGCAGTACCATCTCAAGCATGCTCAAGCCAACAGATCCTTATACATGCACATCATCTACTCATATACTAATATACATCTCTTACCCACATCTATCTAAGTATACATATATATACTCACAGTCTCTAACACTCAAGGTACACACAATACACCATCTTACTGAATATTGCACTCCCTCAACTGTGTACTGAATATTGCACTGCCTGGATTACTTTCACTATTACCCCCAATAATTTTCTATCCATATTAACTGATACACTAATATAATATTATCACGTGAGGTACTTACTGTTACTAGCACCTTGCTCAACTAATCATTGACATAAAAACACTAGCACTCTAGGTATAGTAACACTAGCTTCATCATTGGATCACCTCATCACACTTATTAGAACGTACGATCACTTGCACTTTTATAATACACATATTTTACTTCAGTCTCAAAGACAGGCATATGGTTCCATATCTTGATGGATGTATACGTATCTCCCTTTAACCTTTTACAGACTGATACACTAATCTGTGATACACTTCATACCTTTCATGACCAATCTTGATATTTCTCTACCCATGGCACACTATTAGAATTTTTTAATACTCATGCTTCCACTTTTATAAACTCCCACACTGATACTCATCACCCACTGTGCATACATTATGTACATAATTTCTAGACACTCTTCCATCTATTGCTTCCAACACATCACTGGCCTCAATATCAGGTGATACTTCAATCACTAGTCATATACCGGTATACTCACATCTAATCACATCATGCCTTACTTTATCTGTAACACAAGTCTTACTACTTAGCATAATGTATTCTTATTCTCTCACACTCTCATATACACTCATGGGTACTATCCTACTATGGCACACTCATTAATACCCTTCATGCATATACTTAGCATAATGTATTCTTATTCAACCACCAAATTGAATATCATGCTCCATTAATTTTTTAACACAATTTTTCTTGATACTTAATTATTTACATGGATCACCCAACTACATAAATTTATGACTATCCAGGACTGGCATGCTGACTCTGATACTAACTCCTGGAACCCTTATTGATACTCTTTACTCCCCCTTCTACCTATAGTACCAATACTAACTATAATGACACCTATCATAGAACTATTGCTATAAGGTACTACGCTATGGGTTAACTCTAGATTGATGCCTACTGCTCACATGTCCAACCAAGAAACACTTACAGACTTACAAGCCACACTCCCAACAGTCAACACTGATACTCAAGACACAGACCTAATTGCAAGTCACCAATTATCACACTAACAAGAAATCCTAATAGAATGAAACTCTATGAGGAACTGGACTAAGGACTGAAGGTATTTCTACTGCTAGCAAAATGATGGAACAAAGTCCTATAATATCAGAAGTAGATAAGTTTTGAGATGATACTGTAAGAACCAATTTAAGATACAACCTGATAATCATACATGTCTGTCCAAAATTATGACACTCAGAATCCTCGCCATGCCAGTAAGCATAGATGTGATAAACGATAGGTTTTATAATTAAGGTATGCAACTCTATAATCATATCATCTAGAATCCTCACCATGCCAACCGATATGGCTGTGAGAAACTCTAAATTTCATAAATAAGATATGTACATCCAAGATCAGGTTCCTACGTTTCTGCCACGACAGCTAATGTGGCTGCGATAAACTTTAGGCTCCATAACCAAAGTAGACGTTTTACCATTCTCATTGTCCTCATCAACATATGTTATCAGATGATACCGTAAATTTTAATCCGTAAAATTTATCTCGATATGAAATCAAACTCAACAACGACACCAAGAATTAAATTTAACAACCGATCAACAAGAATCAAATTCAATAAGTGAGAACGGACGGAAACAAGGGAAAGATTTAAATTGAAAATTATAATAAGATTCTCAAGGGTCATCCCAGGAATCTCTCAAATAATTTGTGATTGAGTATCCTCTCTCATCCTAGGATCCTATGTCCTATATCCTATCGCAGGCACGCAGTAGTACAACTAAGACGTCGCACTACCAAGACATCGCACAACTTGCGAAGTCTGACCTGCATGGGCCACCACTAAAAACGTGTCACGACCCGCACCCAGAATTTGGGGGCACGAGTACGTGGGTACGTCCAGCCTACGCTGCAGCAACGGCGGTAGAACGCTGTCTAGGTCACATTATTAGCTAATCAATCTCACATGAATATCTAACTCCATAAAGAGACACATATATCATAATATAATATGGAAATACCCAATCACAGAAACTAAAGCACGATAAGATATCGAAGAAAATAAACAAAGTACACACAAGTCTAAACAACAACAAAAATAGTCTAACCTGCAAACAATAACATCCAAGTCTCCAAGTATGCCGAAAACAAGTCCTCTAAGTCGCAGTCTGGAAAAATATTTCCAATCAGGATGGAACGAAGTACAACCCAAATAACAGTTCCAGTTAATTGATAAGGACTATAAAATAATAAATATATGATGCTATATACTGAAAGAAAAAATAAATAGATGCAGTGGGAAATAATAAAGAGAACAGGCAATAGACAATATGGCATAGTCAGAGCATATATAAAATGAAGAAAAAGAGATACAGTATCATATACGGGTGATGTAGTATATGAAACTGAAATGAAGAACTGTAACTATTTTAAGTGTTTGAAATATCAGTCTATCATATGATCGGCTTGGGACAAGATCAGGCTTGTTACATATGATTAGCTATAATTCATGTAAGGTCAGGCTAACCATATGGTTAGCTATGATGCGAGTAATGGTCAGGCTAATCATATATAACAGGCTATGAGGCATGTAATGGTCAGGCTACACCCGACGTGATGTATAGGGTGAGATATGATGCATGTAGAGTTGGGTATGATCACATAATCTACTAATATTTCCCTCGCCCCCAACTAGTAGATTGGATCCAACCATGACACGTTACGATACACAATCAATGTCCAATATATCATGTACGATGTCTAATATCCATGGCGTGTACAATGTAAATACGATAACCAATATAACATCTCATGACTGCAGATCCAATCTACATACTAGTCCGTGTAGCACAGTATCAGAATCAGATGTAACATTTCTAAATACTTGAATTATAGAAATTATCAAATAACAAAAATTATCAGAGAATGTACTCGCCTGGGGTCCTGAGCGGGCGATACCAATAGCCTGCTCCCGAAGTCTCGCAGAATGATCCAATGGTCCTATATATATATATAATATAATACAGTATAGCATCAGCCATTACACTAGCACATACACAACCATAATTACACTGAACTCAGAGGCTACACTAGGGGTGATACTATTCAACTAGCAGGGTCAAGTGTGCGTCTAAATGCACGGGTATCATGTCCTCAATTGCTGTGCATATCAAGACAGTAACTGGCACTAATACATGTCTAGCCAATACGTTTGTGTACACAAGGCTGTCATTTCACTAACACCTAGGGTCATGCAAATACACAATTACGGGATACCCACAACTAATACCTATGGTCACACAGCATATGTAACACTAGAAATCAATTTCTCCACTAGAAATCAATTTCTCCATAAAGTATTTATATATTTAAACCTAATTATCATACACACATGCATATACACATACCAGCTATTAGGGTTTTTACCAACGCAGTATCAAACAACGCACACATGAAGGAAGGGGCAAGCTACGAACCTTGATGGGCACGTGACCGAGGAGGGTGACGCTGACCAGAGATGGTGGGGGTATTTGCTGCGGTGGTGATCACTGCTCATCGTCGGGGTGATTCGGCAAGAGGAAGTCGGGGTCGTGCTGCTCGGCGGGGGTGTTCAGGCGAGAGGATGATGAAGACGATGGTGGACTGTGCTGCAGAGATGGACAGGGTTAAGTACAGTCTTAATTTAGCGGAGAAGCTCTGTTAGTCGAGATTGACTAGAGAAGCCGGCAATGGGATTCCGTGAACGACGAGATAAGAGGCGGTCATGACCCCAATGCTCGGTGGGATGGGGTGATGTCCGCCCGGCATGCTGATCTCGACGAGGGTCGGGATGTTGGTGGCTGATGCTGATGTGGTCGGGGTTGTGGTGGTCGGTGCTCAGGGAAGACGACCGGGAAGGTGGTGGTGACTGGCTGTGGTTGGTGATTGAGGTGGTGTAGATGGCGGAGGAAGGCTGTGGCGGTGTTATTGGGTTCCTATGGGGTATAGTCCGGCATGATGTTGAGGATGATGATGATGATGATGATGACGATGATGATGATAATGATGATGATGATTATGATGATGATGAAGGCGACGATCCAGTGGTGATGGTGATGAGTCGAGGAGGGGGAGGAGGATGAAGTCATGATGGTGGTGGTGGTCGAGTTGATCGACGAGGAAGAGAATGGTGAGGCTGATGTGGTCCGGCGGTATATAGTCGCTGTGGACGGGGTGGAGGTTATGATGAAGATGGCAGAGATGATGAAGGTGGAGGTACTGTCGAGGTCGGGAAGGTGGTGCTTCGGCGGGGTGTTCGTGAGGCGTGGCCGGGGCTAATGGCCACAGGGTGAGGGGAAGTCGACGGTAAAGAGGCTGTGTTGAGGTGGTCGGGAAGTCGGGGACGGTGAGGGTGAGGGTGATACGAGGGGTGCTGTGCTCAGACGGAGGAGTCGGGAAAGAGGCCGAGGCGAGTAGCGGTGGTGATGATCACCAGAGGGGAGAAGTCGGGTAGTTGGTCGGGTCAGGGGGTGAGGTTGATAATAGTGGTGCTAGTGTTAATGGTGGTGGTGGCACTGTCGGGTCTCGGCGGGATGGAGTTGGAGTTAATGGCGGTCGGGGTTGATGGAGGCTGGTGGTGTCAACATGGTCGCAGGTGGTGGAGGAGCTCAGGCGGGCTGCTCAGGATCGTGCGGAGGAGATCGAAGAAGGAGGTGGAGATGAAGTCGAGGTCAGTGGTCGTCCGGCGGAGAGTCGTGGTGGTGGAGATGATATTAATGGTGATGGTTCCGGCGAGATGTCGGGGACGAAGGCGGTGTGAGGCTCGTCGTGTAGGGAACTGCGCTCAGGCGGGGGTCGACAGGCCCAGCGGGAAGACGTGGTGGCCGGAGGGGATGGAGTATAGGGTTTAGTTTTGATGAAGGAGGATGGTGGGGATGGTGATGTAAAAAAATAATGAAGGAGAAGCTTGCATGTAGGAGAGAGGAGATGACTACCTAGGGATTAGGGTCGGCCATGTGCTCATTGGGATAGGGGATGGCTTTGGAAAAGGGGTGAGGTTGAGGGATTATATAGGATGGTGTGTGTGGTGAGGATGGTGCTCCATTTTGAATGAATGGCCAAGATTTAATATGGAGGAAGGTGCACAAACCAAAGAGGAGAGAGAGAGAGAGAGAGAGAGGGAGAGAGAGAGAGTTGGACCGGTCAATGAGGGAGGGAGTTGATTCTTCATTAGCTTTGACCAATATGATGGTGACACATCATCGCACTTTTGCACAAAAGTCCCCAACTATTGGAAAATTGCACAAAAAGTGGGAATTAGGATTGGATGAGGGAAAACACCATATTTGGTGTGATGTAATGGTTAAAAAGTGTGTGTGGTGTTTAGTATGAGTCTTGAGGGTGTGAATGGGGGTTTGGTTTGGTGTTGGGTCTAGTTTTGGGTTAAGTTGGGTCTTTACACCAATTTAATTAAAATTAATGTAAATGTGTTCTTAAATTAATTGAAAGTACATAGGGTTCAAATTAGGTGGGACACAAGTATCATGGACGTAGAAGACTCAGAATAAAATATTGTCATAATTTGGGTTGCACAAAATTAGTCAAGATTGTGTCTCCAATTTCGATTGGAACGCACAAAGATACAAAGTCGAATTTATTTAGAATTTAAAATAAACGTCTGTAACGAATATTATGCGACTAAAATAAAGTACTAGAGAGGATATTTATGAGTTACACAAGGGTCAGAATGGAAGACTGGCATGTCTAGGACAAAGGTGTAAAATTTGTTGGAAGGCAAAAGCTAGTGTAGCGCTCCAAATATCGAAGCAACGGTAAAGTAAAATAATTTAATAAAATCACAATAATAAATATAATCCCAATAAATAAATCCTGAATAATACTAATTAAAATCCCTAACCCTATAATTTGGTCAGGGGTTAATCTAGTGAGCTTCTAGGTCTAGTCTACTAACTCATGCATTAAAGAACACTATATATATATATATATATATATATATATATATATATATATATATATATATATATATATATATACATATCATGCAATTATTTAAAATAAATACACATAATACTTATTATAAATAAAATAACAAAATTATCCCTATTTTAGGATGTGGTAGTGACATATATATATATATATATATATATATATAGTAGACTTATGCTTCTGCAATATTTCAAAAATCCACTGAGTATGGCGTCAAAGTAATCTTCTGGTGGGAGATTTGGTGGATTTGTCACCCATGGCGTACTTATTCTGAGCACAAATGATAATTTTTGCATGATGCAATACTATCAGAGGTGATATGGACATAATAGTTTGCTAGTTTACTCCGTTGGAAAAAAGAAGAAAGAGGAAATCAAGGATAAACTATTCTCTTCTCTTTTGGGGATAATAAATGGAATATAATTCAGAGGTAATATGGACGTGAATCACATTACACTTATTGACTGATGAGGAAATATGTGAGATTATTCCCAACCCAACTGGGGATCAGGAATATGATATTCTTAAAACAATTGGATTTTAAGAATAAAAAAAATTTATTGGAGCGAATCGTTTAGATGATCTCAACGAGAGTGTTCCGTTGGATCTGAGTATTATCCTACTGGGGAACTTTGAGGACCCATTACCCATGTCTTATTCAAGAATGAATATAGGTAATAGTTCGAGATACCGTGTAGGCTACAAGTTGTTGGGGATTGGAAAAATGTACTTGTTGTACATCTTATTCTGCTAGAGATGGAGAAGAATATGTCGTGCCTAGACATAATATTTTTTCAGAAATTTGTCGTTGATAGGCATTATTATCAAATCTATATTAGGCTTAGCGAGCCTGTAGGCTCCATTGGAGAATACTGTCTCCGCCACATAAGGACATTCCCATTTAGGTTGGAATTTGCCTTTGCTCTTATGGGTTGATAGGTCTCCTTATTGTAAGGACTAATTCACCGACTTAGAATTTTTTTTTTTTTGACTTTTCGATTAAAAGCTCTGAAAATGCATGATTGATATAGCTTACTACGTCGTTGAGTGTGCAGACGCTTTTCATCCAATGCTTCTAATTCTTGCAAGCACAATTAATCATTATTCTCTACTGTTAGCTCATTAGCAAAAGCTACTCTGAGAGAAGGTATCTGGATTTCAAGTGGAAGAACTGCTTCACATCCGTAGACCAAAGAGTGGTGTACAACCAGTTGGAGTTCAAACTGTTGTATGATAGGCCCATAAACACTCCCTGAGCTTCTCATTCCAATCGCGTTTATTAGAAGAGACAAACTTTTTAAGGAGTTTGATTATGGTCTTATTGAAGGTTTCCGCTAAGCTGCTGACTACTGGATTATAGGCCGTAGATGCTACATTCTGGATTTGATTTTTGTCACAGAACTGATAAAATGCTTGACTAGCGAATTGCGGCCATTATCATGTAATATTCTCCGGGGAACACCAAAACGATAGATAATATGGTGTTTGACGAAGCTAATTACGTTGGATATTTTTACTTCTATGAGCGGGACTGCTTCTGTACATTTGGAGAAGTAATTGGTTGTTGCAAGTATGAACCGATGTCCTCTAGAAGAAGATGGCCTGATTGGACCAATAATATCTATTTTTTAGGGTTCAAAAGGCAAGGAGACAGTTGTAGGGTATGAGAACTCTGTCGGTTGGTGGATAAAATCTGCATAAATTTGACGTGATCTGCATTTACGAGCGTAATCTACGGCATCTGCCACCATGGTGGGCCAATAATAACCCATTCTTCTGAGGCAGTCTTGTAATTTAGGACCTGGTTGATGTACCCCACAGATGCCATCATGAGCTTCCCGGAGTGATTGTCTTGCTTCAGGGTTAGAAAGACAATGTAGTAGCAATCCCTCATAAGAACGACGATATAATGTTTTGGATGAGGCGCCATAGTAGAATCGGAGTGAGAATCTTTTAATATAAGTGGCTTCTTTCGGATCTTCTGAAAGAATTTCATAAGCAGCGTAGTCTATAAAAGGGTCTCTCCAATCTTTATCCATGGAAGTTGAATTTATGACGTAACTCTGTTCAATGTACAGGTTATTTTTGGTACAGAATAACTCTTGACCTGTTAGCATAATTGAGTATCGTCTCTTTAGGGGAACGACCAATGATGCTGCTAGGCCGCAAAGTATCTGCTTCCATATTCTGTAATCGAGGCACATGCTCGATGAAGAATCATTTGAAAGTAAAAGCCAGTTTGATTGCTGCCTGATGATAAGGGATAAGGTCTTCATGCCGAACCTCATACGTTCCCTTGATTTGATTGATTATCAGCTTGGAATCTCCGTAGGCTTCAAGATATTCTATGTCCAATTCTTTGGCTAATTGGAGACCAATGAGTAGAGCATTGTATTCTGCCATATTATTAGAATATGGTTCGCTGAGAGAATATGCTCGATGAATAAGTAGTTTGTCAGGATATACTAGGACTATGCCCACTCCGGCTACTATGTTGCCTTTGGATCCTATTCTTGATGTGCCATCAAAGAATAGTTGCCATATATCATCTCTCATTGCCATATTAGACTCCAAGACTTCATCTGGGATGTCATCGTACAGTTTGGAAGTTTTTGGTACATGATGAGCTACTAGAAAATCAGTTAGCGCTTGATCCTTCACTATTTTTTGCGGGACATACGCCATGTCATAAGACGATAGCAGCATTGCCCATGTAGCTAACCGATAATTGAGTGTGCTCGGCTTGGTCATCAATATCCGGAGGGAATTCACTCTAGATATGACATGAATGGTTTAACCCGACACATAGTGTCGCGTCTTTTGAATAGCAAACATCAAAGCAAGGCATTCTTTTTCTACATGATTGTATCGATGTTCAACACCGACCATCATGTGACTAAGATAATAGATCATATGTTCATGGCCTTCGTTACTCTTCTGTGCAATAAGAGCTCCTAGGGAGTGATCCATTGCTCGAACATACAGCAAAAAGGGCTTCCCTATTATCGGAGACACCAGAACTGGCGGATTTGTGAGATATCGTTTGATATCGTCGAATGCTTATTGACATGCTTCATTCCAGACAAAGGACACGCCTTTCTTCATTAACTGAGTGAAGGATCAGCATCGTCCTGAGAGATTGGAGATGAACCTCCCGATGTATGCCAAATGGCCTTGCAGACCACGAAGTTCTTTGAGATTATGAGGAGGCCGCATTTCGAGGATAGCTTTAATTTTATCGAGGTCAACATAAATGCCCTTGGAAGTTATAACAAATCCGAAAAACTTGCCACTGGAGACTCCCAAAAAGGATTTAGTTGGATTCATCTTCAATTGGTGGTGGCACATTAATTCAAATATAGTCCTTAAATCTTGAAGGTGATCATCTTTAAGATGACTCTTGACAGCAATATCATCCACGTAGCATTCTACTGTCTTCCGTAAATGCTTCTGGAGAATTGTACTCATGGCTCGTTGATACGTTGCTCCCATATTTTTAATCCGAAGGGCATGACTGTATAATAGTATACTCTCAATGGTGTACGAAAAGAGGTATGTTTTTCGTCATCAAGCGACATCTTAATTTGATTGTATCCCCAGAATCCATCCATAAAGGACATACGTTCAAAGCCACATGTATTGTCGATCATGACATTTGTGATAGGGAGAGAAAATTCGTCTTTTGGATAGGCCGAGTTCAAATCTCGATAATCTATGCAAATCCGGACCTTTTTATTTTTTTTTCATGATCGAGACGACATTGGCTACCCAGTCGAGATGTTGCTCTTCTCGAATGAAGCCACATGTTATCAGTTTCTTGACTTCTGCTTCAAATACATCCATTATGTTCGGAGGAATTGTCGTTGTTGCTGTTTCACTGACTTAGTATTTGAAAGAATATTGAGCTCGTGTGTGGCTATTTGAGGATCCAGGCCAGGAATATCCTCGTAACTCCAGGCAAAGACATCATTTATTAGCTGGACTAAAGCTTGTTTATCTTCTTCAAGAAGACTCTTGCTAATAAAGATTGGCCATGGGGAAGATTTTTCTCCTATATCAATTTGGACTACTTCATCCTCTGTAGGTGTTTTACGTTGCTCAAACCGAAGCTCCCATTGAGTATCCATCTGTTGTGCCCATTGATCGGTCTCGAATGGTTCCAATAGTTCAACATCTTTATCATCTGGGCCAGTTGACCCCATATTTACAAAGAAATCTTGTTTGAATATGTCGCCCATAATTTTGTCAAAATTCCACAATGATGAGTCAGAGGAATGAGAATACGTCTCTTCTTTCGATTCTGAACCTTAAGGACTTGTTGGTGGTGTAACATATCCCAAACCATGACCAGTCTACTGGTAGTATGTTTTCGGTTTGCCTTTTGGAGAGAAGTGACGTATATGAGTCCGTCTGTCTTTTCCATAATTCAGCCCCAAGCCAGACTTTAAGTTGTAGCCTATCCCTTGCATAATGTTCTTAGCAGGTTGGCTATAACGATACGGTTGTATCTTCCCAATATATTTTGTCAAAATTATTATTCTGCGTAATCTTTTGTTTCTAGCTTGGCCAAAAATTATCTAACGTTGCATGTTCTGTCTTGCTGGGACTATGAAGTATGCATCCTCATATGGTTCATATAATGAACTATATTGAAATGGAGATGCTACGGGTATGGATAGAGGTTAGTGAAGATGAAGAGCCTCTAAAAAAATTTTAGCAAATGGTTCAACATCAATGTAGTGCGAAGTAGTGTCTTCTTTATTCATGAAATACAGGATCTCTTCTTCTTCCTCATAGTCAACAGAAACTTTAACCTTGACAGAAGGCTTGGCAATATTGATGAATAGGGGTTGATTTACTATTGTTGGATGCTTGTTACGACGAAGGTCGATAACAAGTGGCTCATTCTTCGGCTTCGGCTGATCATTGCATCGAAGGTTGATGACCAATGGAGGTGATTTGTGGAGGTTAATGCCGAGAGGCTTCAAAGGAGTTGGACGAGTAGTACGTCATTTGACTCGTATCATCAAAGGCTCTTCCTTTGATACGTGGCTTCCTATACGAGGAAAGCATAGGTCATGGGACAGTTATTTGTGCATGTTTCACGAGGAACATGGCATATATGATACATAATCTTAACTTCTCTTTGTCAGTTAGGATCGTAGGCGTACTTTAGAAGTGGTCTAGAGACTGGCGCACTTTTGGAAAGATTGGCTATACAAGCGCACTTTTGAAGAAGTTGGTCTTACGGCGCACATTTGAAGAAGTTGGTCTTATGACGCACTTTGAATAAGTTAGTCTTACGGCGTACTTTTGAGAAAATAGCCGTGATGGTGCACTTTTGTGGAAATTGGTCGTGATGGTGTCACTACCACAATTTCAGAATAGGGGTATTTTCGTCTTTTCATTATTTAATTTAATGTGTTAATATT
Organism: Iris macrosiphon; assembly: GCA_036927795.1. Classification (NCBI taxonomy): domain Eukaryota; kingdom Viridiplantae; phylum Streptophyta; class Magnoliopsida; order Asparagales; family Iridaceae; genus Iris; species Iris macrosiphon. The sequence goes on from JAYESA010000002.1 coordinate 109,901,016, forward strand.
GCATGATATTTATTTATATTTAATTACTGTAATTTTATTGATTGTTGTACCTTACCGTTGCTTCGATAATTGGAGCGCTACACTAGCCATTGTCTTCCAACAAATTTTACACCCTTATCTTAGATGTGTCAGTCTTTTATTTTGATCTTTGTGTGACTCATAACTATGCCCTTTTGTGCTTTATTTTAGTCGCATAACATTCGTCGCAAATGATTGAATCTAATTCTAAATAAATCTAACTTTACATCTTTGTGCGTTCCAATCAAAATTGGAGACACAATCTCGACCCACTTTGTGCAACCCAAATTATGATGATATTCTATTCTGAGTCTTCTACATCCATGACACTTGTGTCCCACCTAATTTTAATCCCATGTACTTCTAATTAATTTTAGAACACCAATTATATTAACTTTAATTAAATTAATCCAAAAATCCCACTTTGTGTAATTTTTTAATTGTTGGACACTTTTATGCAAAGTGCATTGAGGTGTCCACACCCCATTGGACCAACACATGAAGAAACTCCATTTTCCTTCATGTGAATTTTTTTCATAATTTTTGGAGTATGTAACACTCAACATCAACCCTCATTAAACCTTAGCCCTCCATTTTGAAACAATGCAATCCTAGCCCTCCAAATATCTACATGTAAAAGCCAAGGCCCCTTTCCAAGGAGTGTTGACCGGCCCAACTACCTAGGTCAACACCCAACCCTATATATATATATATATATATATATATATATATATATATATATATATATATATATATATATATATATATATATATATATATATATATATATATATATATTCTTTTTTTATTCACCCCAAACCCTAGTTCCAGCCGACCCCCTTCCTCCTGTTCATCTTTTTCATCCTTCAGTCCACCCGACCGCCTCGCCATCCTCGTCGGAAGCCCACGCCTGAGCATCACCTCGACCCCGCTAAACCATCTCCTCTATCACCTTCATCCCTGCCAACCCGCCTGACCTCGCCATCATCGCCGGAGCCCCGGTGAACTCGACTCCACGACAACACCCGACCTCCCGTCTCCTCCCCTCTCAGCCCGCCTGCCACCATCCCATCGACTGACTCGCTAAACCCGACGACTCGCCTGAGCACTTCCTCCCGAGCTCAACTGAACGCCACCTTCCCGTCGACTCTGCCATCTCCCTCTTCTTCAACCGCCGATCACCACCATCACCTAAACCGCTGACAGTGATCCGCCGACCGCCTGTACGCCATCACGACTCGACGACTGTAAACACCCTCACCCAGAGATTTAGCTATTTTAATTTAATATAATATTTAAAATTATTATTTTTATTATTAATTTGGATTAAGTAAACAAAAGTATCCTTTAAAAATATTTTTTGTAACTTTAATTTTTAGGAGCACAACATTAGCCATTATCTCCAAACAAATTTTATATACATGATCTAGACGAGCCCACCTTAATTTATGATTATCATATCCTACTTAAACATATCTTCTTGTGCTCTATTTTTAATGTAAAATATTTAGGTCAAAAACTTAATTTCTAGCACCTACAGTGCAACCGTTGACTATTCCAATTTAAATTGGAGATCCAATTTCGACTAATTCTTTTGACCTAATGCATGTTCATGATCTATACTAGGTCTAAGACACACATGATACATGTATCCCACTCTATTGAACCTCTATGTGCTACCTACCCTCAATAGTCATAAATGACCAATTTTCTAGTGAATCGGACCAACCTAGTCAAACTAAACCGCAACGACCCGAACCTGACCCAACTAGAAGCAGTTGGACTTAACCTAGGTTGACTAACCTAGGTTGACTAAGCTAGGTTTGACCATCCATATTAAACATCATTTCAGTTTTGGACATCCATGGATTTATTAAATTATTAGGGTAGAATGTGAAAGGAAAGGGGTTATAACTTGTGACATTTCCTTACCCCATTGGTAACTCCAAACCCTTCCCCTCCCCACTAGGCTGTCCATAAACCCCCTTTCTTCTTCACATTTTCTCTTCACAAACCATCTCCAAATTCCTTCTCTATCTCCCTCCACACCTCCATCCAACCCTACCCAGGTTGAATCTTAATTCAGCAATACCCCCACCAATCCGGCCCTATCTCCCTCCACAATAAGTATATTTCTCTAAAATTTTGTATGCTTCTTTCTCTCCCTGTCCTTATCACTTTCTCTTCACAAACCTTCCATCAAAATTCATTCTAAGTTTCTCAAAACAGCCCTCCATCAGAGGTGTCCAGGCTGAATCCAAATTCAGTATATCCTCTTCTCAGGCCACTCCACCACCTCCATAGCCTCCAAACAACCACTACAGCACACAAATATCCGTATCCTACCTCTCCTTAATAAGTTTTATTTATAACTAAGCACCTAAATCATCCTATAACTCCCCCAAACACCCCTTATAAAACGAAGATACCCTGCTGAATCCGCCAGCAATAGCACCACTTCAACACCTTGTTGCCACCACTTCCAGCACTAAAATCCCTTCAAAAACCACTCTATCTTCATCCTCTACCTCTCTCCTAATCTCTCTAATCCTCAAAGTACTTGGAGAAATATTTTGAAGCCCCGGACAGTAGCTACGGGACGAAGTGTCCAAATATAGACAGATTTGTGCAAGCAGTGCACAACCCTCTTTTGCCTTCCCATTTCACTTTGGTAAGAGCTCCAACTCCTCCTACTCAACCCTTTCTATATTTACTTCATATCCCTATTAAATTTCACTAACTTTGTATTCATATTTTTTTATGATATTATACCAAGAATATTTATTACTTCTCATGTCTAGACTTGAATGTTATTTATGCACTTGTTGTCCTATTCACTTTGCCATGATCTAAAACCCAAGCAATCACTTGAAAAATATAATTTTTACTCTAATTGTCACTAAATTTCAGAATATATAAATTTTGTTTAGGGTGTTATATATATAAATAAATGCATGGTTAAGACATGATTAAATATTGTGCAACTAGTAGTACATTTTGCCTAGGTTTTATGATAGCTAGTTTTATTGTTTATAAACAGTATGTTGGAATGTAGAAGATGTCATGATAAGGTTTTTCACTAGTTATAGTAGTGCTTGCACACATGTTTCATGACAAATACAAGAAAGAAATGAGGTATATGCCATGATCTTATTATAAATTTATATTTTACTTGTCTATGTATACTTGATATTTTCTAGTAGAACGAGAGTTGTATATAGTTGGATGAATAGATATACTTGAGAAATACCGTATGTGATTGTTTGTGATGACCCTAACTTGACCTATTGTTAATGCTCATGTGCATGTTTTAATAGAAAAAATTAACCCTAGGTTGGTTAACATAGTTTGACACTTAGTGAATACCAAGGTTGATGATATGTTGTATATGGAAATCTAGTGTGAGAACGCCTAGTACCTACATGAACCTTCATTATAACCATGTTTATGAGGCTTGATGATGTTATGTGACTAGTAGGCTTGGTGTTTACACACTTTCTTGGTCCTTGACTAGTGAACCTTAGCCAACCTACTTTGTCAGAACCCCTAATTATTTTAGACTCTAAATAATTGATGGCATTATATAAGTTGTATCCTTGATTAAATTAGACCCTAATTGTCTAATAATTAATGACATAGAGTAGTTGTACTCTTGTGCATGCTTAATGAACCATGTCATAGTGACTAATTTTATGATATTATATATTTAGGCTCTTGGGATCGTACGAGCGTGGATTCGAGAGCAGGTTCTTTGTATTATCAGCTTGGAGTTCCAGGCAAGTGTACCTTGCCATACTTGCAGTAAATTATTTTATATTATTTTCTTGATCTATTCTGAGTTATTTTTATTCAACCTAGGACCGTGTGACATTACTTAACGTCCGAATAATATTCGGATGTCAACACCGTACGCGGAGTTGTGTAACGTCACCTAGAGATTGATATCGCGACCCTATACATTTTCGTGCTTGCATTCTCAAGTATGTCATACCATAGGACACTTGACACTATTCATGTGACAGAATCTTCATGAGTCATTCATGGTGAATCTGTATAGGCTACAGGATTCGTGACATAGACTTTATATATATACATAGCTATCATATGACTTGCTGCATTAGATATGATCTTGCGTATTATGGACATGAGACGTCGTAGAATTATATTGGGTGGGGAGAGACACACAGGCTACAGGCTGATTTATATATATATATTTATTATTGTGAGGCCGTAGACTCTACATCAGAGCTAGGCACATTACGTGATATTACTGCTACCGGCTCCCCGACACAGAGCATGTAGTGGTCTTAGCCTGAGTACTAGTGATGCTCTCACTTGCATATTACATAGCTGGTTACATAGTTTGCCCTATTGTTATATTTTTTATATACTGTATTTATTTTGGCATGCTGTTTCTTGTACCTTGTTACGTCCCTCTGAGGACCTGGTCCCTTGCCAGTTTTGCAGTATAGATCGTTGTGGAGCCTACCTGGAGTTGCTGATGTGTGTTGCTTTGTCTTACAGAAATTGGTGCCAGGTACTTATATCTTTTCTTCTAGAGTCATGGTTATTATTCATATTATTTATTCATCTACTGATATAGCCTAGTTTTATAGACTCATATTCCTTTCTCGAGTCTATTCGAGCTTATGTGTTACTGGCGGTCGACTTTAGCACATGTAGCTCATTCTTGTATATTCTGATCATTGTGGATTGAGGCATAGATATTTATATTTACTTGATTATATAGATAGTGACCATTTTAATATAGCTTATATGTATTCGAGTCGGACCGGAGTCTGGTCGAATGCGTAGCTGGCATGTTACGTATTCCTAGTCCTACGTATTTTGGGACTGGGGCGTGACAACGACAGCAGCCGCCTGATCACCCTCCGGACCCCGCTGAATGACCCCATCCCGACTAAAATCGACCATGTCTCCCCTCACGACTCGACGTCGAATACTCCCTCGTGCATGTGCACGCTGAGGCCAAGGTGCAAAATATTCTCTTGTGATTTTGTTCGTGTGTGAATGATGTTAGGATGTTAGCGTGTCGTGTTGTGATAAGTTCATTAGATATTCATTGCGGGACCATGCAATAAACAAAACTCGTATGCGTATACGTACGCGTATGAGTATTATAATCAAATTGATATATATATAAAAATATGGATGTATATATATATATATATATATATATATATATATATATATAAAAGTAATTAAATACTAATACTAGTTATGAACATATTTGTATATGTACTGTATGCCCCTAGTGTTAATTATGGAGATCCCGTATTTACATTGACCATGTGACCCTGATAATTGTGAGTTGACCGCCTTATATACACTGACGTACTGGCGAGACATATGTTAGTAATTGACTGTCTGATTATGCACAGCATTTGAGGACGTGACACCCGTGCAGCTAGACGCACACTTGACCCTGTTAGATGACAAGTAGCACCCTTAGCGTAGTCTCTGAGTTCATTGTATTTATGATTATATGTATATTAGTGTATCGACTGATTCTGTATTATTATCAAATAATGTCTATAGGACTGTTGGATTATTCAGATAAGACCTCGGAAACAGGATATTGGTATTGCAAGCAGAGGACCACAGGCGAGTACATTCTCTGACAATTTTTATTATGTTGATTATCTCTATGATTCTAGTTGTATAGCGTACATGATTCTGATACTATGTATACACGAGTTGGCATCATCAAGACCGATCACGAGGAGTCGTGATTAAAATCCATCGTGCTAGCTGGGGACGGGGAGATATTAGTAGCTTATGTGATCATACCCAACTCTACATGCATCATAGCTCACCCACATCTCACGTCGGTGCAGCCTGACCATTACATGCCCCATAGCCTGTTACATGTTATTAGCCTGACTATTGCTCGCATCATAGCTATCCGGATGGTTAGCCTGACCTTACATGAATCATAGCTAATCATATGTAACAAGCCTGATCAGTCCCAAGTCGATCACATGATATGCTGATGTTTCACACACTTAGCTAGATAATCTATACATGTATCTCTAGTTTATTGATCTAGCATTTCTCTATGTTTTAGTTATTGTTCTAGCATTCACTTATATTCCAGTTCATTGTTCTAGCATGCACTTGTACTTCTGTTCATTGCTAGTGTACCATTGTTGATGATATATGCTCCAGCATCTCTTATTTTCCAGTACTTCATATTCACCAGTATTTATTTTTGCCAGTATTTATATCCATCTTGTATTTCTTTACACTGTATTATAGTTTTTGTCAAAATATGTGGAACTGCTGTTAGTGTTTGTACTTCGCTCCAATCCTGACTGGATATTTTTCCAGAGGATCTTGAGGACTTCTGTCCTACACATTATGGACCAGGTATAGACGCAGACTACACACCAGAGATCTTAGAGGAGTCTGTTTGTGGTATTAAACGAAAGAATGAAAGTGTATTTCAATGACAGGGTTTATACGAGACCCGTGCCCTTTGGTTTACAAACAAACTTGTACAATTTGATCCTATACAAGGATGTGGGAGTACAATTTATTTAATCTGGGTATAAATTGCTATAGGTGTCTGATCTGCAGTCGATCACTTTAGCCCTTGGACTACACGATGTTGAAGAAGTACCGTGGAAGACGGGTAGCGGCTTCGAAGGCTGTGAAGGAGGGTGGATGCACGGTGCCAGAGCCGTCGACCCCTACTCTTTGCCTGAGCTTCGGACTCTTCTCTCCTTCTCCTTCTCTATCTCTCTCTCTCTTTCTCTTTTTTTTACCAATTCTCCGACCTGGTTCGATCTTCCAAATTGTCGACCTTGTTCCCCATTGATAGGGGTCTCTATTTATAGAGTTTTGGTGACAGTGACCACTCCGTCGATGTAACAACCGAGGAGTGGACAGTACAGCACCCTTTTACACAACGGTTAAAATAACCAATACCTGCGCATAAATGACCTTTTGAGTGAGCATGTGACACGTGTCCAACTAAGGGGACAAAACGCGTATATCTGCTGCGAAGATCACGGCGTAGAAGCCACGTAGGTAGGTATCCCTTGTGTAGAAGAGGTTGGCGTAGAAGCCAAATGACTGTCACCCCTGGCGTAGAAGCCAAAATAGGCATAGAAGCCGAACAGGCGTAGAAGCTGAATGGGCATAGAAGCCGAACAGGCATAGAAGCCGAACAGGCATAGAAGCCGAATGGTCGTAGAGACTGAGTGGGCGTTTGAAGCCGAATGAGCACAGATCCTGGATGGGCGTAGAAGCCGCTGCGTACCGTGCCAGAGTGTTGATGTGGACGTCTTCGCCGGAATTACGGCTTTCGAAGGTGTAATCAAATCTCTTACAGAGATTTGCCACCATCCTATGCATTAAATGCGGAGACGTGTTTTGAAGGTCTGCAGCCCTTCTGTGCATCCGTCGCAGAGACGTGTCTTGAGGGAAACTGTCACCGCTCTGTGCAATTTGACGTAGAGACGTGCCTCGGGCCCTGTACGAAGTGTAGCTTTTGACGTGGCAGGCGGTTTGTCTACTGCGGAGCGTAAAACAGCTCATGTTTGCCTGTGTAAAACAAGGCGGCGTATTCCCTTGTACTCGAAAGAGCGGTTTACGCTGGGGGGACTTTGGTAACCGACGGTTTAGTGATATTTTAACCAAATCCTCTGTATTAAATGCCGAGATCCGCCATCATACTGTGGGCGCGTCCCGAGGGGTCTGCCATCGTTTCCAACCATCGTCTGGGTAGCCGTGCAGCACTTTTTGTCAGGAGTTAGAGGCCAGGTTCACTGCGTGACTTGACAGGTTCATTTCAGGGAAAACGAAGCGTTCCTCGTACGCATTAATGCTGCTTTGAGAGCGGCTGAGTTTTACGCCATAGAGGCGATGAAGAACTCTGTCTTACGCTGGAGCGGCCTGGACGTACTGCACTTACGCGGATGGTCCTTTGAGCTTACACTTCATGCTGTATTTTAGCAGAAAAAGCTCTGTTGCACGTTTGATGGCTCTGAAGGCCTCTGTTTACGCTGCTCTGCATCAAGAGGCTGCGTAGATCCTTCCAGCGTATTTTTCATGCTTCTACAAGACCCCCTTCAAAGCTTTTAAATTCCTCAGAATTTGAAACGCTTTGAATGAAGCATGAACGGCCCCTCGTAACTCAAAACGTTTCTGAATGGAGCGTTGAAATGGTCGATGCGGACTTTATGGCAGATTTATTGGGGACCGTTGTGATCTCTTTTGCCTATAAAAAGGCTGGGGGGTGAACCTGTTCTCACCACATTCCCATCACCATGCAGAGATGATCGCCGGAGTTCGTCGGGTCTACCTGAGGAAGAAGGAGA